>OU015491.1:238801249-238813160 GCA_907164885.2 Dolomedes plantarius | reverse complement strand
CCAGGGAGTCCCGATAAAGATGTCTGTTGAGCGTCCCTTTGACGTGGAACATGTCTTTACGGAGGTTTCCCTTCCCCGTGCGTCGTGAGGGTCGGTCGTCGGCTGTCATCGGAACCTCTCTGCTTCGGATATCTGGCCCTGAAATAGACGCTGGCATGCCTTCCGCTGACACACTCGTCACGACAAAATTGATCTCTCTTACTATATATATATATATATATATATATATATATATATATATATATATATATACAATAACCACCGTTTATAGTGATCAGTGGTTATAAGAATCAACCGTTTATAAGAATCAATATCGCAAAAACAAACATAAATGTATTATTTCCATGTTAAAATTTTCGCTTTAAAGAATCAATCCACCGGTTTTAAGAATCAGTTTACACTCTTCGCTTTCCTTTCATTTTTCCATAAAAGCCACTTAAACCCTCAAAAGTCGCGAAGTTCTTTCTTTCTTTTTTAAAGAAAGATTGATAAGATGAGATGGAATACAGTCGTAAAATTCGTCCCTTTCTACGTTAGACATAACATAATAGCTTCCCCTTAAACGCTTTAGCACAGCACAACACTGTCCTATTAGCTTGACCCGGGGGCATCTTTACCCGTCCGGGCCCGATTTCACTTTTCTCCACTGACAAACAGAGACAGGGACTCTTTTTTCCGACCTCCCACATCCTGGTTGTGGATTCCTGGACCCTGAAACACATAAATCTTCGAAAGAAGATTTATGTGGCGAAGTGTCCCCTATCACTTAGGCAAACGTGACATTATTAGATTCAGCACGTTATCGAACCGCGAAACGTAAGCTAGAAGGTGAATCTTTGTCTGAGACTATTGGTATTGAAAGAGGTATAAACAGTCTCCTGAAATCTTCATTATGTCAAACTACCATAGAAAACTTTTACTTGCTCCCTTCCCGTAGTTGAAATGTTAAAACCTTTATGCAGGTATGTTGTAACAAATATTGGATTTTTTTCTTCTCTTACTATAATTATGTGTATCTACTTATAGGTCTAGAAATTAAGATGTATTTTTAAAATTATAAAAATTAATTTTAATAAAAGATAATTAACGTAAATTAAAGAGTATTTTATGGTAAATTATCCGTGTGTCTGTCGAAAAACCTAAATTTCGGCTATAAGAATCAACCGCTTATAAGAATCAAAAACAGTAATAACAGACGTGATTCTTATAAGCGGAAATCACTGTATATGCAACAGAAGGGGCCCGGATGTACACACTTACGCACATGGATCCGCGCTTGGAGCTGACGCATCGGCCCGAGTGATGCGTGGGGGGGGGGGGATATTTCCGGCAGCAAAAGGGGTTATCACATAGCTACCGATTGAATACATAAAAAGTGTGTGTGTGTGTGTATATATATATATATATATACACTGCTGGCCACTGTAAATGCAACACCCTGAAGGAAACATGCAAATAACATGAAATTTACAACATGCATTAGCGGAGGTGAGATATGCAAATGATTAGAATTTCAGCGCAGACGCACATCACGCACGCCTGTGGCGCCACTTCAAAGCGCTACTTAAGGCTTGGAGATTTCGACGATTTCAAGTTCGGCAATTGTGTTTTTCTTGTGGTTTTTTCAAAAAAACGATCAATTATGCCTCGTCGAAAACAGCTATCATCTTTTGATCAAGTATCCGAGTTCGACAGAGGAAGGATAGTGGCCTACCGAGATTGTGGATTATCTTTCAGGGAAATCGGTAGTCGTGTTGGACGAAACCAAACAACTGTAAAGCGGATATGTGATCGTTGGATGCAGGAAGGTACGACGGACCGGCGTGTTCGATCGCATCCACCTCAGCGCACCACTTCACGTGATGACAGGCAAATTGTGCGCATGGCAGTGACGGATCGCTCAGTCACATCACGAACCATAGCACAGCACATGCAGTCTGTAACGCATCATCCAGTGTCTGCGCGTACCATTCGACGCCGTTTACAGCAGAGTGGTCTGTCAACAAGACGTCCATTGCTTTGTCTACCCTTGACGCAGAACCACAGACGTCTCCGCCGCCAATGGTGCGATGACAAAAGGATGTGGACGGCAGAATGGAATGAAATTGTCTTTACTGACGAGTCACGCTTCTGTCTGCAACACCACGATGGTCGCATTCGAGTCTGGAGACACCGTGAAGAGAGGATGCTGAACAGCTGCGTTATGCACCGCCACACTGACTCCGAAGAAGGCCATATCCTTCACTGATATCCCTACTAAATCTCCCGATGTATCACCTATGGATTTTTGTGCTTTCGGAATTTTAAAATCTGCATTATCCAAACGTCGTCCCAAAACCCTTACAGGACTCTGGAAAGCTGTTCAGGAGGAATGGGATAGAATACCTCTTCTGACATTTCAAAAGGCATTATTATCCTGGAAATTGCGGTTTCGAAAGATAGTTCAGAATAAGGGGTGTCAAATAGAACATTTAAAACGCAAGAATTTTATGTAATTTAGTTTTGTGAATACAATATACATCGTCTAAAAAATGTGTGAACAGCCTCTGTATATATATATATATATATATATATATATATATATATATATATATATATATATGAAATGTCCGAAAGGGACATCTCATGAAATAGTAGCTTACATCGTGGCCGGAAATAAGAAAATCAGCTTCAGGAACAAAGGCATTTATTAAAGAATAAAATAACACATCTTATTCAGTTCGAGTCAGCCCAGCGTCTGTCGTAAGAGCGCCAAAAATACAATAAGCTCAGAGAAGTTGCCCGAATTGGCAGAGGAAGTTAGTGTGTGGAAAGGCGGGCGTTTCGCCAAAGAGTAGAAAAAGGGGTTACCAGAACTGAGATAAAGTGGGTGATTATAGGTAGTTAGTAATATTATCACATATATATATTACGATTTCGGAAGTACAGATTTTGTGATATTCGATTTTCAAATGGGCGGAAATCGATCATTTCCAAAAGTCGTGCGCATCGAGTTTATGTAACCCGATTTTTTACACGAAAAATCAGATAGAAAAAGAAACCTCTTTTCCAGTATAATACACTGAAGAGCCAAAACATCTGGTACAGGCTTGCGTATGCAAATAACAGAGATATGCAACCAATCAGCGTAACGATGAGGTCGGCAGTGCCTATATAAGACAACAGGTGTCTGGCGAAGCTGTTAGATCGGTTCCTGCAACTACAATGGCAGGTTATCACGATTTATGTGACCTTGAAGTGGCGTTGTGACCTTGATGTGACTGATGTGGCGTTTTAGTCGGCGCACGACAGATGGTACATAGCATCTCCGAGGTAGTGATGTAATTTGGATTTTCGCGCATGACCATTTCACGGGTGTACCGTGAATATCGGGTATCCGGTAAATCATCCAATCTCCGACAGCCGTGCGGCCGGAAAAATACCTTGAAAGAACTATGGAGAATCTTTAAACGAGATAGACGTGCAACACTTCCTCGAGTTGCTGCGGATTTCAATGCTGGGGCATCAAGAAGTGTCAGCGTGCGAACTGTTCGACGGACCGTCATTGATAAGGGTTTTCGGAGCCGCAGGCCCACTCGTGTACCGTTGTTGACTGCACGGCACAAAGACTCGCCTGGGCCCGCCAATACCTCCATTGGACTGTCGATGACTGGAAACACGTTGCCTGGTCTGACGAGTCTCGTTTCCAATTGTATCGGGCGAATGTACGTGTACCGGTTTGGAGACCACTTCGTGAATCCATGGACCGTACGTGTCAACAGGGGACTGTTCAAGCTGGTGAAGCCTCCGAGATGGTATGAGGCGTGAGAAGTTGGCGTTATATGGGGCCCCCGATACATCTAGAGAAGACTCTGACAGGTGACGGGTACATAAGCATCCTGTCCGATCCTCTACACCAGCGGTTCCCAACCGGTGGGTCGCGGAAGGGTTACAGGTGGGTCGCGAATCGATCCTAAAACTATTGAAATGGTCTTTGTGTACTTTTATAATTGTAGTTTTTATCTTCACATAGGAACACTTATTAGTGAGTATGAAACCACTTGTTGCATATATTGCGAAAGTATATCTATTGTTAAATAAATAACTGTTTTGCTACAAAGTGCTTATATTTTGTCAACCATTTTCAAATCAGAACACAAATTGTTTATCAATAATCAATCTGTATCTTCAAAAAAGCATATATATATATATATATATATATATATATATATATATATATATATATATATATATATATATATATATATATATATATATATATATATACATATATATATTTGCAATATTTGATGGTAAATTATATATACATAAGGAAGGGATGCGATACAAATAAGGTTTTTACTCCACCATGGACCGATGGACCGTGGAGGTATTCCGATCAGGAAAGGTGGGTCGCCAGCTGAAAGAGGTTGGGAACCATTGCTCTACACCGATTCATGTCCATTGTGCATTCCGACGGACTTGGACAATTCCAGAAGGACAATGCGACCCCCCCCCCCCACGTCAAGAGTTGCTACCGAGTGGCTCCAGGATGACTCTTCCGACTTTAGACACTTCCATTGTCCACCTAAATCCCCAGACCTGAACGTTATTGACCCTATCTTAAGGAAAAGATGGCGTCGAGACGAAAATAAACCAATCATAGGTGTTAAAAATTTCATTGCTAATCGTTTGGAGGCATATGATTGGTTTATTTTCGTCTCAACGTCATCTTTTCCTTAACGCAACGCAACGGACTCCTGTGTGAACAGGCCCTAACTCTATTCAATTCTTCGAAATATTTGAACAGTTCTGGTATTCTGAAATCCGCTTTGAAATTCGGCACCTGTTCGAAATGGGTGCGTCACTCCGACGCCAACTGTTGTCGGTCATCATTAAAACGAGCCACGCCCGAAGGAGTTGTTGCCCATTCAGGGGACAGAGTCTTTATTTTTAGGCTTGTTTCACACTTAACCGGTTTTTACCGGCTGTCGTTTGAACGATGCCGTGTGCACTTTAAGGGGGGAGTACACCTTAAAACTTTCAAAAAACTCAATTTTTTATTATGATTTAATTTTTAAAAATGGAATATAAGGTATCTTTTGGGAAAAAAATGAAGTCGATATTACAATTAGAACCGCTTTTATGGCCATATGTATCAAGCTAATTTTTGCGGGTGCAAAGGTGTACTCCCCCCTTAATCCGTGCGAAGAGTGTGCGACCGGTTTCACACTTTTACCCGAGTTTACCCGACACCGGTTTACCCGAGAAATGTCGTGGTCGGGTAAACGAAACCTGGCTGTCGTGCCGGCAGCCCCCACTGCAAAGGACGACTGCCCAGGCCCTGATTTTCCATTAGGTCCAGTAGGCACGGGCCTACTTAGCCCCCCCCCCAAAAAAAAAAATAAATAAATAAATAAATAAATAAATAAAAATTTATTTTAAAAGAAAAAATTCCCAATTAAATTTTTTTTTCAATTTTACCTTTTTTTAAGAGTAATTTTTTTTAAATATATCCTTTCAAATTTGATTGATAGATTCATCATATGTATAATTATATGTATAGTTCATCATATGTATGTTATAGTTTATACAAGGGACTAGCTGAAAACCCGCGCTTAGTACATTCAAATTAAATACAACGGCCAATGTATGCAATTAATGAAAAAAAAATATATATATATTTATAATAAACGCGACGATCAATGTATACAATTGATGTAATATATATATATATATATATATATATATATATATATATATATTTATAAAAAAAATCGTAAGGGATATTTATTTTTTTGGATAATATCCATACGTCTGCTGCATTGGAAAGAAAAAAACCATAAGAAGAATCGTCATGCAAAATGTCAGCCCTTTAGGTCCAGCGGTTTGGTCTGTGCGTTGTATGTCAGTGAGTCAGTTACGGAACTGTTTTATATACACTGCTTGACAATTGCTAAGGAACAGTCTCATTTTTCGGAATATTTCATAATTGACATTGATTGAAGAAATGAAACTTAGTACATATTTAGTAGAGATAATGTGCATTATTTATTATGCAAAATGATACAGATTTCGCCACATGGAAAAAGAAGAAAACGAAAAACAAAAGAGATGCTCTGTGGAGCATTTCCAAACAGCCACGAAAAATGGGTCTTCCTGCCAGAATGAAACAGTTATGAGTACCTTAGTAAGGTATGTGACCTCCTCGGTAACATTGTGCACCTGTTTTTCATGCTGTCTACTAAAGCATTGAGGAGTCCTTGGGGGCATATTGTCCCACTTCTCTCTCAAGGCGATTTTCAGTTCTTGTATGGTTCGGGGAGGGCGAGCTGTTAGTGATGCGACATCGATAGCAAAACATCGATGTTTTGAAACATCGATGTTTTAGAACATCCATTTTTTAAAACTGGTAATCTCTAACATTAATGTTACTTCCGTTAGTCGTGGGGGGAGGGGGTGATTTAATTTTACTCTTGATTGGGCAGACACAAATGACAAAAACTTGGTTGCTTTGGGTTACATTGATGACTCAAAATTCTCGTTGTAAATACCGCCATGTTTTGCCTTCAAATGTCCAGATAAATTCGTGGTATTGCCAGAAGTTTTGAGAGACTTAAGGCAAATATTGCATTTCGCCAATTTGTCAGTGGTTTTGTAAAAATATTTCCATACGGTACTTTTGGGAGGCATCTTACTAGTAATATTAACGTCAACTTATATAAAACCAGAACAAAACAGAAACTTAAATGGATGCACTCGTGTATATACTATTTGTAAAATAAAACCCCATGGAAGGTTCTGGAGTGTCAGGAACATTCCAAGCCCTCTGATTGGTTCATTGGTTGTTAATTGCCATTTGTCTGTTTGCTAAGGAATCATTCCCCCTTTTGTATTCGTCCTTTTCAGAATTCAGATTTACATTTACTGAGTGTGAAAATTATGCTACGTGGTTAATTTTTTTTATTACGGTACTTTTTCATTAAAAAAAAACATCGAGACAACGTAAAACATCGAGCACAAAACATCGATGTTAAAAAAAACCGGCTTCAATAAATCGATGTTTTTATCAAAACATCGATGTTTTGAAAACATCGACATCGATGTCGCTTCCCTACGAGCTGTTTGAGAAACACGTCTGTCAAGAGCATCCCATGCATGCTCTATAGGATTTAGGTCACGAGAGTAAGCAAGCCATGTCATACGTTCAATATTTTCACTCTCTAGTGTGTCCGATACTTCGGCGGTCCTGTGTAGGCGCAGTGTCGTCCATAAACAGAAAATCTGGACCTATCGCACCTCTAAAAAGACGAACACGATCCAGAATAATCTCTCTGCAATTCCGCTGCGATGTAACAGTACCTCGCTCAAAGATGTGAAGCGGTGTTTTGTCATTGTGCCTAATGCCTGCCCACACCATCACGCCTTGGCCATACCGATGACGTTCCTGAACATTCTGTGGTGCATAACGTGTTCCCCTCTCTCTCTCTACACTAACTGGTGGCCAGAATCACTTGTCACAGTGAAACGGGATTCGTCAGAGAACATCACTCTGGACCACTCCTGCTGACTCCAACCAATATGTTCCTTACACCAACGCAATCTTTCTCGACGATGGCGTGGTTGAAGTGGGATGCATTGAACAGGCTTCCGTGCATACAAACCAACCTGATTTAATCGCCTAGAAATGGTTCTGGGTGATACATTTGTACCGGTAGCGGTTGCAAGGTGTGCAGCCATCTTATTAGGAGTGAGATGGCTGTTCCTTTTCGCCACTAGGTATACATATCGATCCTCTTGAGGTGTGGTGTTCCTTCCACGACCATCGGCATGCTTTCGCAGAGCATTTTTACATACAGCGGCCTTTTTTAATCGCGATATGACACTTTTTGCCACTCTCATTACTCTGGCCACAGAAGTGTCCTCCTTCGAGCAGTCCAACTGCTCGCCCACGATCCCACGCACTCAAATGATGTCTTGCAGACATTTTGCACTTAATTATTGCCACACCACACTGATTTTCACAGAAATAACTTCCAACAACCTACGGCGCTATTTTCGTCAAACACCTAACTGCATGAACTTTCGAATGAATAAAGACTGAGCAGAATTGTGTGATGATTGGAGTCCCTTGACCATCAGGTTTTAACTCCAGTACGCAAGATGTAATGTTATCAATGATAATGTGCTCAATAGTTAAAATTTAAAGGCTAGGTACATTAATTAAGAGTGAAATTACTATCAAAGTACAAAATTTAAAGTTTATCACCTTCATAAGTTGAAGGGTGGGGGAAATTTAAGATTAATTAGTTCAACTGGTAGTAAGAGAAAGAGAATAATTTAATAAACTTAATTTTAAGACAAGAGGCAGGAAGAACAGTTAACAAGATTAGGATAGGTGGCCCTCAGCAAAGAAAAAAAAAAGGCCCTCTTCAGGGTCATACAATTCGTAACGAGTTAATTGCAGAATTCCACGGGGGAAAAAAGAAATATCAAGGTGGGTGAATGAATAAAGAGTTTTCGTGAACTGCCTTTTATACAGATAACAGGTCCTGCCCTATTACGCCCTCTGCATTTCATTTTACTGTGATTGGTCTGCTGTCGGGAACGCTAGTTTGAAAAAACTAGTTGTTCCTTAGCAATTGTCAAGCAGTGTATATAGATTAATAAGTTTTTCCGGTTGCATTGTATTGGTGTTTCAACGATGAAGTTAATATGTTGTATCGCTTTTTGTTATTTGATAATGTTCTAGGCTTCTACGCTTCAAATAGCCAATTCTTGATAAAATGGTACTTACACAATGATTCATGATTATTTTGTGTGTGTGTCAGTTTTGGAAATTTTACGCCCACATCAGTGTTAGGGGGGGCCCCCATCCCGAGTTTGTGCCTATAGTCAAGAATTTTCTTAATCGGGCCCTGGACTGCCGGTGTCGTCGGAAAAAATAAACCTGCTAATGAATAAGGATCACTGGCGCAGTACACATCTATCCGGCACGTGTCGTTTGCAGTACGATTGTTTCTCGGTTTTGTTGCTCTTGTTTTTGTGTTAAATCAGTTCAAAGTTTTTTTTATCATGGCGGAAGTCGATCTTGAAGTACTGATTACATTAGTTCAATGATTGTTCTATTTTATGGGATTAAACATGAGAATCTTATAAGGACAGGGTGTAAATGATTTTAATCAAATGATTAAAATCAGTAATTAAAATTATGATTTAAATCGAATGAATTTTTTTTAAATCATCGGTTTTAATTTTAAAAAAATATTTCATGCATTGCTTTGAACATTTTTTGTATATTTTCCTAAGGGTATTAAATTTAAATCTGTTTTAATCTGTTAAATCTGTTTCTGAGAATAAGTTGGACAACCAATCCTTTGTTTTAAATCGCTAAATACCTTACAGTGTTGGAAATCAGTAGCAATCCTAAAAAATTGTTTGCATCAGAAATAGTTTGATATAATACAGATGTTATGGACTGCAAAAGGAACAACTAGTGGAATAGAGAGGATGTTTTCCACTTTTGGACTCGTACAGAGCAAATTGCGAAACCAATTAGGTGTAGAAAAGGCAGCTAAATTAGTGTTTATGTTTAAATCTTTAAATAAAACTAACTCATTTTTAAATATTTTAATAATTGTAGATGACGTAATAAAATTAATTATTTTCATTTTTGATTTTTAGTTTCAAACCATTTTGTTATTGGCTGTTTATCCTTTATTTCATTTTTTGTTTTTAAATTATCAAAAATTACACTGCTGGCCACCCAAATTGCAACACCAAGAAAGACAAGAGATATCACAACAAAATTTATTGCGGTAAATTTACCAATGCATCCCACGCATAATGGAGGTAAATTGGTAAATTTACAAACCCGTCCGACGGGTTTGTAACCAGTTGCGCCGTGTGCGTGGCTCCATTCAATTACATAGGTTGCGACTCATCACGGACTGGTTTGTGATTGGAGTCAGTTATCAGTTTCTTTTGAGTTGCTCCGTGTGCAGACGGGCTAAGTGTGAAAAAGATCTGCTTTCGTGTCGGCGTCGGCTAGATGTCGGACAGCATCGTTTAAACGACAGCCGGTAAAAACCGGTCGAGTGTGACACAAGCCCTAGTGTCGAGGGCAAGTCGGCAGTCGATAGAGATCCGAATAAAATCTTATAACAAACGTGACTAAAACGGCAAAACTCCATCGTGACGTATTTTTTTCTCCATTTCATTCTCTTTGAATGAAAATCCATCCGAACCGACACCGTTCTCTCTGCAACTCTTTCTTATTCTTCGCTTTTTGTGCGTAGAGAACGTTTCAAAATAATACGTATTTGGGATTTATAAAAACGTCTCACAAAAATTTTTTTAACCGCCTTAAAGAGTTCCCAAATCGTCCTTCTTTTTTTTTTCGAGGGAAAAATCTCTCCCCTGTTGAACCCTCTGGGAACTTTTTTCTTATTGTTGAGAAATTAGATGATATACAACCAATTCGCCGACATCTCAACCAAAATCTTAAACAATAAGTGCAATGGCAGACTTTGGCAGGGGTCGATGAACTGTCTTCCGTGAAAAATCAACTTCTTCCAAGTCTAACATTTTAAAACTAAAGTATAATCTATATACATAAAACAGTTCCGTAACTGACTGACTCACTGACTGACAGACAACGCACAGACCAAACCGCTGGACCTAAAGGGCATGGCGATTCTTCTTATAGTGTAGGGGTGCACTAAGAATGATTTTTGAAAAATTCTTCTTAGATTTTTTTTAAATTAAATTTTTAAGCTGTTTTAGTAAAATTTTTTAAAGTTTGTATTTAAAATAATAAATTGAGGGTTATAAAATTTATATCATGAGAAAGATCCTAAAAATGCCTTTAAAATGAAATCATTTTCGAATCTTTACTTCCATATTTTGATTTTTGGTGAATTTTTAAAGATTCGTTTTTAGAATTTAATTTATTAAATGCCCATCACGTGATTTCTTTTTCTGGTACTTTAAATAAATTTATCGTCACGTGCATAACAACTAAATAAACAAAAAAAATTTTTTCCTTGCTAATGCGGCAGCCGATTGGACATTATCCAAAAATATATTAAAATACAGTAAAAGAAATGTTCTACAAACTGTACTATATTAACTGTACTATATTCTTTAGTATTCTTTATATTAGATTTAATTTGAATATTTTCTTCTACATTATTTTGTCTATAAAAATATCCCTTACGATTTTTTTAAAATATATTTTTTTGTTTTTTTCTACATCAATTGTATACATTGATCGTCTTATTTATCATAAATATATATACATTTATTTTTTTTGGCATTAATTGCATACATTGACCGCTGTATTTAATTTGATTGTACACCGTAGCGAAGTAAGGGTTTTCAGGTAGTTATAAACATGCGAAGTCCACTGCGACAGTCGGCAGTGAAAGCAAGAACGTTTACACGACTCCATCGATCTAGGAAGGGAGTGGCCCGATACAAAAAATAAGCACGAGCTTAAGTACTCGATACTGATAAGTTGGCGTACACCTCTCGGCTACCAGTCATATCCCCCACCGTTACGGTTCCGATATACATTGGCGGTGGCATCGGATGAATTGAATGACGAGCTTGCACGTCATCGGCTCGTCATGACGTAGCTGCTAAAAGAAGAGGATTTTTAACGAAAGAAAAATAAGATTGTTTAAGAAATTTGAAGCATAGTTTCCCGACAAACCTTCGATGAAAATTTTATAGTAATAGCAAGTTGTTTTTTTTTTTTTTTAAATGAGGAAAACGTTAAAAATGGAACTCTAGATATTGGAGAATAGAATGTCTCTTACACTTGTTTTGGCAAATCTCTCGTGAGTCCAACTTCCTATTTAAATATTAATATGTTTAAATATTTGAATATTAATATGTGGGCTTGTGGCGGCCCAGTGGTACAGCGCGC
>OU015491.1:238781249-238791249 GCA_907164885.2 Dolomedes plantarius | reverse complement strand
GCCGAGAGGAAGAAAATACCACTAGCCGTCGCCCAAGGACTTGCGGAAATCATGCCCCTGGGGGTTAAGGATGCAATTGCCTCTCGTGGAGCTCTACCAGCTACTGAATATGAATAAAGTTTGCTTTTCTTTTCTATCACAGGTGTCTTGGTTTGGTTTGGAACGATACGGTCAATTTTTGCTACACGAGGGCTAATTAGACCGGGACCTACTGCTTAGATCCGATTCCGCACGGCTACAAACGTCCATGCCAAGAGTGGGATTCGAACCCATAGACTTCGGTACCGAATGCCAGCGCCCTAGCCATTCGGCCATCGTCCGGCCTATCACAGGTGTCCAAATACTTATTGGTAGATAATGTATATACAGTGGCTCTCAAAAGTGTTCGTACACTTACGATTTTCAATGAAATGGGGGTATATCCATTAATTAAAATGAATATTTCAGAATGGGAATTTAATAATAAGATCTATAATCTATTCTTAACAAAACTACATGAAATATTTTAAAAACACAGTAAAACTTTATTTTTAAGAAACCGGTAATCAAAAAGTAGCAAAAACTTTATCTCACAAAAGTCATCGTACACTGAAATATTTTCGGATAAATTCATAATTAAAATTATCGGATGGCGCTTTATATTTACTTCTGAATTGTGGTGGCATTTAAAATATCGTTTGGCTTTAATTTTTGCTTGCCTACTCCGTAATATTCTATTTATTATTTAAAAATGGCTCGTAGTCGTAAACAAACAATAAACAGCATTCGAAAATTGATTATTTTTCATCATAGTAGTGGTAAATCAGTTCGGAATATTGCTAAGTTACTTAATTTATCCCATTCTACTGTGCAGTATGTGATAAAACGCTTTAAAGAAGAAAATCGGATAGAAAACAAGGTAAGAAAAGGTCGTCCGGCAAAGTTAACAAAACGTGATCAGAGATTTATAATTAGAAAATTTGTGAAAAATTGACGATTGAGTGCTGTAAAAGTTTCTGCAGAATTCAATGAAACATTTTCTACTTCGATTTCACCTGAAACTGTTCGACGAGTGCTCAGAGCAGATGGATTACATGGGCGTTCTGCCCGTAGAAATTATTTTGTGAGTGAGAAAAACAGAAAGCTTAGACTTTCCTTCGCACCATCAATGATAAATAAGCCAGAAACGTATTCGAATAATGTCTTATTTGCCGACGAAAGCAAGTTTAACATTTTTGGTACCGATGGGCGTATAATTGTATGGAGAAGAAAAAATGAGGAACTTAATCCCAAGAACTTAGTAGGAACAGTTAAGCATGGCGGTGGAGGTGTCTTTGTGTGTGGGTGCCTGTCAGCATCAGAACTAGGTAATTTAGTATTTATTGATGGCAGAATGAATCATGCTGTTTATATAAATATTTTAAGAGACAATTTAAAATTATCATCCCACAGTTTGGGTTTGGGAAACAACTTGGTTTTTATCAAGATAACGATCCTAAGCACACGGATCTCAACGTTCGCCTCTGGTGTCTCTCTAATTGTTCACAAGTTTTGAAAAAACCACCTCAATCGCCAGATTTAAACCCAATAGAACATAAACTGTAGGTTCATGTACCAAAACACGACATTCACACGAAAAGCCTACTAAAACAATTATGATGGAAGAATGGATGAACATTGATGCAGAAATTATAAAAGAACTAGTGCAATCTATTCCCAGACGTTTAAAAGCTGTCGTGGATGCTAAAGGATATCCTACTAAATATTAATTTAACGAAAAATTAGAATATTTACTAATATGTAGAGATTTTTTACAATTATACGATGCCTTTTGTGAGGTAAAGTTTTTGTTACTTTTTGATTATTGGTTTCTTAAAAATAAAGTTTTACTATGTTTTCAAAATATTTCATGTAGTTTTGTTAAGAATATATTATTGATCTTATTATTACATACCCATTCTGAAATATTCATTTTAATTAATGGATAGACCCTTATTTCTTTGAAAATCGTAAGTTTACGAACACTTTTGGGATCTACTGCATATTTATATATATTATTTACACCCGCCTCGAAACGGCCCTCTTTTGTTCCAAACCCATTCAAGGCGCCATAGAGCCAATGTTATGGAAGAAACTTCTTTTCGACGTCCACCCCTCCAAACGGTCACTTTTTTTTCGGAATGAAGACTTCGATAAGTTTCACTGTATACATATGTGTGTGCGTGTATACACTGTGGAAGATAATTCCGGTCGAGCAGCATTCGTTTCTCTCTCCCCTGCATCGGCGGCCGTAAAAATACTTGGCCGAAGAATGGTCTGGATTTTATGACACTGTGGACGGCGCCATTGCTGGGCGATATGGCTTCCGAGATCGTTCTGGTGTTTTATTTTCCGCATTTTATATTTCATCGCGTTTCCACTTAATATTTGCCTTTATTTCCTCCCCGCGCTTGCCCTGATTGGTGTCGTTGTGCGCTCCAGGAAAAGAGTACATGGCTATCTGCCCGGAAATGGGTCCCATTGGAACAGATTCGACGCGTGGTATCCCTACGAAAATAATACTCTACTAGTTGATACCCGTCAAAACATGACGGCTAGGTAGTAAGTAAATGCACTAATACACAAATTATACTCAACACATCATTGCCAAATGTTGAAAATCATAATATTGCGCAGAAGCAAATTAATGTGTTTAAGTGGCCTCGTGCTTAGTGAGTATCTAAATCCAGATTTAAAATGTCACTCACGACCAGTGGCGTAGCAAAGGGGGGCAAGGGGGTCTATCATGCCCCGGGCGCCACTCGCAGAGGGGCGCCAATGTAAGATTCATATATTATATTACTATATGTTTTCGAGGTGGATGCCAATATAAGGTCTATATATTATATTACTATATGTTTTTCAGGGGAGGGCCCCAATATAAGGTCTATATATTATATTACTATGTGTTTTACGGGGAGGGCGCCAATATAAGGTATATATATTATATTACTATATTATTTTGTGGGGGGCGCCAATATAAGGTCTATATATTATATTACTATATGTTTTTAGGGGAGGGCACCAACATAAGGTCTATATATTATGTTACTATATGCTTTTCGGGGGGGGGAGTGCCAATATTATGTTATTATGTGTTTATCGAACTGGTTACAAACCCGGTTTGTAACCAGTTGCGCCGTGTGCGGGGCTCCATTCAAATTACATATGTTACGACTCATCACGGACTGGTTTGTGATTGGAGTCAGTTATCAGTTTCTTTTGAGTTGCTCCGTGTGCAGACGGCCTTATGTCGAGTTTCTACTGTACCGAGTTTTCCCTCGTGCCTCTGCCGTTGCATTGTTTCTCTTCCGACTGGATACGATTGCCTCGGTGCTCGTTTGTTTAGGATTGGAATCAGTGACTCTCCTAACTGTATTTTATGTAATCCTAGACGACCTACGAACTGGGAACATTTGGGCGCGTGCACTGCATTGTGCTGTTTCATTTATGTTGTTCAAAAATATTGGGAAGCCAGAAGGCTCGGTCGGCTTGGCTGCCAAACGCCCGACATTTGTAAATAAATAGTAGATAATAAACAGCAGCCGATTTTATCGACAAGTCTGGCATTGCTAGCACTAGAAAGCTCCCAGCTGGAAAGCCGAAACTGACACATACAGTCAAGAGACAGAGGACGATGCGTGTTGCATTGCACAACCCGAAAGGTCCTGCAACAATGCCGGATCATTACTATACGAAAAGAACGTCATGCACTTAGATATCGAGGCAGAAGGGCGTCTTATAAGCCACAAAACACAATTGGAGGAATCGATTAACATGTCAAAAGTGGACGATCGAATCCTATGCAGTGACAAATCGTGACAATTTCTGCTGGTGCGGTATGGGACCACTGGCATTCTTGACCAACACGCCCTTTTTACACTGTGGCAGTACTAGGGAACCGACGATTGTCTCTGCAACCCCATGTCGCAGAAGTGGAGCTGTTAGGCAGTCGTACAGGGACTTGGGTGTGACACTGAGTCCTTATGTCAACCCAATTTGTGGGACGAACTGGAACGACGACTGAGGTCACGCCCCACTCAACGCGGGAGGAGTGGAGAGAAATTCCACTTGATGTCATCGAGTCCCGCGAAGAGGATATTCTCTGCAGGGCCCGACTTTGACCCAATGGGGCCCTGGGCAAAGCAGACTTTGGGGGCCCCCTCCAAGTACAGATCCAAAGGGGGGCACGACCTCCCCCGAGGACCAGATTTTCAGTGTAAGGTATACACAAGAATCGAACTTTTGAGTGAATGAATTAAAGAAGCTGCTTCAGATATGCTAATTTCGGCACCCGCGCTTAGTATAAGTACCATGCAGCGTCATTAATAAAAAAAGGTTGTTAAGGTTGAAAAAAGGTTGTTAGGGTTGAAAAAGGTTGTTAAAGTTGATAGATAAGCGAGAGGGAGTTACGGGGTAAGTAGCTCCAGGTGTTATCCTGCGCTAGTGCTTAGGGGGCCCAAAGTTTACGTGGCAGAATTGCTGGTTGACTTACTGTTCGTGAGTACTGAAAAATATATTGTTCTTGAAAGTTGTATTTATATATCTGTACAAGTAGTACGTATGAATCTTGTTGTTAAAAGCAAAGCCTACATAAGCAAGAATATTCAATAAACATTGTTTCATGTATAAACTGTGTTTGTATCAAATTCATTTAGAGTGCCACTTCAAATTATATACACCCAAGTCTGGGTAGAAGTGAGCTATATTCTCTATAGGGGGCACGCCCTCCCCCGAGGACCAGATTTTCACATGAACATGTGGGACACTCACCCAGGCCCCCCATAAATTGGGATCAGAAATTCAAAAAATTTCCGACCAGTAAGGGAAAAATTTTAAAATAATAATAATAATAAGCGCTAATTAATTAATTTACTTTTTAATATTAATAAATAAATTCATGAAATTTTCTTTTGAAATTCAAAATAGATCACAGTCTGGAGTTATTACAAACACCCCCCCCCCCCAAAAAAAAAAAAAAAAAAAAAAAACGCTTACGGATGTACGTATGCTTTCACTATAGTGGGTGCACTGTGCCCTACTATAGTGATATAGAAATAGGAAATATAGAAAATACGGAAACAGTTTTTAATTTGTATAAGACATTTTCAAAAATATGTACAACTTAATAATAAATTAGGGGACCCCATAATTTTAGGGGCCCTGGGCAAGTGCCCCACTTGCCCATGCGGAAATCTGGGCCTGATTATCTGTCATCAAGTCCGAAGGTGAACTTACCCCTTACTACACTAAGAAAAATATCTTTTCTTCGCGCGTGCCCGGACCATTATTGTTGCATACAGTGAAACTTTTCTATGGTAGCCAGTAAGGGGCCGTCTTGCGGGGTTGCCGTGTGTCTGTGTGTAATTAAAATGTCATCCGGACAATCGTCAAAATGCCGAAACTATTTCCCACGAAGCCCAATTTATACCGAACAAAGCAAACGAAAATAAAAACGAGTTTCCATCTGGTTTAGGCCGAAGACGCGCCTGGACGACCCACCACGGACATCCGTCCATTCTTCGGAGGAATCCGCCCGTCGGGGTGCGAGAAAAGTCACAAAAATATCGAGGTCCGACATGGTAACCGAAACATTCCATCCGAGTACGGGATAGAACTCACTTCCATCGTCGCAAGAGAATGCAATCGAAGCGAAAATGGAGTCCCGCTGAGTGTGCAGATGAGAGTCATCCACGGGGCACGTTTTTGCGGAGGATTTCCCCATCCGAAGGGTGATCTCATCCGCCTGCCGCGGCTCTCCTATCCATTCACGGGCCGTACTGTCATCCATTATAATTAATCACTCGCTCGGGCATCACGAACAGGGACCAAGAAATAACAAGTCCAAAAACTAGTAAAAAAGTTATATATATATATATATATATATACATATATACATATACACCCATATAAATATACATACACATACACACACACACACACACTTATATATATATATATATATATATATATATATATATATATATATATATATATATATATATATATATATATATACAGTCGAACCTCCATATATCGAACTTCCCTATATCGAAATTTTCTATATATCGAACTCTTAGCGAATCTCCATGTTCATTACATAGAAAAATTGTTTCTATATATCGAAAAAATCTCTATATATCGAAATTTTTTTCAAGACAAATCGGGAGATTTTATTCCACTTTAGAATAAAATCTCCCAATTTTTGGCATTTGAAACAATACGTCGTGGACTTCAATTCGCTGAAAATGTCCCTGATGAAGTTTTTAGTGGACTGAATAAATATGAACATTTCTTTGAAACTGACTGTTCGGCAAGATATTCGTAGTTTTTTTTTAAAAGAATGTAACTGTGATCATTGTAACCACTGTCAGCATTATTGTTTTTTTAAAGATATGTAGTACTCAAAAAATCTTTCATTAATTCATTTTTTAGTTATTAAATTTCATTTAATGGGATTCGCATATAAATTAGAAATGGAGTTTCGTATACGAAAATTAGCTTTATTTTTTTTAGGAGAATTATGATAAAACTAAGCTCAATTCTATATATCGAAATTTCTATATATCGAATTTTTTCCCTACAATTTGCTACTTCGATATATGGAGGTTCGACTGTATATATATATATATATATATATATATATATATATATATATATATATATATATATATATATGCATACAGTGGAATCTCGATCGATCGTTTTCGGCATCATCGTTTTCCCGTATGTGCCGTTTCTTTCACTCAGTCCCTGCGATCATATTGCTTTCTTATATTCCCGGATCTATCGTTTTCCCTCATTTATCGTTCAGTTCAGTCGGTCCCTTGAAAAACGATAGATCGAGATTCCACTGTATATATATATATATATACATACATATATATATATATATATATATATATATATATATATATATATATATATATATATATATATATATATAGCAGATTTAAAATGAAAAAACATAATGCATTGGTACACATTTGAAAAAATAATTAGTTTTCCAAAAAGTGTAGCTGTGTCTGTTTTGGGTCGATTTTAATGAAACTCGGTATGTACATGTTTCTTGAGCCTTACTTTATTTTAAAAGTAATCAGGCTTTAATCGAATGGTTTTATATAGAGTTTTACTCGTTTTACAAGTTTTATAACTTATAAAACTAGCAGTCCATAACTAGTCCAAAAATGCGTTCGAGTCTCCGGAAAGTAAGAAAACGTGTCGCGACTGTTTCATGTTCCGATTCGGCGTGTTTCGGTGTTAGCCCCTCCGGAGAAATCGATGAAACGTGGATATCGGCGACCCGTTCCCGGATGTTGCGAGGGGGGAGGGGGAGGGGGCAAGAGATGCCGGCGCGCTCTTTCGACAGAGGCTGAAAAATAACACGTTGCTTTCCAAAAAGTGTGACATCTTACTCGAAATGGACAGCCTCTGTTGCGCCGAAAGTCAAGAAAGGACGTTGGAATTTCCGTCTGTTTTTGGCAGTCCGATCCGAAAGAAGCCGACCTCATTTCGGAGATGAACACACCCACGATTCGGATGGTGTGCACCCCTCAATGTTTCTTTTCCATGAGCGTGGAAAACAAATGGCGGATATGGGAGGAGAAAACGCAGGAGCTCGACTACTTTTGGAATCGCGGTTCACCCCCCCCTACAGACTTTGATTCTCCGGGCCTACGCCCACGCACTATACACGCACACACCTTAATTTATATATATATATATATATATATATATATATATATATATATATATATATATATGCAATATATATATATACATACATACATACATACATATATACATGCATACATACATACATATATATATATATGTATGTATGTATATATATATATATATATGAATGTATGTATATATATATATATATATATATATATATATATATATATATATATATATATTATACATACATACATACATACATACATACATATATATATATATATGTGTGTGTGTGTGTGTGTAAGTAAGGCCAAAACGTAAGGCTAAAATATGGGGGGGGGGACTTTTGTTTAGAAAGAAATAAGAAATTAACAATTTAAATCTGTGAAATTACTAGATATCGGGATAAAAGCATTGCAGAGAAAAATTATTACGGGGTGAAGTTGATTCACGTAAATTGAAGAACCAGGGAGGGAATCTATAAATAGTAACAAAATTAGAAACGCCCCAGCCTCATCGACGGTGCGACGTCACGAAGCTCTTGGCGATGGCTTTAGATGGTAAAAGACAATAGCATTTTGGTGAGACGGCGGGACATTCTTAATTAAGACGGTCTCGCGTCGCGCGGGAGAGTGATGAATTCTTGGATTAAATTATCAGATTGAATCGGGTAGGTTAATATTTGAAAATAAACGATGTTAGATGTATTAATTGTAGTTCTTTGCCACCGGCCTTTTAACTCATTGACTGCTATAACTTTAATAATTATGTACAGATAGATTTAAGAAAGAGTAAGTTTGGATTTAAGACGACGTACTGGGAATGGGTGAGTAACAAGCGCGTCTCATATATATATATATATATATATATATATATAAACGTGTGTGTATGTAAGTAATAGTAACGCCCCACCAGTTATTCATTCTATTCCCTTCATTATGTCAATTACTTTCCATCACTCTTCTGCAATCCTAGATCCCGTGCAACTACTTCAGTGTCTACTCGTAGCACCTGGATGTCGCCGGACACGTTGCACCACAGAGGACCCACTTCCTTCATTCTTCTGTGAAAGCGTCGCAGTCGGAGTCCAAAGTCAATGGATATCATACTGAATTATTAAAAAAAAATGATGCTTTAAACTTTCTATTATGACACATTTTTGTTGTTGTTGTTGTTGTTGACTTATTCCCCTTGGTCCAGCCGCAGGCTAGACCAAGTCCATGAGCTCAAAAGACTTCAGAAAATCATAAAAAGAGGACTGGAATAAAGGTCAATTTTGTCCAGACCAGCACAGTGCAAAATGTGATCGGGAGAAGCCTGAGCAGAGTTACACTTAGTGCACGTTAGATAGGTCTTCTGCCCAAGTTCAAAAGAGAGACACCTGATGTGTCCACTTATCACCCTACTTATGATGGACTGTATGGCTCTATCAGCCCTGATGGTAAGGGCACCACCAGGGGCCAGTCTATTAAATCAAGGGTGGGTCGGAGGGATATTCCATAGTCGCTGGTTTGAGGTTCTGATCTTGGAGCAAATCTCAGAGAAGGTCAAAAACCGATTTGAAATTGCGCCATCAGAAGCGCCTTTCTTGGCCAAAAGATCAGCATTTTCATTGCCAAAGAGGCCAATGTGAGAGGATGACACATTTTTATTTAGAGTGTTTTTGTGTGTTACAAATAAACGATATTGTTCAATAATTGAGGTGCCTTACGAGGTGACATACGCTCTGTCCCTCTGCTGCGTGCGATACAAAAGGAGTAGCTAACAAATGATGTCGAGACGGGAGCAGCATTCTCAAATATTTCCCAAATATTGAAGGCGTGTTGGGGAATATACCCCAAATATACAAGTCATCCGAGGTCCAGGGAATTCCCTTCATTCCCGTTTTTTTCCCATGGATCATTTAGTTTTATATAAAGAAATGAAGTTTTTAATTTTCAACGTTTGAAAAAGAAGCTCGTCATTTAAAAATAATTCTCGTTTTTGTTAATTTTTACCTCAATGAAATACAAATGCATATTAATATTTAAATAGGGAGTTTTAGGCGTACGAGGTTTGGCAAAGAACAAGTGTACATGGTATAAGGAAGACATTTTTCTAATTCTTATCGAGCTAAGTAAATATATACCCCAAATCGACTGTTCACTGATTTTTGAAATAGCTTCTCAAAATAAGCTTATTTTGTTTCTCTATTCATTTGTTAAAAAAATTGGCCATAACCAATAAATTTGTATTAGGTCGCATGATTTTCATCATAAGATATATATATATACACTGAAGTGCCACTGAATTAAGGATA
>OU015491.1:238478749-238771249 GCA_907164885.2 Dolomedes plantarius | reverse complement strand
TTGAAATGATAATGTCGAAAAAAATTCACTTTGAAATTAAAATCAAATAAATTGAAATTTATGAATGTTTTATTCTTCCATTTATATAACTTCTTATCTTCTTTTTTTCTTCTTATCGTTACATGATTCATCCGGCAGGATTAGAATTCAAGTTCGGTACAATGTAATTTATCGACTGTACAACATTATTCACACATAAATATCGTTTCATAACATTTTATGAGAATTATTATTTATCAAATAGAAAAATATTTTACTATATCATTTTATACAACCCATGCACTGCAAAAATGCACGTTTAAAATGGGCTGTTTCAGAAGAAACTGAGTCAAACGGATTTTCAAAGATTTTCATAGGGGTTTTCGCTACATGTTAAATAAAATTTGAGAAGAAATAGTCTCCAGATAATACGAGAAATATTTTTTTGCACTTTAGTATGCCGAAAAATGGAATTTTTTGAAAAATTTCTCCTATCTGCACACAAGAAATGTATTTTTCAATAAAAGGAAAAGACATTTTCCTGGTCTTGGAGTGAGTTTTTGAAATAAACTCTTGAAATATACAAAGCCGGACACTCAACAAAAACATATTCCTTTTTTCTTCTGCCTTTTACTGTCACTTAAAAAAAATCATTATCGTTATATATATATATATATATACTAGCTGAAAACCCGCGCTTCGCTACGGAGTACATTCAAATTAAATACAACGGTCAATGTATGCAATTAATGCCAAAAAAAAAAAAAAATTTGTTTTGTCTATTTAGTTGTTATGCACGTGACTATAAATTTATTTAAAGTACAAGAAAAAGAAATCACGTGATCGGCATTTAATAAATTAAATTCTAAAAATGTATATTTAAAAATTCACCACAAATCAGAAAATCGGGGTAAAGGCTCGAAAAAGATTTCATTTTAAAGGAATTTTTAGGATCTTTCTCGTGATATAATTTTTATAACCGTCAAATTATTATTTTAAATGCAAACTTAAAAAAATTTACAAAACAGCTTAAAAATTTAATTTTAAAAAATCTAAGAAGAATTTTTTAAAAAATCTTTCTTAGTGCACCCCTACACCATAAGAAGAATCGCCATGCAAAATGTCAGCCCTTAGGTCCAGCGGTTTGGTCTGTGCGTTGCATGTCAGTGAGTCAGTGAGTCAGTTACGGAACTGTTTTATATATATAGATATATTTATTTATTTATTTATTTACTTACTTGCACACACGCATATATATATATATATATATATATATATATATATATCGGTTCTGAACAAAAGATGGCCGTTTCTTTTGTTCAGAACTGATTCAAGACTCCGGAGAGATAGAGTCAATGGAAGAAATCTCTTTCCGACGGACACTCCTCGAAACGGCCACTTTGGAAAAACCATCTTGGAGGCAAGCACTCTGCAGATGATGGAGAGGTTCAACGGGAAGTCCTCAATGTCGCTGAGACAGCAACCCAAAGAATTTTGTGCAGCTGCTATTGGAGCACTGATCGAACGATGGGGTGAGTGCATAAATATCAGTAGAGATTATATTGAGAAATAACAATAGTTCTGAAGTGACTTTCACTGTAAGTTATTTTTTAATTACCTTTTGTGACTCACTTAATGACTTTCCCTCGTATATATATATATATATATATATACATATATATATATATATATATATATATATATATATATATATATATATATATATATATATATATATATATATATATATATATACAGAGAAGTAGATACACATAATTATAGTAAGAGCAGAAAAAATCCAACATACCTGCTTAACAGTTTTACAACATACCTGCTTAACAGTTTAATATTTCAACTACAGGAAGGGTGAAAAAAAAAGTTTTTTAAGGTAGTTTGACGTAATGAAGTTTTCAGGAGGCTGTTTATACCTCTTTCAATACCAATAGTCTCAGACCAAGATTCACCATCTAGTTTACGTTTCACGGTTTGATAACTTGCTGAATCTAATAATGTAACGTTTTCCTAAGTGATAGTGGAAACTTCCCCGAAGATTTCAGTGTTTCAGGGTTCAGGAAGTTGCAACCAGGATGTGGGAGGTGGGGAAAAAGAGTCCCTGTCTTTGTTTGTTAGTGGAGTGAAATCGGATCCTCATGGTTCGAATGCCTCTGGGTCAAGCTAATAGGACAGTGTTTAGCGAAAGCGTTTAAGGGAAACTACACTGAAGTGCCACTGAATTAGGGATAGCAAAGCCTATGCAAATTGTGTAGCGCTGCGCATCATGTATGCGCAAGTGAGGGCGCTGTGGTAACTGCATATATAGCGCGTACTGTGGTTGTTCTGAATTAGTTGTTGGAATTGCCAGTATGGGTAAACTGCCTGATTTAGACGCCTTCGATCGCGGACAAATCGTAGGTGCGCTACGCATGGGCCATTCAATTTCCGAAATCGTCAGACAGCTAGGATTTTCAAGGTCGACAGTGTCAAGAGTATACCAAGAATACATGGATGGAGGAAAAAAAACTATCGATCGGGCAAACTGCAAAGGACAATTAGCCTTGACAGTGCGTGGTGAGAGGCGGCTCAGGCGTATTGTACGTAGCCAGCGAAGCCAAACATTAGCTCAAATCACCACCCAGTTTAATGAAGGTGCCAGTCGTACAGTCCGTAAACGGACTGTCCAACGCTCGCTTCACCGTATGGGTTTCGGGAGCCGTCGACCTACGAGAGTACCATTGCTCTATACTCGCCATCGGGCTGCACGTCTTGCCTGGTTAAGAGAGCACAGAGACTGGAGTGTAGAGGACTGGAAACGAGTAGCATGGAGTGATGAGTCTCGATTCCGTTTACTTAATGCCGACGGGAGGCTGAGAATATGGCGTCAGGCTCATGAAGCCATGGATCCTGCATGCCTGGCTGGAACTGTACAAGAGCATGGTGGCTCAATCATGGTCTGGGGTGTTTTTTCGTGGCACAGTTTGAGATCTTTGGTGCGTGTACCAACCTCCCTCAATGCAATTCGGTACGTAGAGTTGCTGGATGATCACCTCCATCCGTTTATGCTGTTCTGTTATCCGAACGGTAATGGAGTTTTCCAGCAAGATAACTGTACCTCTCACAAGTCCCGGTTGGCTACTGGCTGGTTGGATGAGCATTCCTCTGACTTCTCTGTCATGAATTGGCCACCTAGAAGCCCAGACTTAAATCCTATTGAGCATCTTTGGGATGTTTTGGAACAAGGCGTGCCATCACACAGCACCAAAGAACCTTACTGAATTATGGACAGCTTTAGCCAATATTTGGCAAGCCATTCCCGTGGAACGTTTTCAGAAACTTGTTGAATCTATGCCTCGTCGTGTGGCAGCCTTTATCAAGGCCAGAGGCCTAAGGCTGGTGGACTGTTTATTGGTCTCACAGAGGCACACACTGAGATTACACGATAAACGGCAAGGATATATAGAACAGAGCCATCTATCATCAGCTTATTCATCAGAAACGAGGAAGAGCATGTGTAAACACAAAGGATGGGTCGGGCCTTTTTCCGTCCCCAAGAAGTTATGAACCACCGAGCTCCACGAAAGCTACCAACGATTCTCGCGTATTATGTTCCCACTTGCTCCAGTCCAGATTTCGGTGAAATGTTGCGTTTCCATTCTTGACCACTTTGGATTGAAACGGACATTTAGAGAGGCGACCGTTCAAAAGGGTATGCTCCTGATCGCCGTTGAAAACTTTTCCTGTTACCCCATTCTTGGCTCGCTTTTAAAAAAATTATGCTTTCGATGAACGCCAGTTCACCAAGCTCTGCTGCAAGACGCGCAACCTCCGCCAGGTCAAAAGTGGCTCAGGTATCAACAGTGGCTACCGAGACGAGTTTTGAAAACGGCGGCTTTTCCAATTCTCGGAGGGACTCACTCTGTTTTAGAAAATGTCTATACAGCTACACAAATGCCGATCATCCAATTAAAAAGGCTATTTTCAGAGAGCCCGAACGGGATTCGTTTTATAAATGTCGTCCGCCAAAGGAGTGGAGGAGCGTTTAAAACACACTACAATTTTTTTTCCTCCGAATAATTTTAAAATTTAAAATATTATTTGCCTTTTTTAAACGAAAAATGCCCTCAGGTGTCAAATTTCTTTCTCTATGACGGAGTACAATTAAAAAATAATAATAATAATCTTTCAAACCAAGTCGGTAATCCTTGGACACATTTTCTCCGTAGGTTAGCAATGAGGTGAGCGAATCCAACAGGTTTAGTAGATAAAAGTCCTAAGTAACGAATGTATCACTTTTGAAAATAGTCTACTCATGTAAAATACCGGACATTTTGGGAAAAGTATGGGTACTTAACGTATTACCCCAAACCTATCGCCAAACGGTACGATTGAGAGCCAAGAATGTGTCGGATGTTGTTGAAAAAACGACGCATTGAAAATGTATGCAAAGTTTGTTGTCGGCAGTATTCGCATAGTCACTGCGGTACTGCCTACCTTATTTCCATCCTATAGAGGGCGCTGTTCAGCGTCTCTCAAAGAGTGTATTTTGTGGACCTCACGTGGGAAGCATGTGAGTGACTGCGTTGTTACATTTATGTTCGACGCTTTTGCCATGATTTTAGTTTGTTCATAATGTATGAATAAATAATGGACAGAAACTAAATTAAATACGAATAAAAACTGACTTTAAAAGTATCATATACAGGTAGCCCTCCTACAGCACGGCATCTTACAACACGGTTTCGCTCTAACACGCAAGATAAATTGCGGGAACCCTCGTATAACACTGCAACCTGTAACACGGTTTCGCTCTAACACGATAAAAAAATGGCGAAAACCTTTGTATAACATTGTACTTCTATAGAACTAGATAACATGATTTTTGTTTAACACATTTAAAAACTAAACTACCTTAAAATATTGAGGGAAGGAATAATGAACTATAGTGGCTTTACATGAAAATGGATAGACAAATTCTAATTTATTCATTTATAACTCTATAAAATTACAAGAATGCCTAAGCTTAGCTGGAAAATCTTGAATCTTTATTCCTGAATGCAGACCCTTACGCTGAAAGAAGCCGAAAATTCAAAAAGGAGCTATAAAATTGTCTATCTCCATACCGTGAATCTACAATGACCTCGTAAGAAACAGCAAATAAACCAAAATGACAGATTTTTTAAAGAGGATAGAAGGAGCAAAAAATCTAAATGAAGGAATAGGTTCTGAAAGTGAAGATGATATTGTTCAATCGAAAAAACGCTCTCGTTTGATTGTACTGAGCAGTGATGAGGGAGAAATTTATTAAATTAAGATCGCATTAAATGAAAATAATATTTTTTCGTTTCTTTTCGTTTTGTGTTATACATACATTTATATTTTTAATAAAAATGAAGTTGCTTATATGAAATTAAAAAAATGTTTGCTTTTAATAAGTTTTCAGAACGTAACCCACCTTTTTGAACTGTCTCTGGGTCTCATATAACACGGTTTCACACAACACAGCATTTTCTAGGAACCTATCTACCGTGTTATAGGATGGTTACCTGTATTTAAATAGCAATTAGAATAATAATAATAAAACACAAAATTCACATTAAAACTGTTAAAGTATTTTTTGTTATTCTCAACATCACGGTTTCCCAAACTATGTACCGTGGAACGATGGTGTTGTTCTATAGATAGAAAGTGAATAGGTAATCCACGAAAACCTGGAATTGTTTTATATCCTGCGACGGTACAAGAAATTCAAACATGTTTGACGGGTTAATAATCTAAAATGTCTAAAGAATAAAATACTCGGTGAATAATTAATGATTTTTCTCTCATTCTTTTTAAAATTTTATTGATTATGTGTTATTACGCACCCTACAAAATAAACAAGGTGTTCCATTAAAATTTCGGGATTTACGAAGTGTTCCATCGCAGGAATAGTTCGGGAAACCTTACTCTACATAAAGCGAATCGAAGTCATTCGATATCGGTGTATTAAGAGTCAATTATTCGGTGACCCACTTTCTCAAAAAAAATCTTTGAGGATAGTAGTTGTTCTCAATATATTCTCATTAATGTTTAACACTATTGAACCATTATTGGCACTCAATCATACCGTTTGGCAACAGCTTTGGGACGACGGGATAATATGTAAGTACCAAAGTATGTATTCAATAAAAAGAAAAATTCAGTACTTCCATTTTATAGCGGCCTTGGCGAGAATGGGAAATTGGCGTGTTTCCGAGGTCCATGTCACTGGCCTGGCACTTATGGAATTTTGAGTTTAAACTTTCACAAAAATTAGTACCTAATTAGTACCAATTAGTACCAAAATATCAGAATTAGTACCCATCAGGATCGCGAATTATAGCGTGTCCGATTCTGCCGGGCCAGCGACATGGTAGCCCGGCACTTTTGGAATTTCGAGTTGAAACTTTCACAAAAATTAGTACCTAATTAGTACCAATTAGTACCAAAATATTAGGATTAGTACCCATCAGGATCACGAGTTATAGCGTATTCGATTCTTCCGGACCAGCAAAAATCATGTCGCTTCCAAGCCAGACGCTTTGGAATTTCGAGTTGAAACTTTAACAAAAATTAGTACCTAATTAGTACTAATTAGTACTAAAATATTTGAATTACAGCTGAAATTTTGCATGGCAATTCTTCTTATGGTGTAGGCACTAAGAAAGATTTTTGAAAAATTCTTCTGAGACTTTTTTAAATTAAATTTTTAAGCTGTTTTAGTAACGTTTTTTAAGTTTGCATTTAAAATAATAATTGGAGGGTTATAAAATTTATATTAGGAAAAAGATCCAAAAAATCCCTTTAAAATGAAATCTTTTTCGAATCTTTACCTCTCTTTTCCCATTTTTGGTGAATTTTTAGAGATTTATTTTTAGAATTTAATTTATTAAATGCTGATCACGGGGTTTCTTTTCTTTTTGTGATACTTTAAATTAATTTCGCGTCATGTGCTTAAGGCTGCTATGCACTAAGAAAAAAATCGTATTTCCTTTTCCTCTTCTTGCAGACTCTTGTGATGGGAGGAGTCCAGTTAACAGTTCGAGAATTTCACCCCCCCCCCCTCTTTAGGATTGACATTTTGAGGGATTGTAATGGCTCTCTCTCTATAGATAGAGAGCCATTACATCATTAAAATTCATGAAAATAAAAAAATTCTGAGACGCGATTGCAGCACTACCTAAATAGACTGCAAAAATGTTTTGCACGTGAGTAATTTGTATGATTTTTTAATCTGATTTTCTTTAGTTTATATATTTTATTTTTGCTTAATATATTTATACATAGCATATTTATAGCATATTAGTTAGATTGTGCAAGTCGAATTGAAAAATCAGCGGTAAGCATGCTTTTTTTCCAAGAAGACGTTTTTTTTAATTATAAACTCGGATTTTTACAACATTTTTAATTATAACATCGGATAGAAAAACAGCTAATATTCTGTAAAAATTTCTAATATTTTAACAAGGTTATGAACCTTTTTTTATTGGAACTGTTCAATTATTTACCGTCACGATTTGACAGGTACTATCTAATATTGGACAACGAAAAAATGTTATATTTTAAGAGAGGAAAATTTCACGGCCTCTATAAAAAGAAAATACCGAAATTTTTTATTTAGTTTAAAGAAACGTGAAAATTTTAAAAATTCAGCTGTTTATAATGAACAGTCAAAATATTGGCTTCTATTTGATTATTTTTACGACTTTCGTCCTGTATTAAATGAAACTACTCACATCATTTTCTTATACGTTTTCTTTATTCGTTGCAAATTTCTTACTTTTGTTGTGTGTCATTTTGGCGCCCATTTCAAATGGCCTATGGGACCATTGAATATCAAAATCGCTCTCATCCACAAAGATCCCAAGTCTTTGATTATTCCGAGTGACGAAAAATTTCAGAAAGATCGTGGGCCGATCACGGGAGAAAATGACGCATCGGAAGTTTTCACGGCGCTTGACCACGAATTTCCTGAAAAGTTTTTTTCCGGGCAAAAACGTTTCATTTACCTGTGTTTTCTTCTTCGAACATCGCAAACTATAGAATTGACAAATACAATGCTTTAGCGATTTTTCTGACATATTTATGACTTCCAGAATAACAAATAACCAGTTTTCTCACCTCTTCGGACGTTTCTTTAGGATAAAGTACAATGATTTTTCGAACCGCACTCAGTTGGAATTTATTTCCAAACGATATTTAAATTATTGCCACGACGTCGAAACAAAAAACTGCTTAAGATTCCCTTTCTACAAGAAACAAAAGACTTTAGTGGACTGTTTTTAGTATCGATGATTACTTTTTAATTTTCAAGTCATTATTTTGATTAAGTCATTATTTAAGGAATAGAATCACGCGTCGGAAGAGTAACTGAACGGGCCCTAGTCTCGCAGTACACGAAAATTTCTCATGGCAAAAATGATGTCATCGTGACATCACGGTGAATCGACGATAATGTTCAGTGGTAGATTTTTACAATTGTACGTCAGATTGACGTCATTCTCGTATGCCACGAGGCTCTTTTATCCTATCTGTAGTACACTGCGAAAGCATGGAGGGCTCAAAGAAGCCGGTTGGTCTAATCGGCGAATCGTTCGACATTTGGATAGGAGGGATGCAACCATTAGATGATGATCGACGTACAGCAGAGCGGTACGTCGACGATATTCTACGCCCCGTACTGTCACCCTTCATATCACGCTATCCTGGGTTTACATTTCAGCAAGATAATGCCCGCCCGCACACGGCGAGAGTTTCTACTGCTTGTCTCCGAATTTGCCTAACGCTACCTTTGCCAGCAAAGTCGTCGGATCTTTCCCCCCCATTGAACACGTTTGGAGCACTATGGGCAGGGCTCTCCAACCACCTCGGGATTTTGAAGATCTAACGCGCCATTTGGACAGAATTTGGCACGATATCCCGCAAGAGGACATCCGCCACCTCTATCAATCAATGCCAAGCCGAATAACTGCTTTCTTAAGGGCCAGAGGTGGACCAACGCGTTATTGATTTTATCACTTTGTGAAGCTCTTTCTCGTGAACAAATTATCCAATTTTTCTCAAATTGTAATCATTTGTTTTTCTGTACATGTACATCAATCACATTTACCGATTTTCGTCCCGTTCGGATAACTCTTTGTTGGTGCGTCTATAAGTGTGTGTGTATGTATATATATATATATATATATATATATATATATATATATACTTTTTTTAAGTATTATTTTGATTTAATTTAACCGAAATTTTAAGAAATTTACGAATCAATTGTTAATATATAAATTTTTTTTTTTAAATTGCGATATCTTTGTTTCCCTGTGACGTGTGAAAACACGGTACTAGAAATACGCACCTCTATTTGAGAAAACACAGTATAGCCACATATTTTTTATATATACACTTATAAAAGTAATTTTTTATATACGCACCTCTATTTGAGAAAACACAGTATAGCCACATATTATATATATATACACTTATAAAAGCAAGTGTCCGTGTGTGTGTTTATATGTGTGCTACCTAGAGACGAATCTGTGAAACTTACAGCCATGAAATTTGTCTCACGGGTAGTGCAGACTATGAGAAAGTGCACATCGAAGCCCGAATTTTAAATTTTATTCTAGAAAATTTTTTATTTTATGTTTTGTGGGATATTTTACGTTTTTTTAACTTCAGATTACGATATCTCGGCAAAAAATGATGGTAGAATTTTGATCTTTTTATAATCTAAGACTACAGATATTTTTCCTTCAAACAAGACCTCATTTGTTTAAAAATAATTTAAAACAGACTAATACTTTCATCAAAATATTAAACCTAATTTTTCCAGAAATTTACGCAATTTTAAGGATCTACGGTCGATGCTCTTCGAGTTTTTATCTTACAAAGAAAATATTTACATCATCTGGAAGATAAAAGCTTTCTCATTCATATAAACCTCATTTCAAGTCTCTATCTTAAATTTTCGATTTTTAACTGAATTTTAAAGAACGATACTCCAACACAAATTTTCTACCGGTAGAAAGAAAAGCAAATTCTCCCCTTGGGTTGTAAACAATGATAACGGAATGTTTAAATCTCGTGGGGGGGGGGGGAGGAATATTTGCAAGAAGTCGAATGAACTCTCATTACATTGTCAATCGTATGATGGCAATGGAATGTTTGAAATCTCATGGGGGGGGGGGGGGACTGTTTCTAAGCGGTCATCTGGTGGACGGATGGATTGAGCGTAGATAGGCGAAGCCCGAGACTATATACCGGGTGATCCAAAAGTCAGGACGAACTTTAAAAATGAATAATTCGAAAACGAATAAAGAAAAAAAGATGCGGTTTGCACCAAACGGATGGAAAAGTGGGTGGTAGAACGGATGGAAGAATGGTTTTGTGTGGCAACGAAAAAAAAAATAGTTCTGTTGGCGACCAACAGATGGCGCTGTCGGATTTCTGATATAGGATTATGCAAAGCAACAAACAATATAAAAAGGAGCAACTGCAGCAGGTAATGGTAGTCGAAGCTTATATGCATCGAAATGCTGTCCATAGTTGAGAAAGCCCTCTTAGTTAAACTGTATTATAAGAATTCGGAAAGTGCCATTGTGATATTGCGAACATATCGCTACATGAAGGGTATGCGAGATAGCAAAGGACCAATAAAGTCTTCTGCATTGAACAAAATGGTGAAGAAATTTGAAGATACACGTTCTTTGGCGTCACGTCCAAGAAGTGGACGCCCCTCATGACAGTGGAGCAGACGGTGCAATCCATGTCGGCGGTTTCTGCACATGGGGAGTGCAATGCTCGAGAAGTTTCGAGACAGACAGGAGTGTCGTACGTAAGTGTCTGGAGAGCACTGCGAATAACCCTGAAACGGTATCCCTACAAGTTGCAACATAACCAAGAACTGAAACCTCTTGACTTCGACTCTCGCCAAGATTTTGCGAATTTGGTATTCAATAAGATAGAAGAGCAGCACGACTGGCTTCACACTGTGCTTTGGACCGATGAAGCGCATTTCACACTCTCTGGCGCTGTTAACACCCACAATTGTCGAGTGTGGACCACAGAAAATCCACATGCATTTGTTGAGGTACCCTTGCCACAGCCTAAAGTGACAGTCTGGTGTGGCTTCACTGATTATTTCATAATTGGTCCATTTTTTTCGAGGAAGTCACAAAGGCGGGTTTCAAAACAGTTTCTGTCACTGGTCAGCGATATGCAGCACTGTTACAGAACAACATTAATCCTGCACTGCAAGCGCGACAGGCACTCCAAACGGTCCCCTTTATGCAAGATGGAACACCACCTCATATTGCTCTGCCTGTGCAACGCCTGCTACGCTCAACATTTGGAGAGGATCGCATTATCAGTCAATGCTTTAATCACGCATGGCCTGCAAGATCTCCCAATCTGACACCCTGTTACTTTTGGCTGTGGGGATTCTTGAAGTCAAAAGTGTACCGCGACAAACCGACATCACTAGCAGCACTGAAAGATGCCATCCGCCAAAATGTGTCTGCCATAACGCAAGAAATGCTACTCAATGCTGTGAACGGTGTGGTGACTCGTCTCACAGCGGTACTTCTGAATGATGGACAACACATTGAACATTTACTGTAATTAACTGTAATTAAGCTGACTTGTAACTTGTAAACATTTTTTCATTTGTATATCATCTTTTGGTGAAATAAAAAACTATAGCGCCATCTGTTGGTCGCCAACAGAACTATTTTTTTTTCTTTGCACACAAAACCCGGGTTCTTTTCCATCTGTTTGGTGCAAACCGCATCTTTTTATCTTTATTCGTTTTCGAATTATTCATTTTTAAAGTTCGTCCTGACTTTTGGATCACCCGGTATATAAATGGATGTTTGTGTGTACTGTCCGACCACGGAAGCAAGGTCCCTGGAAGCTGTTACGCATGCGCGAGAATAGCTAGTCTACTTAGAAAATAGGGGAAAACGTCATATTTTCCCCTATGCGTTTGTTTATGAAATACGGAATGTATTTCAGACTGCTTTTTTTCCGAAATTTTAAAGTTATTTTTTAAAACTTTATTTTTGATCGAATATGTGAATAATTTCAAAATAATAAAAAGAAAGAAGCAAATCCATTTAAAAAATAGGAGTGTTATAGGAGTGGATATTTTCGGGTGTGTTTGTTTAAGAACTGCGAAATAATGTTTTCAACCAACTTTCTTTTTCAGAATTTTCTTTTGATTGAATGTATAAATAAAACCCGAAAAACATATTTAAAGGAAGGTGCAACGTCCAGGACTTTTCCGCGAGACAATGGGACAATGGCGAGGGTAGCACAAACAAGAGGTCTTTGTTCGTTCTCGCCGGTTTGGTGCGAGCAGTTTCAACGCAGCATACAACCGGACCCCCCACGCTGTTTAAGCAATGGCTTATTCAGGCGTTGTTAAAGAAAGCTGTCCTGGACCGGGCAAGAAGTTGTCCAGGGTATGAGAGGCCCGGAAAAAGATTGCACCCTGGGTTTGAAAGAACCACCCCCAGCGGGGGGGGGGGGGGAGACTGGCTTTGGAGAGAGACCTGGATCGGGATATTTCGACGCACGGCGGACGAGAGAGGAGGTGGCAGACTTTGATCGCCGCGGTGTTGAGAGACTGAGAGTCCACCTTACTACTACACGAGTAGTTGGAACTCAATGTTAATTTAACTTTTTTTTTCTTGTATTAAATTGTTGTTGTTGCGAAAGAAAGGGAGTCATTTCTAATATCGTCTCTTCACACCCTCACTGCATGCGGAACCTTTGAGTAATATCGCCCCATTCACAGGAAGGGTGATTTTGACTGCTCCACGCTCGGAGTACGTCAGTTAAATAAATAACCGCTCGGAAAGTTGTAATCTTGAGATTTGCGTGCATGAGCTATTGCACGCAGGCGTTTACAGAAGGTTTGAAAAATTCCATTTTTAAGTGATATATTGTAATAACATAAATATATATATAATGCAATAAAAATAATATATTTGATTCGCAGTTTTACAATTTGCAGAAATAATTAGGATATACAACGCAAAATTTTCAATCTTTTGTGATTAGCAATAAAAAATTTAAAATGAATTTAAGATAAAACTTTCTCATAATTTTATAAATAATCGAAGTGTGAATATGAGATACAAATATATAATTTCAGTCTTCTATGATAATTAAAAATCTAGATTTAAAAAATGTATTTTATTGTAAATTAAATTAATTTAAAAAATGGTATATTTACATTCACTGTGATATTTATAAGAGCTGCAGAAAAAATACATCAGTAATCTGTAAAAAAATATTTTTCTTTTATTTTTGTATCAAAAACTATCAAATAAAATGAATGAAAAATCTAACATTCATCTGATGAAATATCCGAATCACTGTCCGTGTTTGAAATATCTATTTGCAGAGGATCAACCAAATCTTCAATCACACCATCCCTTTTTCAATACATATTTTTTAATGAAACAACATGAGAACTATTGTTGATATTATTGAACTGTTGGTACTATTTTATGGACAGCATAAAATTCATGAATTGTTCTTCGAATTACACCACAATCAAAATTATCTAAAGCTACGTTTTCGGTGGGTTTTTTTTTCTGACGTTTCCTCGGAGATTCAAATTTTGGAGTTTCTTCACCCTTTGCTTCTCTGCGTATTCTTTTTACACTGGACATTGATATCCCGGTCACATTCACTAGCTCTCTTTAGGGATTGCGAAAGTGGAACAATAACATTTCCTTCTAGTGCTTCTTTAATCACACAATTTAATTACATTGTGTATTATATGTTTACAATCATTACGGAACGGCTTATTCCGAGTTGTGTTGGGTAAAGGATCCATTAATTTTAATATAACAATCAAAATAACAGACAAGGAAAAAGCAAGCAAGCGCAGTTAGTAACCGATTCTAAAGAATGTCGAGAGAATAAGAGACTTTTCCCCCTCCCTCAGCAGCCTTACCTACAGCGTGAATAAAATCGTCTTGGCACTATGCCAACCGTGGTTCTTCGTACTGTGGTCGGACAGTATGTTCCAGCATCACCCTGGAACGCCTGGAGCAATTTCAACCAAACTTGGTACACATATCACTTACAATCTGGTAAGAAACACTGAAGGGGTAAAACAACCCTAGCACCCATAGGGGGGCAGGGGGAGGGGCACATGTAAAAATAATCGAAAATGACTGATATAAGTGTGGAATCCATAGTTTTCGGGGTCGCTGAGATTAATGGTGACACTCCCGTTGCGGGGAGGGGGAGGGAGAAGAAGGAGTGAATATAAGATGTTCAAAATACCGATAGTAGTGTCGAAACCATAGTTTTCGGGGTCGCTGAGACGAATAGTGACATTTCTGATGCCGTTTAAGTGCAAGTTCAGTCCCCCTGATTAGAATAGGGGAGGGGGAGGGGGGTAGAAGGGGTGAATATAAAATGTCCTTAATACCGAGAGTAGTGTCAAAACCATAGTTTTCGGGGTCGATGAGACAAATAGTGACATTTCTGATGCCGTTTAAGTGCAAGCTCAGCCCCCCCCCCCCTTAGCACTGGGAGTGAGGGGGTGAGAGAATAAGGGGTGAATATAAAATGTCTAAAATGACCGAGAGTAGTGTCAAAATCATAGTTTTCCGGTCGCTGAGACAAATAGTGACAATTCTGATGCCGTTTAAGTGCAAGCTCAGCTCCCCCCCCCCTTAGCACTGGGAGTGGGGGGGTGAGAGAATAAGGGGTGAATATAAAATGTCTAAAATGACCGAGAGTAGTGTCAAAATCATAGTTTTCTGGTCGCTGAGACAAATAGTGACAATTCTGATGCCGCTTGAGTGCAAGTTCAGCCCCCATTAGCATAGGGGGGAGGGGGAGAGAAGGGGTGAATATAAATCTATATATATATATAAATGTATGTATGTGTGTATGTATGTTCCAGCATCACTCTGCAACTCCACGCCTGGAGCAATTTTAACCAAACTTGAGACACATATCACTTACAATCTGGAAAGAAACACTGGGGGGGGGGGGGGGGGGGGAAGACACCCCTAGCACCTATAGGAGGGGCAGGGGTCACATGTAAAAATAATCGAAAACGACTGATATAAGTGTCGAATCCATAGTTTTCGGGGTCGCTGGGATTAATGGTGACACTTCCGTTGCCGTCTATGTGAAAGTTCAGCGCCCACGTCAGCATTGGGGGGGAGGGGGAGGGGAAGAAGGAGTCATTATAAAATGTTCAAAATACCGAGAGTAGTGTCAAAATCATAGTTTTCGGGGTCGCTGAGACGAATAGTGACATTTCTGATGCCGTTTAAGGGCAAGTTCAGCCACCCCCCATTAGCACAGGGGTGAAGGGGGGGGAAGAAGGAGTGAATATAAAATGTCCAAAATGACCGACAGTATTGTCAAAATCAAAGTTTTCGGGTCGTTAAGACGAATAGTGACAATTCTGATGCCGCTTAAGTTCACAGCCCCCCATAAGCATAGGGAGAGGGGGGGAAGAAGGGGGAATATAAAATGTCCATAATACCGAGAGTTGTGTCAAACCCATAGTTTTGGGGGTCGCTGAGACGAATAGTGACATTTCTGATGCCGGTTAAGTGCAAGTTCAGCCTCCCATTAGCATAGGGGGGAGGGAAGAATGGGTGAATATAAATATCCAAAGTGACCGGGAATAGTTTCGAATCCGTAGTTTTCAGGTTCCTTGCGACGAATAGGGACACTCCCAATGAAGTTTAAATGCAAGTTCAGCCTCCTACCACCATTAATGGGAGTGGGGAAGAAGGGGTAAAAACAAAATGTCCAAAATGACCGATAGTAATGTCGAATCAATAGCTTTCGAGGTCACAGAGATGAATAGTGATACTCCCGATGTTGTTTAAGTGCAAGTTCATCCCCCATCAGCATGGGGGAGGGGAGAAGGGGGAATATAAAATGTCCATAATGACTGAGAGTAGTGTCGAATCTATAATTTTCGATGTCTCTGAGATGACATTGGCGGCTCCAGGGGGGGGGGGGGCAATAGGGACAACCCCCCCCCCCCAAAAAAAAAAAAAATCTTTGCGTATCTTTTTTTTTCATAGCCTAAAATTGTGTAATCGTAGACTTAATACTAAATGAGTTTAAATTTAAAATGAGAGGATATTTCTCAATAAAGACCAAAATTTTCTTTTTAAAATTAGAACGAGGGAAATTTGTTTATATTAGATCGCACTGGGAAGGGGAAGGCTTCTTTTAGCGGGAAACATGACTTCATGTTGTGGTAATGTGGCCACAGCGCCTCGTAATGATAATGACATGATTTTGTACAAACAGACACCAGAGACCGCTCCTTCAGGCTCTTTTTCCCAGCTGATAACGACACCACAGGGTCGGTTCTCTTTGTCGTCCGCGGGTTTCTCTTTCAACTGGACATCTATCACGCCTCTTGATGGACGGTCTTGTTAACGATGCTTTTCCAATTTACCTAACCGTAATTGGACCGTTGCACCGGCCCCTCATTGGGTCTTTGTTAGCCTGAAAAATGTACAATTCTCTGGAACAGAAAAAACATCATTAACGGGTCTTTCCTTGGAGATCATCTGCCGCCAAGAAAGCTGTCACCCTCAGACAGTTTGCCTTTTCGATATTGTTCTCCGAATAATACTTGAGGAATGGAGGCAATTACGTCTTCCGCTAGCGCAATGTGTTGCCTACATCACACGCAAACAATTTTAACTTTCTGCCCAGTTTATAGAATAGTAAGGGAGGAGTGGAGGCCTGTGTCGACAAAAGTTGCCGACACTACAATGTCTTTGTTTTGGTGTTCAGTGTTGTGATAACAACAGAATAGCGAATAGATGGCGCCCCATCCTAAAACTTATTTCACATCCTGGTAGAAATGGACTGTTCCACTCGTAGGGTACTGTGTTAGGAATGAAGCTCTAGTCTGATGGACGTCGACAAAGGAAGGACAGCGAAATAATAAATAGACTTTGCGTTTTTTGAGAGAGAGCCATTTAATTTCTAGGCCAGCGGCTGCATGATTTTCTGAAAATTTCTGAAAATGGAGGTAAGTGTTCTTTCTTAAATTAATTGCTTTCATAGTTCATAGGTCTATTTGTAGGAACTTGCATTCTATAACCTCGAAAATAAAACATTACTACCACCCGACGGCAAAGAATTAACAATGTAGTGGAAAGCGTCTAAATATTTTAAAATAAAGAGTTTATTACGGTACATATTGAATACTGGAGTTAAACTTTTTAAGTTTAAAACAAAATTTATTTTCAGACTGTCTCACAAGAAAGGTACTTTGGTGTTAATTCAGATTTTTAATGTCCTTTTGTGATGTTGTATTACTCATGAGAAACTTGGATTGGAACCCTCCGTCAATTCGTGCGGCGGAACTTATAGGGTAGAGGTGGGGTCCGCATGCAGCCTTCGTGATCTTCTTGTGTGGCCTTCATAAAAACTAGCACTTGTATTAATTAATATTTAATTTTATAGATTAAAACAATATAGAACGGCATGAATGTATGTACGCTGGCTTCGCGTTACGAAGCTTGATCCAAATATTCAATTACTTTCAAGCAAGAAACAAATGCAAATATACCACTAGCTTAAATTTTCCATCGGATTTTAAAATTATTTTAGGAATTGCTGCTATGTCAGTAATTTATAATTTAATACTATTATTTTTCTATTGTATTTCTTTATAATGTTAAAATTATTTAAAAATACTTCTTTATTATTTTTATTTGAAGTGGTATTTAAATATGTAGTTGTTTATTAAAATTTTAAAATCTGGATTAATATATATATATATATATGTGTGTGTGTTTGTGTGTGCTTACATAAATAAAAATACCAACTGTGAAATATAAAAAATTATAGTAGTACCTATGAATCTAATAATTTTATAAAAAAAAATAATAATTAATGAATAATGCTATAGCAAGTTTTTACCCTTATGTGAAGGACCCTTATGTGAAGGACTACCCTTTATGAAGGACTAAGTCAAAATGAAAATTTTGTCTGTCAGTTTATAAATATTTTTAAAAAGTTCTTTCATAAATAGTATCACTAATCATTTCAATATTAAATTTCAATATTAAGTTAGCTTCAATATTAAGTTTCAATATTAAGTCTCAAGGGTGCGGTGGCCGAGTTCGCAAGAGCAGCGGGCCAGTGATCTGAACGTCTCTGGTTCGATGCTTGTCGCTGCAAATTCACCGCCGTGTACACTAATGGCGGACGGTGCAAGTAAAATCTGTCGTGGTTGCAATGTCCTCCAACTTCTCACATTACCTCTGGAGGTGTTGGGTCAAGTGCATCGGTCTCGTAACTTACCTCGGTTCAAAGTTACGAGACCGGCCCATAGGGGGTAATGCTGGTCTACCTATACGGTGCTCCCAGAAAAGTGGCCAGCAAAACCTCGGTGTCATATGACGGTAAGGATAATGTCCAAGTAACCGTCTGCTGCATTGGAGAAGATCTTAATTTCTAGTTGGACTAGAAAATGGGAATTGGAAGAATGTCACGTTAAATTAATTTCAAAGTTCCAATCAGTTTACATCCAAAATATTCAGGCTTTAGCCAAAAGAATAATTGTTTCCCCTTTTTAATGTCAGTTCAGATTAATCCTCCCAAACAAACAAACAAACAAAAAAATCCTAAAACTCTATGGGAAACCGGCAACAGGTGCTATAACGTGGTAAATAAATTGTTGTACGATAAAATACTTTTATATTTTGATCTCGTTTATTATTTCCTATTAATGTGACTGTGATAGTGTTGAAAATAAAAAAAATGTTATTAGTGCTAAAATAAATAATCGATAGAGTAAAAAAGGCTGGAAAAAATCAGTATAACCAATTAACAAATTATAACGTTGGGGTGGGGGAGTTAAAATTATTTAAATTATAATTCCAGTTATATAGGAGTTATCGGGGGATCCAGTTATGTTGGGGGGGGGGGGATAAACGCTTCCTTGAAAATGACAGCTTACATACCGTCACTTATAACTTTCCTTACCCCATTTTTTACCAAAGGTAAGGAAAGTATAACGATCGGTCAAAAAAATTCGATGTCGAATTTTCAACATTTCTATTTGTTTATTGGTCTGTGCGTGTGCATGTCAGTCAGTCTGTCTGTCTGTGGACAAAATTGTGACCAAACCGTCTATTTCTTCTTTTTTTTAGGATTTTCATTTCAAAAAGAGAAAAGCTCAGTGAAAATCAATTGATTCATATTTCAATAAGGTTCCCAGAAGACTGACAGACTTTTGTGTACACCAAGGTGCATCAACAAGTAAACAAATCGCAAATAATATTGCTGTTAGCGAAAATACTGATGCTGATATAAATATCTGTTCAGCTACATCTACAGTAGATCTTCAAAATCCAAGCACTATTTCAACTGATGGTGTGGTATCTGATTTAAGTACTAAAACATCACAGCAAGGGTCAAAAACACATATCAATTTTATTCATGAAAATGACCTAGGACACTTCATCAATTCAAAAGTTGACGATATGATAAAGTACAATCTTCTTCAAAATCCTTGGAAACCTACCAAAGATTACAAATTTCCGCATTCTGTACATAAGGTAAACGGTAAACAGATCAAGCGTTATTTAGGAATGCAGCATTTTGAAAATCATAAGTGGCTTGTTTTTTCCCACTTGAAACAAGGCTTATTTTGCAAGTATTGTGCTTTATTTTCTGGAGAGAAAGATGGATATAACAAAAACGCAACTGCTCAGAAATTTGTAACTAAGGCTGTTACTAGTTTTTCGAAGCTTTTTGGGAAAGACGGATTCCTGATTTCACATGAAAATACAAAGTATCACAAAGAATGTGTTCAAGTTAGCCAAGATTTTATAAGAACGTTCAAATCTCCTGGGGATGAAGTTATAAACAAGATCAGTAAGCAAAGACTTGAACAAGTTGAGGAAAACAGAGCCAAATTACGACCCATAATTGAAACTGTAATGTTTTTGGGACGGCAAAACATTCCTTTGAGAGGGCATAGGGATGATGGCCCACTGGATGATGAGGCTGGGCCTTCGAATGAAGGAAACTTTAAAGAGCTCTTCAAATTTAAAGTTGCTAGTGGGGACAGCATTTTGAAGATGCATCTTGCAACAGCATCGTCAAGAGCGACTTACACCGGGAAAAACACTCAAAATAATATTATTAAGTGCTGTGAAGACGAAATATCTAGTATTATACTCGAAAGAGTTCGTGAAGCAGGCTACTACTCCATTTTATTCGATGAGACCACAGATATTTCTCATGTAGAACAACTCTCTTTCAATATAAGATATATTTATGACGGTAAAATACATGAAGATTTCCTGAAGTTTATTGACGCCTACGATGACTCATCCACAATTGGAACCGATGATGACCCACAAAGTGAGCGTAAGTTATCAGGCAAAGCATTAGGTAAAATAGCTTTGGGGATAATGAAGGAACTATCACTTGATCTGAATTTGTGTGTAGGCATAGGAACAGATAACTGCAGTGTTATGTCATCTGGAGTAGTAGAAGCAGTAAAAGAAATAAGTGAGCCAGCAACAAATGCATGTAGAGTACCATGTTATAATCATGCTCTCAATAATTCTTTGTCAAAGTCCAATACTGTAGTGAATGTGAGAAACTCAGTTGGCATTATGAAATCAGTGATTTCATTTTTTAATATGTCTGCAAAGAGAAACTTCGTAATAAAAAGTAGATTAAAGCAACAATTATCAGGACTACGTGAAACCAGGTGGACAGAGCGCCATAACGGAGTCCTACAATTCTGCACATATTTTACAGAAATTGTAGACGCTCTTACCCTCATTTCAACGTGGAAAGATACGCAAACATCCTCAAAAGCTACTTCTCTACTTCATTCACTTTGCACTCCTGAGTTTCTTGTTTCCACTTTCAGTTTGGTAGACATTTTGCAAGTGACCCTTCCGATTAGCAGATTGCTACAGATGCCTGCTCTGGACCTTAATCGAGCATCGAATGCTATTCAAAACACTCTTACTACACTGCTGGCCACCGTAAATGCAACACCCTGAAGGAAACATGCAAATAACATGAAATTTACAACATGCATTAGCGGAGGTGAGATATGCAAATGATTAGAATTTCAGCGCATACGCACATCAAGCGCGCCTGTGGCGCCAATTCAAAGCGCTATTTAAGGCTTGGAGATTTCAACGATTTCAAGTTCGGCAATTGTGTTTTTCTTGAGATTTTTTCAAAAAACGATCAATTATGCCTCGTCGAAAACAGCGATCATCTTTTGATCAAGTATCCGAGTTCGAAAGAGGAAGGATAGTGGTCTACCGAGATTGTGGATTATCTTTCAGGGAAATCGGTAGTCGTGTTGGACGAAACCAAACAACTGTAATGCGGATATGTGATCGTTGTATGCAGGAGGGTACGACGGACCAGCGTGTTCGATCGCATCCACCTCAGCGCACCACTTCACGTGATGACAGGCAAATTGTGCGCATGGCAGTGACGGATCGCTCAGTCACATCACGAACCATAGCACAGCACATGCAGTTTGTAACAGCATCATCCAGTGTCTACGCGTACCATTCGACGCCGTTTACAGCAGATTGGTCTGTCCGCAAGATGTCCATTGATTTGTCTACCCTTGACGCAGAACCACAGACGTCTCCGAGACCAATGATGCGATGACAGAAGGATGTTGACGGCAGAATGGAATGAAATTGTCTTTACTGACGAGTCACGCTTCTGTCTGCAACACCACGATGGTCGCATTCGAGTCTGGAGACACCGTGAAGAGAGGATGCTGAACAGCTGCGTTATGCACCGCCACACTGGTCCTGCACCGGGTATTATGGTATGGGGCGGCATTGGATATCACTCTCGCACACCTCTAGTACGCATTGCCGGTACTTTAAACAGCCAACGCTACATCTGCGAGGTGTTGGAGCCAGTTGTCCTTCCTTACCTTCAGGGCTTGCCCACAGCCATATTTCAACAGGATAATGCGCGACCACACGTGGCACGCATTGTCCAACGTTTCTTCGTCAATAGCCAGATTGAATTGCTTCCCTGGCGGCCTCGCTCTCCGGATCTTTCGCCGATAGAAAACATGTGGTCCATGGTTGCTCTACGATTGACCCAGATTCCATCCCCAGCTGCCACAGCAGATCAACTTTGGCAACGTGTGCAAGCTGCTTGGTTTGCTGTACCCCAAGAACTCATCCAAAGTCTCTTTGAATCAATGCCGAGGCGTGTGGCAGCGGTGATCTCCAACAATGGCGGCTACTCTGGCTACTGATTTTGGCAGGAACCACACTTCACAGAAGTCTATAAATTTAATCATTTGATACTTGGTCAACATGTTATCTATAAAATAAATTTTGTTGTGATATCTCTTGTCTTTCTTGGTGTTGCAATTTGGGTGGCCAGCAGTGTACTTTAGAGAAAAAAAGAAGAGAATGTGATTCCGTGTTGTCTGAGGTGTTTGCTAGAGTTAGCAAACAAGCTGACGCAGTTGGTGTCGAATTGAAAGTGCATCGCATCACTGGAAGGCAAATTAATAGGGAAAATTTTGTCGGCAGTACACCGGAAGAATATTTCAGAAGGTGCATTTACATTCCCTTATCAGACAACATCTGTGAAGATATAAAAGAGAGATTTGGAAATTCAACCCTCCAATGTTTTGGACTCAGAAATTTAATGCCAAAAATTTTATTATCAGAAGACGGTGTTGATTTTCAGACCAAACAAGAACAGATAGAAAGGGTTTTAGAACAGTTTTCACCGGCCTTAAATCAAGACAAGAATATTTTAAAACTTATGCTCAGAGGCGAACTTCAATTATGGACTAACAAATGGAACAGTGAATCGCAAAGAAATGTTACCCCAGAAAAAGCTATGGACCTCATAAACTCTTGCGATGAGGATCTTTTTCCTATGATAAAATCTCTACTAAAGATTCTTGTCACTCTCCCTGTTAGTGTTGCATCGGCTGAGCGTTCGTTCTCCACCTTGCGTCGAGTGAAGACGTGGCTGCGCTCGAGAATGACTGAAGAACGTTTGACTGGACTGTGCTTGTTACACGTCCATAAGGACACGTTCATCTTGACATTGAGAAAATTATTGAACTTTTTTCTAAATGCAAAACCCGGCGACTTGATTTTGTAGTGTAAGTCTACTTTTGTGGTTTCTCAATTTTTATTTACGCCTGTAAAAGTTATTTGATATAATGCGATAAAACGTTTACCACAGTAGGATTTTTAGCTTGCTATCCAGTTGTTCTATCACTACAAATGAAATATTTTTATGCAAGCAGGCAACTTTTAATGTTTGTTTTTGTAAATATTACGAATCAAACATTCCTTTCTTTTTTTTTAATATCATTTTGATTTATCAGTTTTTCCTTATTTCCCGTTATTTTCTTAAAATTCAATGTTAAATAAAACATCACCTATTTGTTTTGGAAGCACATGTCAAAATTAAATGAATACATTAATAAATTATTACCAAGAAAGATTTAATTTACATTTAATTGTTGTTTATTTCTTATATATAAATATATATATAACCATGAGAGCCGACGTTGCCCCCCTCCAAAAAAAAAATCTGGGCTGGAGCCGCCCCTGGACACTACCGATGCCATTTACACTGCTGGCCAATGTAAATGCAACACCCTGAAGGAAACATGCAAATAACATGAAATTTACAACATGCATTAGCGGAGGTGAGATATGGAAATGATTAGAATTTCAGCGCAGACGCACATCACGCGCGCCTGTGACGCAACTTCAAAGTGCTATTTAAGGCTTGGAGATTTCGACGATTTCAAGTTCGGCAATTGTGTTTTTCTTGTGGTTTTTTCTAAAAAACGATCAATTATGCCTCGTCGAAAACAGCGATCATCTTTTGATCAAGTATCCGAGTTCGACAGAGGAAGGATAGTGGCCTACCGAGATTGTGGATTATCTTTCAGGGAAATCGGTAGTCGTGTTGGACGAAACCAAACAACTGTAATACGGATATGTGATCGTTGGATGCAGGAGGGTACGACGGACCGGCGTGTTCGATCGCATCCACCTCAGCGCACCACTTCACGTGATGACAGGCAAATTGTGCGCATGGCAGTGACGGATCGCTCAGTCACATCACGAACCATAGCACAGCACATGCAGTTTGTAACAGCATCATCCAGTGTCTACGCGTACCATTCGACGCCGTTTACAGCAGATTGGTCTGTCCGCAAGATGTCCATTGATTTGTCTACCCTTGACGCAGAACCACAGACGTCTCCGAGACCAATGATGCGATGACAGAAGGATGTTGACGGCAGAATGGAATGAAATTGTCTTTACTGACGAGTCACGCTTCTGTCTGCAACACCACGATGGTCGCGTTCGAGTCTGGAGACACCGTGAAGAGAGGATGCTGAACAGCTGCGTTATGCACCACCACACTGGTCCTGCACCGGATATTATGTTATGGGGCGGTATTGGATATCACTCTCGCACACCTCTAGTACGCATTGCCGGTACTTTAAACAGCCAGCGCTACATCTCCGAAGTGTTGGAGCCAGTTGTCCTTCCTTACCTTCAGGGCTTGCCCACAGCCATATTTCAACAGGATAATGCGCGACCACACGTGGCACGCATTGTCCAACGGTTCTTCGTCAATCGCCAGATTGAATTGCTTCCCTGGCCGCCTCGCTCTCCGTATCTTTCGCCGATAGAAAACATGTGGTCCATAGTTGCTCTACGATTGACCCAGATTCCATCCCCAGCTGCCACAGCAGATCAACTTTGGCAACGTGTGGAAGCTGCTTGGTCTGCTGTACCCCAAGAACCCATCCAAAGTCTCTTTGAATCAATGCCGAGGCGTGTGGCAGCGGTGATCTCCAACAATGGCGGCTACTCTGGCTACTGATTTTGGCAGGAACCACACTTCACAGAAGTCTATAAATTTAATCATTTGATACTTGGTCAACATGTTATCTACAAAATATATTTTGTTGTGATATCTTTTGTCTTTCTTGGTGTTGCAATTTGGGTGTCCAGCAGTGTAAGTGAGAGTGCAGCCCCGCATCAGCATTGTTGGGTGAGGTGGGGGTAAGAAAGTGTGAATATAAAATGTCCAAAATGCACGTGAATATAAATCGCTTGTCGAATTCATAGTTTTCGGGTTCGCTGCGAAGAATAGGGTTAATCCCGATACCGTTAAAATGCAAGTTTAGCCTCCCAACACTATTGGGGGGAGAAGGGGGAGAAGTAAAATGCTCAAAATTACCGAGAGAAGTGTCGAATCCATAGTTTTTGTGTCGCTGAGATGAATAGGACCCTCCCGATGCCGTTTAAGTGCAAGCACAGCCTCCCATCACCATTGGTGGGGGAGAAGCGGTAATAAAAAGTCCAAACTGACCGAGATAAGTGTCGAATACATAGTTTTCGGAGTCACTGAGAGGAATATAGAAAACAAAAAATGTTGTTTATAATCAAGTTTTGAGTTAAATTAATAATAGAGTGAATTTTTAATTTTTCTTTATCATTTGCATACTGTACTTACTTTGAAATACCTGTAAATTAAATTACTTAGATTTTAAACTATAGGTAGAATCCATTCCTTTTCCTGCGTAATAAAAAAATTAGGGTAAATAAATACCCGGGCAATGCCGGGCAAATAGCTAATATATACGTATATATATATATATATATATATATATATATATATATATATATATATATATATATATATATATATATATATATCGCAAAATGAGCAGGGTCTAATTCCGTTTGCCCTTTCCTTATGTATATATATACAAATACATAAAGATATGCATAAATATCGATACACATATATACATATAACGTTCACACATAATATATCTATCTATACACATACACACCTACGTATATATATTTGTGTACACATATACATTTATGTACGCATATGTATACGTTGAAACTTCGCTAAGGCGGCCAGTCACGGTTCCGTTTGCAGGGGTGGCCGTCGAAATGATATTCCATTGCATATACAAGGACACATGATGTATCCATAGATGTGTCAGTTTCTCGTTTGGGCGATCGCGTACGCACAGACAACCCTTTCGAGCAGGGTGTGGACAAAAGAGAGGATGTTCCAATAGGCAGAACATCCTCTCTGCATCTTCGCTTACGGAAATTCCATCACCTCCGTTATTTTATAATAACATGTGTGTATATATATATATATATACAGTCAAACCTCCATATATCGAACTTCTCCATATAGAAATTTTTTATATATCGAACTCTTAGCAAATCTCCATGTTCATTACATAGAAAAACTGTTTCTATATATAGAAAAAATCTCTATATATCGAATTTTTTCCAGTTTAGAATAAAATCTCCCAATTTTTGGCGTTTGAAACAATGCGTCGTAGACTTCAATTCGCAGAAAATGTCCCTGAGGAAGTTTTTAGTGGACTGAATAAATGCGAAAATTTCTTTGATGAACTTTCCGCAAAACTGGCTGTTTAGCAAGATATTCGTAGTTTTTTTTAAAAAAGAATGTAACTGAAATCACTGTAACCACTGTCTGGATTATTGTTTTTTTAAAGTTATATAGTACTCAATAAATCTTTCATATTAATTCATTTTTTAGTTATTAACTTTCATTTAATGTGATTCGCATATAAATTGGAAATGGAGTTTCGTATACGAAAATTAGCTTTAATTTTAATGTTGTAGGAGAATTATGATAAAACTAAGATCAATTCTATATATTGAAATTTCTATATATGGAATTTTTTTCCGGCACTTTGCTACTACGATATATGGAGGTTTGACTGCATATATATATATATATATATATATATATATATATATATATATATATATATATATATTTGCTGGCCACTGTAAATGCAACACCCTGAAGGAAACATGCAAATAACATGAATTTACAACATGCATTAGCGGAGGTGAGATATGCAAATGATTAGAATTTCAGACACACATCACGCGTGCCTGTGGCGCCACTTCAAAGCGCTATTTAAGGCTTGGAGATTTCGACGATTTCAAGTTCGGCAATTGTGTTTTTCTTGTGGTTTTTTCAAAAAAACGATCAATTATGCCTCGTCGACGACAGCGATCATCTTTTGATCAAGTATCCGAGTTCGACAGAGGAAGGATAGTGGCCTACCGAGATTGTGGATTATCTTTCAGGGAAATCGGTAGTCGTGTTGGACGAAACCAAACAACTGTAATGCGGATATGTGATCGTTGGATGCAGGAGGGTACGACGGACCGGCGTGTTCGATCGCATCCACCTCAGCGCATCACTTCACGTGATGACAGGCAAATTGTGCGCATGGCAGTGACGGATCGCTCAGTCACATCACGAACCATAGCACAGCACATGCAGTCTGTAACGCATCATCCAGTGTCTGCGCGTACCATTCGACGCCGTTTACAGCAGAGTGGTCTGTCCGCAAGACGTCCATTGCTTTGTCTACCCTTGACGCAGAACCACAGACGTCTCCGCCGCCAATGGTGCGATGACAGAAGGATGTGGACGGCAGAATGGAATGAAATTGTCTTTACTGACGAATCACGCTTCTGTCTGCAACACCACGATGGTCGCATTCGAGTCTGGAGACACCGTGAAGAGAGGATGCTGAACAGCTGCGTTATGCACCGCCACACTGGTCCTGCACCGGGTTTTATGGTATGGGGCGGTATTGGATATCACTCTCGCACACCTCTAGTACGCATTTCCGGTACTTTAAACAGCCAGCGCTACATCACCGAGGTGTTGGAGCCAGTTGTCCTTCCTTACCTTCAGGGCTTGCCCACAGCCATATTTCAACAGGATAATGCGCGACCACACGTGGCACGCATTGTCCAACGGTTCTTCGTCAATCTCCAGATTGAATTGCTTCCCTGGCCACCTCGCTCTCCGGATCTTTCCGGAGCATATTTTGAAAGACTAGCGATCTCGGCACTCGCTTGCCGGTTTGACGAAAGCATCAGTTTCGCCATCTGTTGACTTATATAGGAATCTATTTATTATAAGTTTTTTTTTTACTTCTACGTAATTTAGTATGTTTTAAAATCTGAATTGCATATATAACACAGGATTTAAAGAGATTTTAACAAAATAAATAAATGAATAAATTGAAATAAGTATATTATTGAATTTTAAATTTACTTTCTTCAAATATCCACAATAATTTTAATTTTTTAAATTTTAATGTTAATTAGAAAATAAATGTATTTAATAAGCTTTAATTTAAAAAAATTAAGTTGCATATATTAAAAAATTTAATTTTTTAAATTCCAATAATATAAATTTATTTTAATATATAATTTTTTAAAAATCAAATTTTAAATTAATAAAATTTTTAAAATATAAAAATTTATTTTAATTTGGTTACATTTTTATGCTAAATTATTAAATAAATGAGGGAATGATGCTGAGTATGAAGGAATGACAAATCACTATTAAAGTTGACTATTTTCATATAACAAACTAGTTTTGATGTAATTATTAGTAGTTTTGATGCAATTATTAGTAGTTTTGATGTAATTATAAGTATTTATTTTAATAATGGTTTATTTAATTATAGCAAAAATTTTATCCATAAATAGGCACATGTAAAATTATTTATCAAGAAATTTATATTGGCTTTCTCTGCTATTACAAGGTGTAGGCTGGGGCAGTTCATATTTTATACCTATCAAGCTGTAAGCATGAATGTCCTTTGTTGAGGGTCATGCATATCTGTAGTTTCCTGTTGAAACCATTACATTTATAGTGAAATTTTCAATGTCTACTAATAGGATCTCTCCAGGATACAGTGTTTTATCATAATTTATCATCACCTACTCACCAACTTTATATTTAGTGTTTTTGATCTTTTGATCTTTCTTTGCTGTAGATTTTTTTTGTTTTATTTTCAGAATTTAATTGAAAATAAGAGCATTTGAAAATCTTGCACTGAAAGCAAGAAAGTGAATGAAAGTCTAGTACTGTATGTGCTGAAGTGTATACAATCTGATAAATATAGTTCTAAATCTTTTTCAAAACAAATATGATTACTTTCAATTATACAAAACAAGTACGATTACTTACGCATCTTAAATTTTTTTTTCTAATTTTCTAGGCTTTAAAACATATTGTATTAAGTAATTTCGTGTTTTCAAATCAGGAATACTGTATTCAATGCAATATTTTAACATGAACCCATACAGATCCCACTTTCAAACTTATACAATCATTTCAGTACCATAAAAAGTATTATTAAAAAAAAAAATTTTAATTTTCAAGCTGCACATTTTGAAAAATTCAAATTTTAAATTCAAATAAAATAAATTTTTTAAGCCCTAATTGTGCTATATATCATTGAAAAGGGTCTTGAAAATTGCTTTAAAATGCTACCAATCTTATCTCTCTAGCTCTTATTGTTGAAATTTTTTTGGATAATTGAATTAAAACACAAGGAGTGCGGTAACGAAGAAGTGAAAACATTCTTTCACTTCTGAATGTATTTGATTTCGTAATGTCATTTCGTAATGTCTGAATGATTATATTTGGATGTAAATATATTTATACATAGCATATTTATACATGTACATAGCGTAATACATGAATATATAATATATTTATATTAAATTGAAATAGATTGAATTTGATTGTTAAATTTGAATTTATTCTTATTTATTGAAATAGACTGCACAAATTTTTTGCACTTGAGTAATTTGTATGATTTTTTAATCTGATTTTCTTTAATTTTAGTGACGCTATCTACTGGAAAAATAAACTAATAACATAGGTTTATAATTGAATCATCTTTCCTTTTTTCGTTGGCTTTGCAAAATATGAAGTAACAAATTTAGCATTTTCAAATTATTAATTAATAAATAAGTAAAAATTATTGTGGATATTTGAAGAAAGTAAATTTAAAATTCAATAATATACTTATTTCAATTTATTCATTTATTTATTTTGTTAAAATCTCTTTAAATCCTGTGTTATATATGCAATTCAGATTTTAAAACATACTAAATTACGTAGAAGTAAAAAAAACTTATAATTAAAAGATTCCTATATATGTCAACAGATGGCGAAACTGATGCTTTCGTCAAACCGGCAAGCGAGTGCCGAGATCGCTAGTCTTTCAAAATATTCGTCCCGGAATGGTTACCTACACTATTCTACTCTAGGCTTTTATATAAGTAAAGATGGCAATTGACAAGCCAACAAAAGAAATGCTAACAGCTTAAGAAATAGTATCAAAAGTTCAACGCTGAGGTCTCACAGGACCATAATCCGTATCCTCTATTATTCTTTCAACCGCAGCTCTGTATCTGCCACAGACCAGTCTGTAGGCAGATGACTCCAATCCAAGATGATGCCAGTTCTTTCCTGATACCGCTCGCAGTTCCCACAGGTTGGTTCTTTGCTACACGGCTTCTCACCGTGTTCCCTTTCAGAACACAACTTGCATACTCTCGTCTTTTTACAGTATCGTGCTAAGTGTCCCAGGCCCCAGCAGTTATATTCTTTCAAGAAAAATGAGATCGGGACTAATTTTTGTTCCGGCACAGTACATGACCGAACGCCCAAAACCTTATGAAGTTCGTAAATTAAATCATGAGACCTGAAAGATCTTGCGTCGACAACCGGAACAAATTTTTCATAAAACATCAATAACGAGTCAGTTAATAAAATTTCGTTCTTACAAAAAGTATAATAATTGGTTTTATTTCATTTATTCAACAATTTCATCAATGAATTTTAAAAGCATTATTAAGGGGGTCAGGTACACATTAAAATTTTTTTTTTATTTATTAAGTTAAAATTTTGAATTTTTTATAGTTAATCATATAATTTGTAAACAAAATCATATCATAAAAATTTTCAAAGAGATTTTTAAAAATTTTAAAATTGAAATTTTTTTTTAAATGTGGGGAAATTTAAAATCGTTATAACTCGAAATATTATTTGTCGAATTTCAAAATTTTTTCATTTAATTAAACAAAAATACGTAAGTTTTAATTTTGATTCAGCATTTTTTTTAAAATTAATTTTAAAAAAATTAAAAATATTTAAAGTAAAAATTTCAAAAAAAAATATGTAACTTATTTTTAAAAAATCATATTTTCAAAAGTGAATATTTTTTTTAATTTTCTGAATTAAAATTAAAGCAAAATAATTGAAAAAGACATGTTTCAATTTTGAACCATTTATCTTTAACGGTACTTGACTTACAACAGTTTAAAAACGAGAAATGGTTGAAAACCCATCATGCAGAAAAACGTATTTAAAGGTTTAAACAAAGATTGGCTATTATTAGAATGTTGCAAAAAAAATATTAATATCTTCTGTTCTAATTAAGATAGAAACATGATTTAAACGTCATTTTAAGCGGAAAAAAACACAAACTTTGTTAATGCGAAAAAAAAAAATCCGAAAATTTGAAGAATTTTGTGTCTTGGACCCTCTTAAAAAAAGGGTTGTTAAGGGTGATTTATTTAACTTGGTCAATACTAAATTTTTTATCAATGCCATAGTATTATAAACCATCACAATAAAAAAAATTTCCAGTTCACTTCCCGAGGTACCAGCTTCAGGAATGACGTAATGTAACCGTTTCATTGCGATCGCAAATTGCGATGTTCAGTTGGTATCGCTAATTGCGATGTTTGAATTTAATATTTCTAAATTTCGATGTTTATATATTTGTGCAGTATTTGTTATTTATTGTAACTGTATCTTTGTGTGATAATTATAGAAATGTTTTATGTGGCATAAACTTTTTCTGTTTTTTTTTTGGCATATGTAATTACGTTTATGCATTCTGTTTTTTATTTTTTTTTTTTGCATATGTTTACGTTTATTATCCAGATGCACAAGTGATTTTTTTTTAATGTATATAACGTGCTGGCTTTACTTAGCTGTCGGGTCAGTCGGAGCCTCGTTAGGCAAATAGATATTTCCGATGCTATCTAGAGTTTATTTTGTGTTGGCATACCTTTTAAAGAGAAAATAAACCTACGTTTTGTTTTTAAGAAAGCCTTCACTTCTTTTACTTGCTGCTGCTTCAGTCCACTGCTACATTCTGCGATAATGCTATTAAAATACTATCTACCATACCTTATTTGTTGTTTTAATCGGGTAACAATTTTAAAAAATGCAATGTTTTATAACTTCAAAGTGAATAATTACAAGATAAAAACAACTTTTTATATACCATGTTTATAAATTTTTTGTTGAATCATATAAACTTGACAGTTGTATGTATTAATAAATACTTTACAATTTTTTTGATGAATTAGGGCCTGTTCACATAGGAGTCCGTTGCGTAGCGTTAAGGGAAAGATGACGTTGAGACGAAAATAAACCAATAATAGGCGTTAAAAATTTCATTGCTAATCGTTTGGAGGCATATGATTGGTTTATTTTCGTCTCAACGTCACCTTTTCCTTAACGCATCGCAACGGACTCCTATGTGAACAGGCCCTTATCCCATCAACTTGAAAGAAAATGATCAAATGCGTAATCAATAGTTTAGCTCGAGAATTCGAATTTAACTTGCGTTTAACTTTTCGTTCCCGTCCCGGCCGATAGAGGGCTGCACCATTCTACAAAACAAAATTAACTGAAAATGAATTCAATGCTGCTTAAAGTTGGCTAAAAATTAAAATAATGCATTGTCATCGTGTTCTGTGCTATTCTAAAAGTTTCAAATGTCTAGCTAGTCGGGAAGTTAGTTAAAAATCGATTGCAAGATTTGTACTGAACAAACACATACACACACAAACAAACAAGACAGCGAGTTAATAAAAACATGGTAAAAACGATATTTTAAAATCGTTCTCCTGAAAAATAAGGATTTTTGAGATGTGTCACTTTTCTTGTGCACCGACGAGATTATATATATATATATATATATATATATATATATATATATATATATATATATATATATATATATATATATATGACGAGCTTTAATTCTCGTACACCCTCTTACTTGTTCCCCTACTACTTACTTTAAAAATATGCAGTCAGTAACATCGTAGGCCTGTGGAATTAAAGACAATTAGTTTACATCTAAATCATTTATTCAATAACTATTAACTGACCCGATTCAATCCGTACCATTGTTCCGATCTCTCACCTCTGACGCGCTCCGCCCAAACAGAAAACCAATTTTCTGCCGAAATTCTATTGTTCCCCAAGGCGTCTAAACTTATCGCGCATGCTCATTGACGACTACAGAATGTCCGAGAAGCATCTTTTGCTGACTTTACAAATAATTTTTCGTGCGAAACCTAGTCTGAACTCCAAAACAACTCCCCACGCAATGAATGCCTGTGATTCTCTTTCTTGATTCTCCCCAAGGCCATCCCACTCTATTAATAACTCTTATAGTCCATGCATTCGTAGACGCGTGTAATCTGACTGATTCTGAAATATCATTGCTTTAAACGTTAGAATTTAGTTATTTCGAAGCCCCCCTGTATATTCTCAGTTAATGCTTAACATATATATATATGCATGGTTTTGTTTTTGTTTTTTTTCCCGGTTTTGAAATAACACGGTCCAAGAAAAAAAAACGATTATTTTTTTCATTTTTTTTTCTAACGTAGGATTACGTTCCTCAATAAAGGTCCTCCGAGAAGAAAAGAATTCAGAGTCTGTCGCGAGTTATAATTTTGGCGGTTTAAAAATCTAAAGATAATTTTTAAAAAAGTATTTCGTTGCACTGTAGCTTGTATTGAGTTCAACGTTATCAGCGGATGTCCTTAGTTTTACTTTTTTTTTTTTTTTTGGCAAATGCATGTGCGGTGCGGTCCCGTCCATTGTTGTTGTTGTTGTTGTTGTTGTTGCTTATGCCCCTTGACCGACAGTGATATTAGATCAAGTCCCGCAGGCTATGGACGATGAAGGTGCGGCTCCTGTTTTGAATGAGCACCACAAGGGTCGGAGTCCGACTTGGCCAAATGACCGGTCCCCTAATTTTGAACCGAGTCCAGTGACGAGACCAGAACACTTGACCCCGCACCTCCAGAGGTCAATTTGAGAACTCGGAGGACATTGTAGCCACGCCCTATTTTACGTGCCCCGGCCACCATGAGTGAACACGGCGGTCTGGTCCGTGTTCCTGCCATACGGTTAGCTCCGCATTCCTGGAACGTTTCGTTCAAGAATCTTCGTCTCATTGTTTGGTGAACCGGGAGGCATATTCTGAAAGACTCACGATTTGGGCACTCAATTGCCGGTTTGACGAAAGCATCAGTTTCGCCATCTGTTGACATATATAGGAATCTTTTTATTATAAGTTTTTTTTTTTGCTTCTACGCAATTTGGTATGTTTTAAAATCTGAATTACATATATAACACAGGATTTAAAGAGATTTTAACAAAATAAATAAATGAATAAATTGAAATAAGTATATTACTGAATTTTAAATTTACTTTCTTCAAATATCCACAATAATTTTAATTTTTAAAATTTTAATGTTAATTAGAAAATAAATGTATTTAATAAGCTTTAATTTAAAAAAAATTATTTTAATTTGGTTACATTTTTATGCTAAATTATTTAAGAAATGAGGGAATGATGCTGAGTATGAAGGAATGACAAATCTTTTGATCTTTCTTTGCTGTAGATTTTTCAATTCCTACTATTAGTTCACACTCTCTTTATATATATCTTGTTCAAATTTTCAATCGCTAATAAAAGTACTTTTTATTCATCCACTCAAGTTCAAATACATTTTTTTAAACTTGTAGTGGATGACACTTGATGTTAATACAGTTTTCCAAATATTAATTCATTAATTAAATTTAATTAATCAATTTTAGTTTTAGACCTAGAGCGTCTTTTGCTCTTGAATAGTAATTTCCCTCTTGTTACTGTGTAAACGGTAGCACTGTGGTATCGCGGATTTCTCCCGTCCTGTAGGTTGCGAGATCGAATCCCCAACCTGGCAAACTTTTTCTCTCTCTTTCCCCCCCTCCTAATCTCGCACAGTAGGCAAGGTTCTGGCAGGCAATCTTTTTTTTCAATTCCTACTATTAGTTCACACTCAAATTTTTTCTTTGTTGACCTAAGTAGGAATTGACTTTAAATTTTTTTTTTTTTATATATTACTTGTTTTTGTTTTATTTTCAGAATTTAATTGAAAATAAGAGCATTTGAAAATCTTGCACTGAAAGCAAGAAAGTGAAAACTGTATTAACATCAAGTGTCATCCACTACAAGTTTAAAAAAATGTATTTGAACTTGAATGGATGAATAAAAAGTACTTTTATTAGCGATTGAAAATTTGAACAAGATATATATAGAGAGAGTGTGAACTAATAGTAGGAATTGAAAAATCTACAGCAAAGAAAGATCAAAAGATTTGTCATTCCTTCATACTCAGCATCATTCCCTCATTTCTTCAATAATTTAGCATAAAAATGTAACCAAATTAAAATAAATTTTTATATTTTAAAAATTTGATTAATTTAAAATTATATGTTAAAATAAATTTATATTATTGGAATTTAAAACTTTAAATTTTTTAATTTATGCAACTTAATTTTTTTAATTAAAGCTTATTAAATACATTTATTTTCTAATTAACATTAAAATTTTAAAAATTAAAATTATTGTGGATATTTGAAGAAAGTAAATTTAAAATTCAGTAATATACTTATTTCAATTTATTCATTTATTTATTTTGTTAAAATCTCTTTAAATCCTGTGTTATATATGTAATTCAAATTTTAAAACATACCAAATTGCGTAGAAGTAAAAAAAAAACTTATAATAAAAAGATTCCTATATATGTCAACAGATGGCGAAACTGATGCTTTCGTCAAACCGGCAATTGAGTGCCCAAATCGTGAGTCTTTCGGAATATGCAACCGGGAGATCACCACACAACGAAACAAATATGAAAACCCATCCTCCCTAAATGCATGCTGCAGATCATTTTGGCCAGATTTTGTAAAATTCTTGCATCTAATATAAATACGAACGACTTACATTCTCACATCATCACTTTGTAACATAAGATTGGCAGACAGAGCTTTGAAAAAGTAATAATTGTACATTTTGCACAATGAACAACTGGCGAAACTCTTAAGGGGACAGTGGACATTCAAAATTGTGAAATTTGTCCAAAAATTCGATTTTTTTTTATTTTATTAAATTGTGAAACTACGGACGAGTAGGAATGTGTTGCAAAGAGATTTTTTAATTTCTGCGATTACTTTCCTAGTTATAGGCGTTTGAATTTAATTTAGATATTATGTGGTTACTAATAGCAATAACTTTAAATGTGTTTTTCTCAAAATAAAAATGTTCATGTAATACGAATATTCAAACTGCTCCGGGCGCATTTCTTATTATCGTATTACTTTGAAATTTAAGCTTTATATACTTAATTGTATTCAAATAAATCTTATTGAAAATAATTATGCTTCGTAGCTCAGAATCTCTAAATTTCGTACTTGAAAAGATGATTTATAGGTATTTTGCGTCATAAAAAGGGTGTTTTCACTATTATTATTTTTTTCTCTTTATATTTTTAATAAATGCTTAAAATAAGCAATAAGTTTTATTATTAGTCCTATAAGGTATCCTGTAAATAAAAATTACCATATTATATGCAAAAGAAATGCGCATGGAACATTTTTAATGAGGCCAATTTTTGATATAATTAATAATTCATAATTCATAAATTATTAATATTTCATCTTTAAATTTTAGCCACTTTTACATATCTATGGTACTAATCACATATTCAAATTTCAAGCAAATCCAATCAAAACAAAAAAAGTTAGGTTTGAAGGTCCTGTGACACTGTCTCAATTACTACATGAAATTAGTATTTCTATAAGTATGTGATGCCCGTTCCTACCCCTCAATATGTCATCTATCGGCGAACTGTTGAACTGAGCGGTCTCATAAACTCTAGGATAAGAGGCCATAAAGTTCGTGTAATGTGCGGTTCTGACGTTATAGAACGTATAAATCCCAGAGTGGTTCGAGGGCTCTCCAGAATTTTGACACTACAGTGACATTAAGAATCCCATAAACTTTGAACACTTACGAGCACTTCAAACGCCGGAGAAAGCTTTTGAATTCGCCGACAGTATAAAAGAAGACCCCAATAGTCCACGGAGAGAGATCTGTTTTTGAGTGCCAGAGAGACACGGAGCTCTCCTGGTCAGAGAGGCAGAAAGGCCACGTTGTAATTGAACCCGAAGCCGTCCCGACCTGACATATCTAACTGTAAATTCTAACTCGCTGTACATACTCGCTTTAACTGTTGTAATTGTAGTATGTTTAACGCATCGTAGTAAAGTAATTGAAGCGAAAGGCTTGTCGTATTATTGACTACGGTACAGTCCACTGTCCCCTTAAGGAAGAACAAAGAGTATTTCGGAGAACGTTTCCACGTTCGCATAGAGCAGTGATGATGAAGGAGTGCTTACACTCTCTGCAAGTTCAGTTCTAGTTCCTCCCGCTGGCCAACAAATTCTGAAATCATTTTCTTACAAAAGAGGACAATGCGGAACGGGCCCTGCCATTCAAACGTGATTTCAAAACGATTGTGGCACGTCATGGAGAATCCTATAGAAACTAACAAAGCCAAAATCACGGTGCCTGATAACCCAATTCCTATTCTTCAAACGAGGGGAAACGCGAGGTGTTCATTTTATTCAAGGTACACTTGAAGATAAATCGCCACTCAATATTGCCGCCGAAAATCGACAGAAAATGCTCGTCGTCTAGTAATGACACTGAACGATTGAAAGATATGTATGCATGAAGAAACAAAAAATAAATTCAATTTATTTGAAACCACTTGCGACTTTTTCAATTTAAAAACATAATTAAAATAACATGTGGGAATTGGCTCTTCACGTTTATTCAATTTCTGTCGAACGTATCCAAATTCCATATGAAAATTGGCGATTTTTTATCAAGTATATTTGGATGGAACCATCTCCAATTTTTATATGTTCACTGTGTCCATTTTTTTTCACGGAAATCTCTGGAATGTATTCCCTCAGCAAAAAGAGAATCATGTGTGTGTGTATGTATATATATATATATATATATATATATATATATATATATATATATACAGTAACCACCGCTTATAGTGATCAGTGGTTATAAGAATCAACCGTTTATAAGAATCAATATCGCAAAAACAAAAACAAATGTATTATTTCCATGTTAAAATTTCCGCTTTAAAGAATCAATCCACCGGTTATAAGAATCAGTTTGCAATCTTCGCCTTCCTTTCATTTTTCCAAAAAATGCCACTTGAACTCTCAAAAGGTACGAAATTCTTTCTTAAGTTTTTGAAAAGAAAGATTGATAAAACTTTGGGGTGGAAAACAGTCGTAAAATACATTCCTTTAGACATAACATAAGAGTTTCTCCTTATACGTTTTTGCTAAACACTGTCTTATTAGCTTTACCCAGGGGCATCTAACCCGCCCGGGTCCGATTTCGCTTTTCTCCAGACAGGCACTTCTTTTTTCCCACCACTTACTTCCTGGTTGCGGATTTCTGGACCCTGAAACACATAAATCTTCCGCGAAGTGTCCACCATCACTTACTCAAACGGGACAGTGGATTCAGCACTTCAAACCGTGAAACGTAAACGGATCCATTTTGCTGAATCAGATGAACCAGATGCTGAATCAAACGTTTCACGGTTTGATTCAGAATCAAACCGTGAAACGTAAGCTATAAAGTGAATCTTCGTCTGAGACTGTAATAAGCATACGTCGCTAGTATTCACTTTAGTTTTCTAACAAAATTGCCAGTTAGTGTTAGAACTTTTTGATAGTCGAATTCAAATATGATAAAAACAAGGAAGACTCTTAGTTTTTCTGAAAAACAGAACTTGTTAATTAGATATGATGCTCTTCCAAAGTGTAGTCAAAGAGAAGCTGCCTCTTGTTGATTTTATAATCATGTGTTGTTACTTATAGGTCTAGAAATTGAGTTATAGTATTTATTTAGAAATTAAGTATTTTTTAAATTATAAAAAATAATTTTAATAAATGATAAATAACGTAAATTAAAGAGTATTTAATGGTAAATTATGTATATATGTGCCTGTGTGTTTATATATATGTACAAGTATATATTTGTGTATGTGTGCCTGTCCAAAGGGAAGTTTCGGTTATAAGAATCAACCGCTTATAAGAATCAAAAACAGTAATAACAAACGTGATTCTTATAAGCGGAAATCACTGTATATATATATATATATATATATATATATATATATATATATATATATATATATATATATATATATATATATATATATATACATATATATATATATATATATATATATATATATATATATATATATATATATATATACATATATATATATATACATATATATATATATATATATATACATATATATATATATATACATATATATATATATATATATATATATACATATATATATATATATATATATATATATATATATATATATATATATATATATATATATATATATATATATATATATATATATATACACTAGCTGAATACCCGTGCTTCGCTACGGTGTACATTCAAATTAAATTCAACGGTCAATGTATGCAATTAATGCCAAAAAAAACAAAAAAAATAATTTATAAAAAATCGTAACAGATATTTTAATAGACAAAATAATGTAGAAGAAAATATTGAAATTGAATCTAATAGAACATACATAACAATATAGTACAGTTAATATAGCACAGTTTGAGGAACATTTCTTTTACTATATTTTAATATTTTTACCTGAAGTTTACCTGAAAACTGAGATTAAAATCAAAAGGGCAAAATTACAGAAAAGGAAACACAGTATAAATAAAAACTAAACACAACTTAAATCAGAACTATAAATGAAAGACCCTAAAATAAAACTGAGATTAAAATCAAGAGTGCAAAATTACAGAAAATGAAATAAAAAGCATGTTTTGAAATTATAGAAATACAAAAACAAAATAAATGACTGAAAAAGTTTGCCTTAAAACTGAGATTAAAATGAAAAGGGCAAAATTAAAGAAAAGGAAACGCAGTATAGCCAAAGATGACAAAACTGCAAACGTGACCACTAACTGACGTTTTATGACGGTACTGCTGTTTTCCACACCACGCTAGGCGTACAGCAAAGACGCCTTATCCTCCTTTCGCAAGATTTGCAAGGCGAGGATTCCCCAGTAGGGATGTTTCCTTAATAATTTAAAAACTATCAATTTTTATAATATCAATCATTTTTAAAATAAAAAAAAATTAGTCCCTGCAAAAAAACATTAGCATTATCTCCATTAATTTGAACAGAAAAAAAATATTCAGTAAGTGGGAAAAAAATTAATTATACAAATAGAAATTAAACATTATTATACACTACAGGCCTAAATACACTAACAAAAGTTGAAAGCTTTTATATATCTACATTTAAACCATTTATGAGTTGAAAATAATGTAAAGAGCAATCAATTTTTATAATATCTGAATCATTTTTCATATCAACAAAAAATTAGTCCCTGTAAAAAAACATTAACATTATCTCCATTAATTTGAACAGAAAAAAATATTCAGACAGTGGAAAAAAAATTTAATTATACAAATAGAAATTAAACATTATTATACACTACAGGCCAAATACACTAACAAAAGTTGAAAGCTTTTATATGTCTACATTTAAGCCATTTATGAGTTGAAAATAATGTAAAAAGCAATCAATTTATATCTGAATAATTTTTCATCTCAACAAAAAATTACTCCCTGCAAAAAAACATTAACAGTATCTACATTAATTTGAATTTATAATAAATCACTAAAAGTCGAAAAGGAAAAATGTCAAATTGTCTTTAGGAAAGTAAAGAATTTTGAAAAGCTGAAAAGTAAAAATGTCACTTTGTCGAATGTTTGTTAAACAAAATCAATTTAAAAACTCAACACAGTATAAATAAGATTAAAATTGTCGAATGCTTGTTAACCAAAATCAATTTAAAAACTCAACACAGTATAAATAAGATTGAAATTGTCGAATGCTTGTTAATCAAAATCAATTTAAAAACACAACACAGTATAAATAAGATGGAAATTGTCGAATGCTTGATAACCAAAATCAATTAAAAAAGTAAACACAGTATAAATAACATGTAAAAAAACCATGTGAAATGTTATACACATCTCAGAATTTCAGTAGATTCAGCCTTTCATCATTCTTCTACTACTAAATGTTAAAAAGTAAAAATGTCAAATTGTCTAATGTTTGTTAACAAAAATCAATTTAAAAACTAAACACAGTATAAATGACATAGAATTAATAACAGTATAAATATCAAAAAATAAATAAACGGCATTGCTCATCTTATTTGTGTCTTTTGATTTTGGCTGATATAAATTAAATTAACACTTCATGATCTGGGGCTTGTCCATTCATGTTGTTGGTTGAATGCTATATCAAAGTCTGTATAGCGTTGTTAAAATTCACTTGAGTCTTCTTTCACTTTTCTTTCTTGAAATATCAGTTTAGAGAGCCTCAGGATATACTATATTTTTTGTTCTTCCATTTGGAGCTAGGATGTAGAGATTTTCGGCTTTTCCAACTCTTGAACAACCCACATAAAGTTGACCATGGGAGAAACAGGGTTTGAGAAGATCGAGTCCAACTACTTTTAGTGATTGCCCTTGTGCCTTGTTAATGCTCATGGCGAAACTTAAACGGACAGGGAACTGAAGTCTTTTAAATTGAAATGGTATATCGGAAGGGATGATTGGTATCCTGGGAATAAATACGACTTCGCCTGCAAAGTGTCCTGTCATAATGGTGGATTCAATCATATTCGGCATCAGATTCTTTACAGCAAGTCTTGTTCCATTGTAGAGTGAAGGTGGATGCAGATTTCTCAGCAGTATAATTGGTGCACCAATCTTCAGCTCTAATATGTGAGAGGGTACTCCAGATAGCTCCAACGTATTTAAAAATTCTGTGGTGTAGTGTACCGCTTCTTCTGTATCACAGGTGGTGTCAATCGATTTTTAAACTTGAGATTTACCTGGCAATTCTTGTAAAAGCTGCTTATTGATGACGTTGACATCTTCGTTTCTTGGGGCAAGGATTGCTCTTTCGCACAGCCATGTGTGATCAGTGAAATGCTGGGCCACATTTGGAAACACCGCCTCTTTCAGCTGTTGTTGAGTTATCACAATCATTCCAATCGTTCCCATGGCTATACATCCTGTATTATCAGCAGTAATGGCTCCATTTCCAAGTTGTAGAAGATTATCTGCAAATTGCTGAGCTGAGGGATCACCATTGACATGAACTCGTATGTTTGTTGAAAGACCAAGTCTTTCAATGTCATTCCACACGTAAGACGCTTTTAAGTAGGACTGCATTTCATCGGCCCTGGTTCCACGTGGAATAACCGGAAGTGTTTATCGAAAGTCGCCAGCCAACACCATAGTTACGCCTCCCATTCTGTAATTGTTACCTCTGATGTCCTTCAATGTGACATCGAGTGCTTCGAATGCGGCTTTGTGGGACATGGTGCATTCATCCCAGACAATTAACTTGCAATGCTTCAGAACCCTTGCCTTTCCTGAATTTTTTGAAATGTTACACGTAGGAGTTTCTGTGTTTGCCAGATTTAAGGGTAACTTGAAAGCCGAGTGAGCTGTCCTCCCTCTTGTCAATAGTGTTGCAGCAATGCCAGAAGAAGCAACAGCCAGGGCAATCTCGTTTCTGTTTCGCACTTTAGCCAAAAGAAGATTGATTAGAAAAGTCTTCCCTGTACCGCCCGGAGCATCCAAAAAGAATATGCCACCGCGACCATTGAAAACTGCTGTTGTGATCTTGTCAAATGCTTCCTTTTGATCTGGGACCATTTTCGGCTCATTTTCCTCTATGTATGATGCGAGTACATTCGTATCATAATTTCGCTCCATACATTCTTCACTCGGCAGGACTGAATCAAGGTTTCGATTTGTTTGTGGAAGTTCAAAGCTTTTTAGGTCGGATCCACCCATCAATATAATTTTGTCCTCAATGTCGATTAGCGCTCTGTTGAAGATGTCGTCACTGTAGTCCAGATCCATATTCTACTGCTGCATGCGTGCTTTGCGCAGCATGTCTTCGGACAGGTTCTTCTTATGATTCATCCATAACTGTTCGGGAGATGACATGGAGCATGTATGTAGCATTACAGCAAACAGATTCCGTAAAACCTTTGGTGATCGAGATGCAGCTGCTTCTTCGAGTGCATTGTTCCAGTGGTCATCGTTCTCCAAAAGGCCTCTAAGCTGGCAGGCCTTTTTGTAAGTTTCACAGAGCCGTCCCTGAAATTTTTTCAAATCTTCAAATGATTTTGGGCCTGGTACTTCATGCAGCAGGAGGCGCAGGTGAAAGCACTCTGAATTGTTCGGATGGACGGTGTACACCCGGCCCAGTGCATCGCTTGACCTTATTCCTGTTTGCTCAGGTACAACGTGTCCTTGTTTTCGACGGTTCCATGTCTCGTTTCCATTGTTCCAAGTGTAGTATTTGGGAACTTGGTTGTACAACAGGGTGCGTGCAAACTCATCTTGGGTGCAACGTCTGAAGAAAGACGTGAGTGTCGTTTCCTGAGGTGTTTGGGCACTTTCAGCAGCGTTTTCTGGTGTGAAGTAGACTCACTGTCCATTCTCAAGGTGCTCAGATGAATCACTGTGGGGTGGCGCTCATGAATAGGAAAGTTGAGTATTCGCCATACTGCTTTATTGCTGCTGATATATCTTCCCATTTGATACTGGAAAATTTCATTTAAGTCATTCTCGCCACTGTTCACTTGAAAAACAGCCATGTCAGATCCTTTGTTAATATACTTACAGGCATACTTTATAGACTTAGCAGAATCGCAATACTCTACGTTCATATGGGCACTGAACATTTTTGTTAGCAGTGGGCAATACGGGACAATCCAAGTATTGTCTATAGACACTTGCGATCCATTTATAAACGATGTCAGCCTTAAATCCCCCGTCTTGTGGTGATCTGCGCCGATAAAGTGGATATCCATTTCGTCCTTTTTGCGTCTCTTTCAAAAATTGGCACGGGTATCGTTTAGTGCAAATTCCATCTTTCATGCATGGAGAGGTTGGATTTATGGATCCGCAGGGGCCGTGCACCATCTGCTTAGTTACAATTGAAAAAAGTCCCGGGTCTTCTTGTTCATTAGGTATTTCTGCACTGATAAAGTCGTCCACGCGATGAACGTGTATGGAGTCCTTGAGCCAAATCAGAATGTGAGCATGAGGAAGTCCTCGCTTCTGCCACTCTATCGTGTACATATGACACTGAACTTCTCCAAAAATCTTTGCCTTTGTGATGAGACTCATAAGCGTTTTTTGTTTCTGATGATATACTCTTGCTAACAAATCATGACGATCCTGTGGTTTTTGTCCAACAAATAGTTCTTCCTGTATCTCTGTCCAGTTTGGATTGCAGGTGAAAGTGATGAAGAGGTCTGGTCTGCCGTAGTTTCTCACGTAGGTCATGGCATCTTGAGTACGCTCGTGCATGTACCTTGGACCCCCTGTAAGGCTGGAAGGTAAGAGGATCAACTGGCCTATGTCGGAGATATTTCCATCATTCATGACCGCATCCCTCAAATGAGCATACTGTTCAACTCTGAGAGTCCTCTGATTTATTCGTATGTACAATAGTCTTTCCGATTCAATCTTGGCATACATATCAACGATAAATTGGTGGAACAGGTTTTTGCTTCTCAGTAATGTGTTGAAATTTGAAGAACGTATCATCATCCTGTAAGCGTAAAATTGCATAGCTGAAATCTTCTTAGTTTGGGGCATTCCTGTAGTTGGATCTTTTAGTCGCAGTTCAAAATGATATCCGTCCTCCCCCTGCCAAAAGATGAGTGGATGCTGTAGAGCGTCGTAGGACCTGTGCGTCTCGGGAATTTTTTAGGGTGCCACTTCTTTCTTCTAAAACTATGTCTCTTGTCCCATGTTGTTCACCCACCATGATCAAAGCGACTTCTTCTGTTGCGGGGTCGTTGAACCGCCTCTCGTGTTCACCGTGTTGGGTTCTGTCCGCTACGATCACCAATTTGAATTCCGGGGTAATCTTATCCATAGCCGACTTAAAGCTCTGGACAGTTGTGATCATGCAGCATACCTTGCAACTGTAGTACTATGTCTCGTCTGGTTTGTGGCTTGTTTTTACAGCTATGCTCTGCTTATTGTGTAGTGTCTCCGACAAAGTAAATTTGCAAAAATTTAGGCTCTTTCCTCGGTAGAGGCTGCAGACTGCCGATGCGGTGATAAACTTGACCCTGTACCTTAAATGTAGGCATGTACCCGGGCTCTCTAATTTCTTTCCTTGTGCCAAAAGAGGTCATCTGGAAACAGGAATTGTAGCTTCTTATATTAGAAAGGAAATGTTTAGCTTCTTGAGAAGTGCCGCTGACTAAAGAACATAGGGGCTCAGGTAGATCCATCAACTGTGGTAGTTGAACCTTTCCTCCACTGCAGCACATACCTGTGGCTTCACCTTTCCACTTCTTTGCTCCACAATGTTGGCAAGTTCCAGACATGGATCCAATGTTACACGAAGGATCAGATACATAATCTACCGATGGGTCGTAGTGAAAAGCTGCATTTTCGAAATTAGTGTACATGCACCTTCGAGCAGCACTTATTGTAGTTCTAACCTGCTGTAGTATTGCTTCTCTTTCAGGAGTACATTCGATTTCTCTTCTTCTTTGCTCTCGTTGTCTGTTTTCTTCCTGTCTTGCTTCTCTTTCAGGAGTACATTCGATTTCTCTTCTTCTTTGCTCTCGTTCTCTGTTTTCTTCCTGTCTTGCTTCTCTTTCAGGAGTGCATTCGATTTCTCTTCTTCTTTGCTCTCGTTGTCTGTTTTCTTCCTGTCTTGCTTCTATTTCAGGAGTACATTCGATTTCTCTTCTTCTTTGCTCTCGTTGTCTGTTTTCTTCCTGTCTTGCTTCTCTTTCAGGAGTACATTCGATTTCTCTTCTTCTTTGCTCTCGTTGTCTGTTTGCTTCCTGTCTTGCTTCTCTTTCAGGAGTGCATTCGATTTCTCTTCTTCTTTGCTCTCGTTGTCTGTTTGCTTCCTGTCTTGCTTCTCTTTCAGGAGTACATTCGATTTCTCTTCTTCTTTGCTCTCGTTGTCTGTTTGCTTCCTGTCTTGCTTCTCTTTCTGGAGTAGATTCATCTTCTCTCCTACTTCGATTTCGTTCTCTGTTCTGTCGCTTTTGTGTCCGAAGACATTTTTTTTTTCTTGGAGGCTGTGGCATATTCCAAGAAAAATTCTAAGGACAAAACATTAGTAAAACATTAAGCACAAAATGAAAGCAAATAAAATGAAAGATCCTGAAATGAAACTGAGATTAAATTCAAAAATACAGAAAATGAAAAGAACCAAACAGTAGTGGAAGTTGAATCGGCAAAGAAAAAAAAGTGAGTTACCAAAACAAAAAATTATTGAAAAAATAAACACATTAAAACAGTGCACGAATTGAATTCAGTTAGGGCCCTCCTCAGCGCATTGACTGCCGGACGGTCCTTAAAATATGAAATATTATGATTTTTTTTAATTGAATAACAGTAGAATTGATATTTCAGTAGTATTCAAAAGTTATACGATGAGAAAAATAAATATAATATAAATAATAATATAAATAAAATGAGAAAAAAAATAGCATCGACTTTTTATTATGGATCACATTATTGTTAAAAACTATGTGAAGATTAAAGACATAATCGGAATCTTCAGTTTCACAGTTTGAAAAAGCGTAAAAACCCAACTTTCTTAAAAGCTGTCTACAATTTTCCGATTTTAACTTAACTTCTATTAACATAAGGAAAAATAGTTATGTGAAACGATACGAAAACATAAATTACTTACTGTAAACATAAGAAATTAATTAACGTCATTTAAAACTGTAGAAATCAAACAAATAATATAAATACCACATTCAAACTCAAAATTTCTTTCATTTCTCAAGCAATATAATAATAACATGTGAATTTAGCAATGATTATAACACACGTAAGTAAACACACACGCAAACATTCGCTTTTATAAATATAGATTTCTTATTAAATAGTATGTTTCAATAATGAAAATACTGATTACTTCGTTAATATAATCGTTGAAATCATATTTTATATTTATTATTAAATAGTATGCAATTATATTAAAAATAAAAGTTTCAAATAAAGATTCCAACTTACGACTTTATATGTGGTATTTAGTGCAATTAACATGTGTTTGATTTGATCAGTATCGGACTTTATTTTTGACTGTTGTGAAGCTGGTTGTTTGTATATTCCTATTCCATCTTATAGTGAGACTCAATTTTATAACACTATTGATTTTATGATATATTTTATAAGTTTTGCATTTGTTATGTGATTTTATACTATGTACCATAATAAATACTTACTTAAAGTTGGATTGATTATATTTTTTTGTAAATCCATTAAACCTAAATATGTATTTTTGAATTTAGTATCAAATCTGATATAATGTGATCAGTGGTTTAATGATGGAGTTACTCTGCACAGAAAGCAAATCTTTCTCTCATGGGATAGATAAGAAATCTACTGAAATCCAACTGCATTATTTTAAAATCGTAGGATTTTTTCGTAAAGATCATAGGAAAGAATGCATGCACACATACATAATGACCATTTATTTTATAAAGCAGCATATAATCACATACTCAAATTTGCATTTGTTTATATTGCATATATTTTCCCATAAACTTTTATTTCAGCAAAATTAGGATCACTGAGTAACTAAAGATAAAAATAATTGAATTATTGCTCTCATATTCTTGTGATACTATTTTTACCATACATTCAATGAATAGTGTTGCGGGGCCACTACCAATAAGTGGGGTTGTGTTGGGCTGAACAACTCCCCTAGCCTACATAATATGTTTTCATGTTTTCCTAACTCTCTTCTAATAAAAATTTCTTTGTTAAACTTCGTATCGTTTCACATAACTATTTTTCCTTATTTATGCAAAAAAATTATTGATAAAATAAACACATTAAAACAATGCACGAATTGAATTCAGTTAGGGTGGTATATGATTGTTTTCAAGTGTTTGTTTGTGTGTGTGTTTACTTACGTGTGTTATAATGATCGCAAAATTGACATATTATTATATTGCTGGAGAAATGAAAGAAATTTAGAGTTTAAATGTCTACAGTTTTAAATGACGTTAATTAATTTCTTATGTTTACAGTAATTAATGTTTTCGTATCGTTTCACATAACTATTTTTTAAAATCGGAAAATTTTAGACAACTTTTAAGAAAGTTGGGGTTTTACGCTTTTTCAAACTGTGAATTTGAAGATTCTGATTATGTCTTTAGTCTTCACATAGTTTTTAACAATAATATGATCCAAAACTATTATTTTTTAATATAATTGTTTTCAAGTGTTTGTTTGATGTAATTTTTAAAATCATTGGTGTTGGGTTTCTCAGTCTTATCTTTAACTCTGTTTTGAAGTAATGGATTATAACACACGTAAGTAAAAACACAAGCAAACATTCGCTTTTATTAATATGATTTCTTATTAAATAGTATGTTTCAATAATGAAAATACTTAATACTTCGTTAATATAATTGTTGAAATCATATTTTATATTTCTTATTAAATAGTATGCAATTATATTAAAAATAAAAGTTTCAAATAAAGATTCCAACTTACGACTTTATATGTGGTATTTAGTGCAATTAACATGTGTTTGATTTGATCAGTATCGGACTTTATTTTTTGACTGTTGTGAAGCTGGTTGTTTGTATATTCCTATTCCATCTTATAGTGAGACTCAATTTTATAACACTATTGATTTTATGATATATTTTATAAGTTTTGCATTTGTTATGTGATTTTATACTATGTACCATAATAAATACTTACTTAAAGTTGGATTGATTATATTTTTTTGTAAATCCATTAAACCTAAATATGTATTTTTGAATTTAGTATCAAATCTGATATAATGTGATCAGTGGTTTAATGATGGAGTTACTCTGCACAGAAAGCAAATCTTTCTCTCATGGGATAGATAAGAAATCTACTGAAATCCAACTGCATTATTTTAAAATCGTAGGATTTTTTCGTAAAGATCATAGGAAAGAATGCATGCACACATACATAATGACCATTTATTTTATAAAGCAGCATATAATCACATACTCAAATTTGCATTTGTTTATATTGCATATATTTTCCCAAAAACTTTTATTTCAGCAAAATTAGGATCACTGAGTAACTAAAGATAAAAATAATTGAATTATTGCTCTCATATTCTTGTGATACTATTTTTACCATACATTCAATGAATAGTGTTGCGGGGCCACTACCAATAAGTGGGGTTGTGTTGGGCTGAACAACTCCCCTAGCCTACATAATATTTTTTCATGTTTTCCTAACTCTCTTCTAATAAAAATTTCTTTGTTAAACTTCGTATCGTTCCACATAACTATTTTTCCTTATTTATGCAAAAAAATTATTGATAAAATAAACACATTAAAACAATGCACGAATTGAATTCAGTTAGGGTGGTATATGATTGTTTTCAAGTGTTTGTTTGTGTGTGTGTTTACTTACGTGTGTTATAATGATCGCAAAATTGACATATTATTATATTGCTGGAGAAATGAAAGAAATTTAGAGTTTAAATGTCTACAGTTTTAAATGACGTTAATTAATTTCTTATGTTTACAGTAATTAATGTTTTCGTATCGTTTCACATAACTATTTTTTAAAATCGGAAAATTTTAGACAACTTTTAAGAAAGTTGGGGTTTTACGCTTTTTCAAACTGTGAATTTGAAGATTCTGATTATGTCTTTAGTCTTCACATAGTTTTTAACAATAATATGATCCAAAACTATTATTTTTTAATATAATTGTTTTCAAGTGTTTGTTTGATGTAATTTTTAAAATCATTGGTGTTGGGTTTCTCAGTCTTATCTTTAACTCTGTTTTGAAGTAATGGATTATAACACACGTAAGTAAAAACACAAGCAAACATTCGCTTTTATTAATATGATTTCTTATTAAATAGTATGTTTCAATAATGAAAATACTTAATACTTCGTTAATATAATTGTTGAAATCATATTTTATATTTCTTATTAAATAGTATGCAATTATATTAAAAATAAAAGTTTCAAATAAAGATTCCAACTTACGACTTTATATGTGGTATTTAGTGCAATTAACATGTGTTTGATTTGATCAGTATCGGACTTTATTTTTTGACTGTTGTGAAGCTGGTTGTTTGTATATTCCTATTCCATCTTATAGTGAGACTCAATTTTATAACACTATTGATTTTATGATATATTTTATAAGTTTTGCATTTGTTATGTGATTTTATACTATGTACCATAATAAATACTTACTTAAAGTTGGATTGATTATATTTTTTTGTAAATCCATTAAACCTAAATATGTATTTTTGAATTTAGTATCAAATCTGATATAATGTGATCAGTGGTTTAATGATGGAGTTACTCTGCACAGAAAGCAAATCTTTCTCTCATGGGATAGATAAGAAATCTACTGAAATCCAACTGCATTATTTTAAAATCGTAGGATTTTTTCGTAAAGATCATAGGAAAGAATGCATGCACACATACATAATGACCATTTATTTTATAAAGCAGCATATAATCACATACTCAAATTTGCATTTGTTTATATTGAATATATTTTCCCATAAACTTTTATTTCAGCAAAATTAGGATCACTGAGTAACTAAAGATAAAAATAATTGAATTATTGCTCTCATATTCTTGTGATACTATTTTTACCTTACATTCAATGAATAGTGTTGCGGGGCCACTACCAATAAGTGGGGTTGTGTTGGGCTGAACAACTCCCCTAGCCTACATAACGTTTTTTCATGTTTTCCTAACTCTTTTCTAATAAAAATTTCTTTGTTAAACTTCGTATCGTTCCACATAACTATTTTTCCTTATTTATGCAAAAAAATTATTGATAAAATAAACACATTAAAACAATGCACGAATTGAATTCAGTTAGGGTGGTATATGATTGTTTTCAAGTGTTTGTTTGTGTGTGTGTTTACTTACGTGTGTTATAATGATCGCAAAATTGACATATTATTATATTGCTGGAGAAATGAAAGAAATTTAGAGTTTAAATGTCTACAGTTTTAAATGACGTTAATTAATTTCTTATGTTTACAGTAATTAATGTTTTCGTATCGTTTCACATAACTATTTTTTAAAATCGGAAAATTTTAGACAACTTTTAAGAAAGTTGGGGTTTTACGCTTTTTCAAACTGTGAATTTGAAGATTCTGATTATGTCTTTAGTCTTCACATAGTTTTTAACAATAATATGATCCAAAACTATTATTTTTTAATATAATTGTTTTCAAGTGTTTGTTTGATGTAATTTTTAAAATCATTGGTGTTGGGTTTCTCAGTCTTATCTTTAACTCTGTTTTGAAGTAATGGATTATAACACACGTAAGTAAAAACACAAGCAAACATTCGCTTTTATTAATATGATTTCTTATTAAATAGTATGTTTCAATAATGAAAATACTTAATACTTCGTTAATATAATTGTTGAAATCATATTTTATATTTCTTATTAAATAGTATGCAATTATATTAAAAATAAGAATTTCAAATAAAAATTCAAACTTACGAAACTAAATGTATCGATCCAACAAAGTATTTTCGAAAATGGTGCGAAAAATTTACCTAAATCGAATCGATTCATATTCGAATGACAGTTACTTGAATTAAAATTTCTTTTCACTTTTAACTTGCAAAATATCCCCCCCAAAAATCAGTACATCTTGAAATGATCTAATTGTGCTTAAAAAATTTGAATTAAAATTTTTTAAGGCTCTTTCCAAATATGTAACATTTAATAAAAAAAAATTATATCGAAAAAAACATGGCCGAATTTCAAAAGGTCAGTTTGTAACTCGAAGTTAAAAAAATTATCTATTTATGATTTAAAAGTTTGAATTAAAAAGAATAAAAAAATAGGTACACAATAACACACCTTTTCAGTGATTCATTTTTTTAGTGAGAAGCACGCTGTGAAAGAATCACGCTTTGTTATGATTCAATCATTTACGCGTTTGAAGAACCAAAATCCAAGGGGAGAAAATTTCGTCATTCAATTCCGCGTTTGAAGTTCCAAGCACGAAATTTGTGTTGCAGTATCGTTCTTTAAAATTCAATTAAAAATCGAAATTTTAAGATAGAGACTTGAAATGAGGTTTATATGAATGAGAAAGCTTTTATCTTCCAGATGATGTAAATATTTTCTTTGTAAGATAAAAACTCGAAGAGCATCGTCCGTAGATGCTAAAAAGCGCTCAAAATTCTAGAAAAAGGTTGTTTAATATTTTGATGAAAATATTAGTCTGTTTTAAATTATTTTTAAACAAATGAGGTCTTGTTTCAAGGAGAAATGTCTGTAGTCTTAGATTGTAAAAAGATCAAAATTCTACGATCATTTTTTGCCGAGATATCGTAATCTGAAGTTAAAAAAACATAAAATATCCCACAAAACATAAAATAAAAAAATTTCTAGAATAAAATTTAAAATTTGGGCTTCGAGGTGCACCTTCCCATAGTCTGCACTACCCGTGTGCCAAATTTCATGGCTGTAAGTTTCACAGATTCGCCTGGGGGCCGCATACACACACACACACACACATACAAACACTTGCTTTTATTAATAAGATATATATATATATATATATATATATTTATATATATATATATATATATATATATATTTATATATATATATATATATATATATATATATATATACAGGTGGTTATCAATATAATGGAAACACTAAGAAACATCATGAAAACCTTTATTAATAGGGCGCAGAATCACCTTTGTCATATAATACCGCCTGATTCCCCTTGGAATCGGATTATACAAGTCTGGAATAGTAGTTAAGAATATACAGGTATTATACCATTCTTCAGGCAAAAATCATGAAAGTTAATGTAGAGATGCTGTGGTGGATATCGATACCTGGCTCTATCCGCTTATACAGATCACAGTGGTTGTATGATATATAGTCTGGGGTATTGTACAGGGCAAGATAAGATATTTGACTTCTTTTTCATGCTCTTCACACCAATACTTGATAGATTTAGCTGTATGTATAGGGGCATTATCATCCTGGAGAACGCCATCTCCTGCAAGAAACAATGTTTGCACCATAGGATAGACTAGTGAGCTAAAATTTCGATATAGTCCTTCCCATTCAATCTCCCTTTCAGGGTTACAATAGGGCCTGAAGAAAACCATGAGATGCCATCCGAAACCCTGAGAGATCTACCTCCATGATTGTTAGTTGAGATGAGACAGCCAGAATCTTACGCTTGTGTAGGTGTTCTCCAGACATAGGCATGTCCTGTTCCGAGGAACAATGTCAACAATAATTCGTCGGACCAAATGCCGTTTTTCGACATATTTCTCGACCAGGATTTGTGCTCGTGGTAACATTGTGGACGATATTTTGTATTGGCATCTATTACGAGTGGTTTGGGAATAGCTACTTTTCCGAAAATGCTTTGTTTGTGAAGTTCCCTTCTACCTCTGATGGTTGATACCGGAACATGCAGATGCAGATTGAGCTCTTCGGTCATTTTGGTTGCAGTTGTTTTCTTTCTTCGTGTCACAATCCGCTTCAATTCCTCGTCCGTCTCTTTCACTCTGCTCTCCCTTTCGTCCACTATTCTGTTTGGCAAAGGATGTTTTTCTGTGCATTCTGTATGCTATCATGACTTTCGATACCATAGCTCGAAAAACACCGATTAGCCTGGGGGTTGCAGTAACAGATACTCCAATTTAAACGCGCTTGAACAATTTGCCCTTTTCACAAGTTCTGCAAAGTTCGACATTTTACGCTGTTCCCCCCAAAAGCACGATGCCCTTAGCTTCATTACTGCTACCTGACAGTAGAATAATACATACACTACATTATATAAAATAATTACAAGATAAAAAGACTTTTTATATACCATGTTTTTAAATTTTCTGTTGAATCCTATAATCTTGACAATTCTATGTATTAATAAATACTTTATTAAAATTTTTTTTGATGAATTATCCCATCAACTTGAAAGAAAATAAAGTTAATTGGATGTTACCTTGCATTTGACTTGTTTGACTTGTTGCATTTGACTAGTTCCCTTTCCGGCCAATAGATGGCTGCACCAGTCTACAAAACAAAATTAACTGAAAATAACTGAAAATTAATTCAATGCTGCTTAAAGATGGCTAAAAGTATTAAAAGAATGCATTGTCATCGTGATCTGAGCTATTCTAAAGGTTTCAAATGTCTAGTTAGTCGAGAAGTTAGTTAAAAATCGATTGCAAGATTTGTACCGGACAAACACACACACAAACAAACACACAAGAAATCAAGTTAATAAAAACATGGTAATAAAAATACCGGTGGCCAGACTTTTTTTTTTATGGAATATGCAGCACATTCATAAACACCATTGATATTGATAGGTGTTTCCATTATTTTGATAACCACCTGTATATTCACCTTATATGTACAGTGTGGGGTCTTAAGCTCGCATTTAAGCGCAATCGAACGACGCACGAGTGAGAAACGGCATCTCAAACTATGTATAAAAGGAAAGTGTGAAAGAACTATGTATAAAAGGAAACAACAGTGTGATGCTACCGCATCACACTGTTGCCTGAACGGCCATGGGAATGAAAAAAAAAAAAGATTTAGAGGGGGGGGGGCTCCGCAAAAACATGTTCCGTGCTCGCTGATTCCCAGTGGTAAGGTGCGAGCAAATTTTCGACAGTAAAATGTCCAGTATTTTTCCTGTTTCTAAAGGATTGCATTCCATCGATCGTGACCCAGACTGGCGGATCGTCCCCGGGGCCACACCATCGTCTGCTGCGTCGGCGGATTATCCTGAAGAACCCTCTCCCGGGGCGATTTTTTGTTTCTTTTTTCCGATCGTTCCCGATAAGGCGAACAATGGCCTTTGTGTGGCCGGGTGAGGCAACATCGTGTGCGTCCGAACGTGTTTCGACGTCCCTCTCAGGCAGCCCAAGCTATTTTTAGGAGGACTCATCCTTTAGAATCATTATTATTGTTCGTTCAAAGATGGACAAATTTCGATTCCGAATTTTAAATCCTGTAACGTCCAGGAAACGTGCCCGCGAGAACACTTGAACTTTGCACGTATTCACCGATATTGTGCGGGAATTGTTACATTTTATCACACCTGCCGGCCTCCATATAAATTACTATTTCCAGTGTGAAGTAATATCATTTGCATGCTTGGTTTTCTTTTTTCTTTTTTTTTGGTTACGTTACAAGTACTGAAGTGGCAACTTCGATAGATATGGCTGAGTCTATAGATATCTATATCTATACTTATATATAAAGAGAGAGCGATTTTGTACGTGGAGGGTAATCTTCAGAACCACTGTACCTATTTGAAAAATTATTTCACTGTTTGAAAGGTACAGTATTCCAGATGGACATAGGCTATATATTATGTACATCTAATCAGTAGAAATAAAGTTAGGGGCTTAATCCTAACAATCTCCATTGTTACCGCTACTGTCTTCTACCGCTTTTTGTTCCGAAGATTTCAACGATCCTTATCGTGGTGCTATCGAGGGTGGGTTTCTGTTCTGACGCTAGCGGTTCGAACCTAGCCGTTCTCCGGCACGCCTTTTTCTTTTAAAAAATTTATTTTAATTATTAACTAACATAAAATTAATTTAAGGTATTATTTAGGTTATTATTAAGGTAAAAAAAGATTTACAATTTATTGGCTATCAACTGGAAATGTATTGGTATAATATTTTGTTCAACCCGGACAAAGTCGGGACGGGCCGCTAGTACTATGATATACTGGTTGGAGAAGTGGTGGTAATAATGCTTTTGTGTTCATGTGAATTTGTTAGATTTAAATAAAGAAAGTTTGTTTAAAGTTTGGAATGTTCAATTTAAAAAGAGCCTGTGAAGCCGAGTAGGCTAAAATTGATAGTAAAACTATCAACACCCTCACTGCCTGTGGAAACCAGAAAGAATATCGCCCCATTAACTTAGACGGGTGATTTTACATGTCAACTGCTCCACACTCGGAGTTTGAAAGTAAACCGCTCGGAAACCTGTGATTTTTTACTTTGCGTCCTGGACTGTACGGTGTTTTACAAATCCCTTTTTAAAACAAAATTTCAAACTGTTCGGAAATTTTTGGTTGTTGTTTACCATGTTTTTATGAACTCGCTCTCTTGTTTGTTTCTGTGTTTGTTTGTCCAGTACAAATCTTGCAATCGATTTTTAACTCACTTCCCGACTAGCTAGACATTCGAAACTTTTAGAATAGCTCAGAAAACGATGACAATGCATTCTTTCATTACTTTTAGCCATCTTTAAGCAGATTTGAATTCATTTTCAGTTCATTTTGTTTTGTAGACTGGTGCAGCCATCTATCGGTCGGGACGGGAACAAAAAGTGAAACGCGAGTGAACTTCCAATTAACTTCATTTTCTTTCGAGTGGATGGGATAATTCATCCAAAAAAATTTTAAAAAGTATTTATTAATACATAGAATTGTCAAGTTTGTATGAAAATAAAATGGGAAATGTAAAGCCCAAATGTTCACTGCCACAGTTTCTTATAGAACATGGCTGCTGCAGTTGATGAAATGTAATTCAAAAATGTGCGTGATGAGAAGGACACGAATAGTGCCTTTCTATTATTGTCACTTTAGTGTTGGAATCTGAATAATAAATACTTTAGAAAATGCATGACTTATTTATTGTACTAGCTGAGTGGCAACCCGATGTGTTGCATTTTCGATTTAAAATGAAATAGTTTTATTTCTTAAAGATTGAAAACTGTTTAATCACTTTTAAAAATACCTTAGAATTTTTAAAAAACAAAATAATGATTTAAAATTCTCTTTTTCAAATTTTTTTGTTTGGCTTTTGAAATAATTCTTTCAAATTTCCGTTTTCAAATTTTGCTTTTTAAACAAAGAAAGAAGCTCGTTCAATTAGAAAAAAATTCTAAAGGTTTTAACTTCTCCTTTCCTGAAACTAAAATTATTTCTGGTGCTTTAAAATTATTTCTGGATTTCAATTATTAAATGACTCGGTCTCAACTAATAATTTTTCATTTTGGCAACATGGCCGAATGTAAATAGAAAATCTCATGGGCGAAAAAGTGCTTAAAAGAATAGAAAGACAGTTCTCAGAAATTCAAATTTGGTGGCGGAAGAATCCTCATCCGTTGCTCATTAATTAGAAACAAATTTCACGAACTTGCTGGAATTATTAGTGAGTAAAATAATAAGTCGAAAAATTGCGAACTCCCCATTCAGTTACATTAAGATACTATGGCGATCAGCGCGGGAAATTTCAAAAGTGAGTTTGGTAAGTACGCTTTTATAGAAGGATAACATTTTTTTATTAAATGTATTTGGTATATTTTGGAAGCTGAACATCTAACAAATGCCGATAAATAGTAAAATTGTTGTAACATTTGTTTACCTTCAGCTGTTATTATATAGACTAGCTGAGTGGTAACCCGATGTGTTGCATTTTCGATTTAAAATGAAATGGTTTTATTTCTTAAAGACTGAAAACTGTTTAATCACTTTCAAAAATACATTAGAATTTTTAAAAAAGGAAATAATGATTTAAAATTCTCTTTTTCAAATTTTGGTTTTTGGCTTTTGAAATAATTCTTTCAAATTTCCGTTTTCAAATTTTGCTTTTTAAACAAAGAAAGAAGCTCATTCAATAGGGCAGTGTCTCGCAGCATATCACATCTCAACTCTTGCAGATTTTACTTCTTGTTTGGCGAGGAGTGGCAAAACATTGCATAATTTAACATGGCGTTCAATGAACATTCTTATAGCTTGTTGAGTAAAATGCTCTCAGATTACGCAAAGTCTTTAGATACGGTATCTAAACAAAGGTATATCACTAAATTAAACATTCAGGTACAGCCCGGAAAGGTTTATTCAGTATGTGACCCGTATTTATTGACAGCGAAAGCCTGGAGTTACGATACAAGACGCTGGCCTGGAGTAACTTATCCTGATATCTATACATATCTGAACATAATAATAATCATTCTCAACGAAAGAATGATTATATTCTCTTAAACCTTGCGAAATATTTAAAAAAAGTGTTAAAATACCTGTTACATGCAACTAATATGAGGAATTTTATAAATAAACTTAAATTATTTAACTCAAAATGAAGGTATCGTCCAAAAACACATGCAAAAGCATATGAACGGCTTCTGTTTTCTGCCACCCGATAATCACGTGATCTATAGTAGACAAAAACTGATGTAGCCAGTGACGTTGCGACGTTTCGCCTTATTAGAAAAAAATTCTATAGGTTTTAACTTCTCCTTTCCTGAAACTAAAATTATCTCTGGTGCTTTAAAATTATTTCTGGATTTCAATTATTAAATAAATGACTCGTTCTCAACTATTTTGGCATTTGGTTATTTTCCTTTTGGCAACATGGCGGAATGTAAACATTACATCTCATGGGGCTTTAAAAAATAGAAAGACAGTTCTCAGGAATTCAAAATTGGTGGCGGAAGAATCCTCATCACTTCCTCATTTATTAGAAATAAATTTCACGAATTTGCTGGAATTATTAGTGAGTAAAATAATAAGTCCGAAAATTACGAACTCGGCATTCAAGTTACATTAAGATACAATGGCAATCAGTGCGCGAAATTTCAAAAGTGAGTTTTGTAAGTACGCTTTTTTAGAATGATAACATTTTTTCTATTAAATGTATTGGTATATTTTGGAAGATGAACATCTATAAAATACCGATAAATCGTAAAATTGACATTAATAGGTGCAGAAAACCGAAATATTTGTCCATCAAATTGGTCGATTTCGTGAAATTCGGAAAACTGCTTTGGGGAAAACGCTTCGTTTGCAGTGAAAAACATTTTTAACTTTTTGAAAATGTGCATATCCTTAAAGATGAAGAGTTGTAGAACACATGGAAATAAAAAATTTGTCGACTGGTGGGCGGAAAAGTTTAATTTTGCATGCATGAAAATAGTGTAAATTTGCGAAACGGAAAGGAGTTGGCCCACCCGAAATGACATCTGTTTCTATTACCGCTTCTTTTGAGTTCGGCGGTTTTAATTTTATAATTAAAAAAGTTTAAACTTTTGAAAGTTGAGGATGGTATCAGTGCACGCGTCTCGTCCGACCGCGTCCATCGGTACCAGTCGCGATATTCTGCTATGCTCGGTTCGCGAGATTAGCCCGTCCCCGTGTCTGCTGACTAACAAACAAACTAACATTTGTTTACCTTCAGCTGTTATTATATAGATTCTTAGTATTCTCAAAATATATATTGAACACATTTGTTTACCTCTGAAGAACTATGTCGAACGCATGTCTTCTGAAATAAACAAAAACAGCAAAGTAAGATCATGTTGTAGCTATTGACGAATTATTCAGTATTTAAGTATTTTCATAATTATATGTTTAGTTTAAAATATTTGTAATATATATCAAAGCTAAATGAGTGCTTATACTGTACATAGGTGGGGCAAATAAAAGGCTGTATTGTATTGAGTACTTTTTTGGGCTATTTTTGTTTGAAGTATATAGAATGACTGCCTGTAACTGTCACTCATAAAAACAATGTTAACTGAAAAATGTCTTCATGTAGTTCCCAGATGATTCAGATTTCTCATTATCACTTGTCACTTTCTAAAAGAGAGCCTGTTTGGATGTAATGAGTGATTTAAGGTAAATGCACCTATAAAGGGCCATGTCCCTTTAATGGGCCACCCTTTAGAAATGTCGGGAAGTTAAAGGTCTATTGTTACCTTCGGCAATGGAATGGGTGAGGGTCATTGGCTACTACCTGCGAGGATCTCTTAGCATTCGAATTTAGTTCATTACTTTACTTTGTGCGAAGTGTAAGGTGTATTCTGCTAGAGAGAAGAAAATTTGTGCTTGTTTTAATGTCTGCTTAAGAAATCTGTTAAGGTAAGTGAATTTTTCAAAAAATTTTATTTTACTATAATGCCTGTTTATTGACTTAAACTATTATTCATTACGATAGTATGTATAATTCAAATTGTACAGTGATTAAATGACAAAACTTAGATTCCATTGTCAAAATAGCGTGGCCCATCATGGTATCACGAATTGTTACACTGTCCCTGTATTGGGCCGGCCCGTGTACTGGTACAAATTATTTTTTCGGAAATGTCAATATTTGCAACAACATACCAGCTGTGACAAGTAAAGCGGTACATCACCTGCAACATTAACCACAATTTTTAAGTAAATTTAATTTTTGATGTAGTTAATAAATTTATATTTCAGTTATATTTCAGTTTTTATATATTTAGTGTAGATGTACTGTAGTTATAAAATGAATAAACTGGTTAAAAAATATACATCATGTTTTTAGTTCCTTTTGTTTCCAATTTTATGATATTGTAGAATTGATTTTTGTTCCGTAACAGATTAAATAGATGGCCCATTAATGTTGTGATGGGCGATATTGATGGCCCATTATTGGGTGGCCCATTATGGGTACATCGGATAAAATAATGGCCCATTATAGGTGCATCGGGTTGGTTATTATTTATGTATATATATATTTTTTATGAATGCAGCCAGTGCGCTCCAATTGCTACTACAGATGTAAGAGAGTTATTAAAATGGCAGGTGAAAATTTGAACCAGTTTGCTTTATCTATAGCTGTGAAAATTCAGATATACTTGAATTTTTCTCTTAACAGGCCCATTACTGGTGAGTTTACCTTATAGGGTGAAGTTTTCTGTCAGAAATAATTCTATTTGCATTGCTAGTTAAATAAATCTTGTTTTTAGTAATGTTTGCAAGTTTTAGACTATTTTAATGTTTAAACTGTTTCTAAAATGTCTAAAGTGTATTTGTTGAGTGTATTCGATATTAGAAAAGCTACTGTTTAATTAGCGACCTGTTTAATTAGCATATGTTTTCAGCTGAGTTCCCACTTATATAAGCAATGTCTCAGTTTAATTATAAGTTCTTGATTATGATTAGTTTGTCACTCTTCATATCGTAATAAAATTATTATATTTAGCTCCATCATCTTAGTTAAAGAAATAATGAGATGGTAATGCTGAACCAATTCAGGCCAACATTCATTCATGTCCAGTTGTAACATTTCCTTGTCTACAATTCAAAATAGCTGCAATTATGAAGTATCTTGTGATACATTTATCCGATTATAATCAGCAAAAGGAATGTTTGTTTAGAATTTTTTGGAACGAAGTTCTTTTACACGGCTTACAGTAGAGTGGACTGGCAGGAATCGTCACGTAAAGAAAAAGCGTCATGCCCCCTTCATAAGAGCTTTTTCTCAAGGACTCTGTGGCGGAATGGTTATCGCATCGGACTACGGAGTATCGGACTATCGCACTACGGAGCGAGAGGTCCCTGGTACATATCCCCGCACAAGCGGTGGCCGTTTCTATTCCCACTCATTCTTGGAATAGCGCAGTATATATATATATTATAATATATATATATATATATATTATAATATATATATAATATATATTATAATATATAGTATATATATATATATTATAATATATATATATATATATATATATATATATATATATATATATATACATATGTGTATATATATATATATATATATATATATATATACATAAATATGTATGTATATATATATGTATGTATATATATATATATATATATGTGTGTGTGTGTATGTATATATATATACAGTGGAATCTCGATCGATCGTTTTCGGATCCATCGTTTTTCCGTATGTACCGTCAGGGCCCGACTTAGCTTAATTGGGGCCCGGGGCAAAAACTTCTTTGGGGGCCCCCCTCTGCTTCACTACTTCAGTAATGAAGAACTTAATACTTATTACTAAACTTTCTATTCGATTTGGGGACCCCCTCTGATGTGGGGGCCCAGGGCAACTGCCCCGTATGCCCCTGCCTTAGTCAGGCTCTGTGTACCGTTCATTTTATCCAGTCCCAACGATCATATTGCTTTGTTATGTTTCCGCATCTATCGTTTTCCCGCATTTATCGTTCATTTCAATCGGTCCCTTGAAAAACGATAGATCAAGATTCCACTGTATATATATATATATATATATATATATATATATATATATATATATATATAATCACTAGAAATCTACATATTAAATCACGTTTATAGTTGAAAAAATAACGTAAGGAACTTCGTTCCTGACGGGGGTCCCCCGACTGCACATTTTTTTTTCTATTGCACCGTAATTAATATCAGAAATCTGATTTTCAGGAGTAATCTAATGGTTAACCTTAAATTTTTATGCATGGTTCATACAGTCCTTAAAAACTTCTTATTTTTGGTTACTGAAAATTTATAGCAGTTTTAGGTATGTATAACAGGTCTTAATTCTTTTATGTAAGGAACTGCTCATGTATAAACATGATCAACCCTTAAATGATAGCTGGGAATAAACAGTTGTCATCTGTTTTGCACGTATTGTTTTATGTTTTTATTCCAATTCATTTTACCAAAGAGAAAGGATTTCATATTTTTGATATGAATAAGGATGTATAGGAAGGTTTGCATATTGTTTGAGAAGATTTTTGTCACTTCCTGAGAAATTCCTTAGCATTAAATGACATTTGAAAGTATATCTCATACATTCGTGCCTTATAAATTTAAACTAGTTAGAATAAAGTAATTCTGTCTGATAAACATGAAAACATGTTTAAATAAGCAATTCAACTTATTAATTGTAATATTCTTCATTTAAGCTCTTTTTTTTTTCTTGTTAGTATTTTTATTCTTTTAAATGAGAAATATACTTAAATTTTTTTTTCTTAAAATAAGAAAAAAGAAATTTTTCTTTACACTTAAAGCTTTAAAAAATATTTTAAAAGTTTAACTTAAAAGTGAAATTTATAAAATTAAATTTTATATTCAAGTTCTACGATTCTCGTAAATAAAATAATAATAACTGTAAAACGCTTCGAAGTCCTCGCACCGTTCACGCAGAATGGAAAAATATCAAAATCTCAATGCTATGCCACAGCATGACGTAAGCAGGAACATCGTGAATGACAAATTACACATATCGAGAAATATTCGCGAACATTCGCCACATGTTACTCCCCATACCATACGAATCTCATCTATTCGGGAAGAGAGGCAGGGCCGGCGACAGGGGGAGGGGGGGGGGCATGGGGGACCGGGCCCAAAAAAATTAATTAAAAGTAAAAATTTAAAGTTTAAATAAATTTAAATGCCAAAAAGAATACAAACTTTTGTTGTTTAAAAAGTGAAAAAACAAATGAAGGTACTTTTAGATTACTGGTTTCTTAAAAATAAAGTTTTACTATGTTTTCAAAATATTTCATGTAGTTTTGTTAAGAATAGATTATAGATCTTATTATTAAATACCCATTCTGAAATATTCATTTTAATTAATGGATAGACCCCTATTTCATTGAAATTCGTAAGTGTACGAACACTTTTGGGAGCCACTGTATATATATATTTTAGCATTAATTGCATACATTGACCGTTGTATTTAATTTGAATGTACTCCGTAGTGAAGTGCGGGTTTTCAGCTAGTTATGTATAAAACATTCAATTATCTTTAAAAAAATAGCAAGGTTATGGAAGGTTACGTTGTTGAGGGGGTAAAATGGAGGCGTCCCGCGTTGGCTGCTTGTACATAATAAATATAATCTTAATATAAGATCTTAATATAATCTTATGGACTGCTTGTACATAGTAAATATAATAATAAATATAACCTTATTCGCATAAAAACTAAGACCAGCCCTGATTGCATAATATATAATAAAAAAATCAACTCAATTTTTTTTTACTTTCAGCGCCAGATAATTAAAAATGGACGCATACAAACACAAATCAGGGGCTCAGAAACGCAAAGAAATACAAAAGAAACTTCACGTTGCAAAAAAGGATGTAGGACATTATTTGACGTTGGAATTAAAGTAGATGTTACTGGTGCTGTAGACACGAATTCAGAAGAAATTTCTCCATGCTTTGATGAAACCCCTAACACTGAAGAAATGAAAGAGTCTGAAAGATGTAATTTAGATTAATTAACAGTAGCAGAAGGTTCTACCCCAGAACCTGTCTCAAAAGAAGAACATTTTATAGAAGAACATGAAACTCCAGCTGCAACTCGTACTATGGATACCGGGATCGGGACTATAATTATAAATTCAGACTTCTAATAAACAAGGTGATGAACAGCAATGTAATTGAGACTTCTAAAGGGGCCCACCTGTTATGCCGCCAGACCTGCCAAATGAAGGGAAAACGGCATTTCCCAAAACAGTTCTTTTTTCTAAAAGACGAACGGAGAGAATATTAGGAGAGATTGGCTTGCATGGAGTGATACCGCAGAGTCATTCTTTTATTTTCCATGTAGGCTTTTTGACAGCGGTTGTGGGAGTGAGAAATCTGAGCAGAATATTGAGATGATTGGAGTTCCTTGGCCATGTGGTTTTATCTCCAGTACGCAAGATGTTAAGTAATCAATGATAGTGTGCTCAGTAGTTAAAGTTTAAAGGCTAATAAGGTAATTAAGAGTGAGATTACTTCAATTAAAATTAATAGTAAATTAAAGTTAAAACTTCAATAATTAAAGGGTGGGGGAAATTTAAGCTTAAGTAGTTAACAAGTAATAGAGAATAAAAATTAAAAAGTTAAGTTTAAAGATACGAGGCAAGATGACAGGAATAAGTTAAGTGGCCCTCAACAAAAGAGAAAAAAAACACTGATTCAAACAAGTCTGTTTTATTGAGTAACGATGGATGGAAGAAAGAAGACGATTGGCGGAAGCTGTATGACAAACTACCGACGCATGAAAGGAGCACCTCTCACAAGAATAGTTACATCCAATGGAGAGAGTTAGAAAGGCGGCTGAATGAAACTTCAGACATTCATTCGCAGCTTGATTCTGAATTGACCTCAAGAACGAAATACTGGAAAGAAATATTTCAAAGATTGTTATCTGTAGTTATGTTTATTGGAGAGCGAGGCTTAGCTTTCAGAGGAACCTCCGAAAGGGTAGGTGATCCCAACAATGACAACTTTTTAGGGCTGATAGAGTTGTTATATGAATTTGACCCATTACTAAGAGAGCATATATCAAAAATAAAAAAGGCTCAAGAAGAGGGAAAACGGCTTCAAGCGCACTACTTGTCTAAAGATTCCCAAAACGAATTTATTCAAACTTGTGGTGCTAGAGTTCGGCAGAAGGTGCTAGAAGAGAGGGAAAAATCCAAATATTTTTCTATTATTGTTAACTCTACCCCAGATGACTCCCACATGGAGCAAACAACATTGGTATTAAGGTACGTATTAGATTGCGAATCGGAATTTAAGGTTAGAGAGGTTCTTAAGTTTTGTCGATTGAAACCAAAAAACAGGACATGATGTTGCTAACTTGATTATGAGTGAACTTGAAAAAAACTCAATTCCTTTGAAAGATTGTAGGGGGCAAGGTTATGACAACGGTGCAAATATGGCCGGAGTTTATAACGGTGCTCAAGCCGTTATAAGTAAACATAACAATCTTTTACTCTAATTGTGCCGCACACAGCCTGAACCTGTGCGGGGTTAATGTGGTAGAGTACTATGAAGAAGTGATAACATTTTTTTGGGATGTTACAAAAAACATACAACTTTTATTACAGAAGCCAACAGAGATGGGAATACTTAGAAAAACGGATAGGATACTCCCTGCATAACCTTTCTCAAACTAGATGGTCCACCCGAGTAGATAGCGTTCGACCTTTTGTCAAGCACTTGCCACTCATAAATCATGCCCTAAATGACTCTAAAGATCTTAATCTAACCGCAGAGGGTAAAACAGAGCTAAAAGGAGTTATGAAGTACTTAAGATCCTTTGAATGTATTGTCACGTCCACAATATGACTAAAAGTGCTTGTCACTATTGATCACAAGAATAAAGTTTTACAAACCCGATCTACAACTCTCGACATAGAGACGAAAAATATTGGTGATCTAATTGAGGAGCTTGAAAGATTTGCGGAGTAAATGGTGCAATCTTTATGCTGAAGTAAAACTAGTGGCAGCGAACATGACAGAAAGTATAGAATGTGAAAAGGACTTCAAGGAGAAAAGACTTAAGAAAAGAAAAATATTCCATGACGAGACCAGAGATTGTGAAACCTCATCAAGATGTGATGATCAAACGGGACGTTAAGTAAAACATGAGGAGGAGAATTTCAGAATTAATGTTTTCTATAAACTTATTGACTCTATCATTGGGGGCCTTACTCGGAGATTTCAATTTTCCGAAAAGGTTGATGACTTTTTTAATGTCTTTGGACATATCATGATGAAGATGAAAATGAAATTGAAAAGCATTGTTTGACTTTGTGTCGAACATACAAAGAAGACATAGACGCTGACATTTTCAATGAAATCAAACACCTGAAGAGTTAGGAGAAACGTCATTACAACCTTTACAACTTTTGAACGCACTAAGGAAGATAAAGTTGGACAGCTTGTTCCCAAATACAGGGCCGGCGACAGGGGGGATAGAGGGGGCAAATGCCCAGGGGCCCGGGCTCGCAAGGGGTCCAGCCCAAAAAAATTAATTAAAAATAAAACTTTAAAGTTTAAATAAATTTAAATGCCAACAAGAATACAAACTTTTGTTGTTTAAAAAGTGAAAAACAAATCAAGGTAGAGCGTGTGTCTGTGCAGTAGAGAAGTGTGACGTTAGCGTTGTTGTAATGGTCATCGAGGGTTGTGGCGCGGGTGATGGGGGCGATAGAGCGAGGGCGCTGTGATACCCCTCCCCTCCCTTTGCCACGAACATTCACCACTCAGCGACAAGTTGTAACCTGAACGTCAAGATCAAGAAACTCCATCCCCCGCCTAAAGTTCATTAGTACTCGTTAGTAGACCTAATAATCGTTTACTCTACAGCCACAGTTACAAGCTACACATTCTAGTGTTGTGTCATTGGTGTTGTACATGGGAGGCGTAGCTATCGTGGAGCAGTTGGAGGGCAGTACCGGATTGAGGGGGGATGCAGAAGGTTCTACTCCAGAACCTGTCTCAAAAGAAAAACATTTTATAGAAGAACAACTCCAACTCAACTCGTACTATGGATACCGGGATCGGGACTATAATTACAAATTCAAACTTGGGACCTCTAATAAACAAGGTGATAAACAGCAATATAATTGAGACTTTTGTGAAAATGGGCCCACCTGACATGCCGCATACCTGCCAAATGATGGGAAAAGGGCATTTCCAAAAGCACTTCCGTTTTCTAAAATAAGAAGGAACCGAACGAAGAGAGTGTTAGGAGAGAGTATTAGAAGAGATTGGCTTGTATGGAGTGATACCGCAGAGTCATTGTTTTGTTTTCCGTTTAGGCTTTTGGGTTGCGGTTGTGGGAGGGAGAAATCTGATTCAAATAAGTCTGTTTTATTGAGTAACGATGGATGGAAGAAAGAAGACGGTTGGCGGGAGCTGTATGACAAACAACCAACGCATGAAAGGAGCACCTCTCACAAGAATAGTTTCATCCAATGGAGAGAATTAGAAAGGCGGCTGAATGAAACTTCAGACATTCATTCGCAGCTTTCTGAATTGACCTCAAGAACGAAATACTGGAAAGAAATATTTCAAAGATTGTTATCTGTAGTTATGTTTATTGGGGAGTGAGGCTTAGCTTTCAGAGGAACTTCCGAAAGGATAGGTGATCCCAACAATGGCAACTTTTTGGGGCTGATAGAGTTGTTATCTGAATTTGACCCATTACATTTACATACAAAAAGGACAAATACAGACACTTAGCACCATCTGGTGTGAAAAGTTAAAAACACTTTGTAGCATTTAGATATATATCAACACTCTCCCCCTGCGAAAAGAGGTTTTATCTTTTCAGAACATTAACAGCACATTTACATTAAACATATATTCTTCAATGAAAATAACAATTTATCAAATGTTACAGCCTTGGTTAAGAAATCATCTCATTAGTATTCACATATTTAGTCTTTATAGTATTATTTTCAATCAGATCTTTAACAAAATGGAATTTCAGATTCACATGTCTAGTTTTATTTGATGACTTACCACTATTTAACCAATCGATGGCTGATTGACTATCACTATATAAGACTACAGGTCTCTTAACAAAATTTTCACATTTTAATTCAGTTAACATGTTTAGAGTCCAAGTTAATTCTCTTGCAACATCGGCGATAGATAGCAGTTCTGCTTCACATGTGGATAGTTCAACACATTTTTGTTTCCTACTTTTCCACGTAAGAAGTGAATTACCAATCATTATAACACAACCTGAAAATGATTGGCCTCCCTCACCATTTCCCCAACTGGCATCTGCGCAACAATTTAAAAATCCATTTTCTCTGTCATAAAACAAAACTTTATTTTTTGTTGCGTTTAAATAATTCAAAACTCTTTTAGCTAATGTATAATGCCTTTTTTCAGATCTTTTATTAAATTGTGATAAATAGCTAGTGACAAAAGCGAGATCTGGGCGAGTTTTATTAGCCAAATATAAAATTTCACCTATAATTTCCTGATACTCAGTCTGATTGACTAAATCATCCGTGGGATTAAAACATCTATCCTCACCTTTAGTTATTGGTGTATTTGTTTTCTTACAGTTTTCCAATCCATATTTATTTATCAGAGATTCAATGTAATGCGTTTGTGATAAACTAATACCATTTTAATTTTGTAGAACTTCTATGCCTAAAAATTTGGAATTTTCTGTAGTTTCATTTAATTCAAAAGTTTCTCTAAGCTTAAGTATTATCTCCTCACATAATTTAGAATTATTTGAAAATATTGCCAAATCATCTACATAAATACAAATTGCGAAAAAATCAGTTTCATTACTTGTAATAAAAACACAATTGTCAGTTGCAATCTGGTTGAGGCCAATCCTTTTCAGTTCATTTTTAAGTTTAATATGCCAATTTCTACCAGATTGTGGTAAACCATATAAGCTACGCTTTGATTTACATACATTGTTCTTACCAAATTGTTCTTCATAACCTGGTGGCATTTCCATGTAAACAGTTTCTTCAATATCTCCATACAAGTAAGCTGTCTTGACATCAAAAAATCTTACAGATAAATTTAATTTTGCAGCTAATGATATTAATAATCTAAAAGATTCAATATTAACAACAGGGGGAAAAGACTGAATAATCTTTATTTTTAATTAAATTAAAATCTGCCGCTACGAATCTTGCTTTATAAATTTCCTTTACAATGTTATATATTGAGAACTCATTTGGTGAAAAAATAAAAGTAAAAGCAATTCTTGATAGTGGAAGTTCAGTATCAATTTGTACACAGGAAATAGCAGATGTTTTGGGATTAAAGAAAGAAAAATGCAATTCATCCATTTCAGGCATAAACGGAGGAGAATATTTTGTTAAAAATAAAGTAACAGCAAAAATTTCAAACGATGAGGGCAGCTTTTCGAAAGCATTATCATTCCTTGTGCTACCTAAAATCACAGAATTAACGCCTGTAAAGAAGATTGATATTTCTCGCGTATATTTCCCTCGCGAAATAAAGCTTGCTGAAGATACATTCAATCTTCCAATTTTCCAATCACCGTCTTTCAATCTTCCAATTCCTACTTGAAATCAAGTAGAATCAGTCTACTCATAGGTTGTCAGATATTTTTTGAATTGCTTAAGGTTGAAAAATTCAAATCATATGATAATAATTTGATGCTTCAGAACAGTGTTTTCAGCTATTTGGTTACCGGGACTGTGGAAAATGCAGCTTCTCACCATTTTACTGGTCTTGCTCATATTTCAGAAAGAGATTCTTTAGAACTTTCTGTCAAAAAATTCTTTGAGATAGAATCCTTTCCCGGGGATGATACAAATGAGTCTCAAACATTTGAAAAGGAGTATTGTGAGCAACATTTTGTTACCACTCACAAAAGAGATGATAGCGGCAGATTTATTGTACGATTGCCCATTAAGGAAGGTACACGTTCTAGTTTAGGAGAGTCTGAATCAATGGCGGAAAGACGTCTAAATTCCCTTTGGAAGAAATTGGACAAAGATCCAACTATGTCCACTTTATATAAGACATTTATAGATGAATACCTTGCGTTAAATCACGTGGAAAAGGTTTCGGACTGCGAGAACTGTAGTGAAATTTATTACATCCCGCATCACGCAGTTTTCCGCCCAGAGAGCATTTCTACCCCTCTTCGCGTCGTGTTTGATGCATCAGCCAAGTGCGAGAATGGAATAAGTCTCAACTCCATATTACTGAATGGTGGACTTGTTCAGCAGGATCTATTTTCAATAGTAGCTCGTTTCCGAACACATAAATATGTATTTAGTACAGACATTACTAAAATGTATAGGCAAATTCTTGTCGAAAAATCGGATAGAGATTTTCAAAGAATTTTGTGGAAATCAAGTCAGTGCTCCCCTGTTGAAACTTACAGATTGCGTACAATTACGTACGGGACAGCATGCGTACGGGACAGTATTTGGCGACGAGAACTTTAAAGGCTTTAGCTGAGGATGAGCAGAAGTATTTTCCTTTTGCGTCCGCAGTTTTACTTACCGACGTCTACGTAGATGACATTTTGTCAGGTTCAGACAATTTAGAAGACACAATTTCCTTACAATTTGAGTTAATAGATGTATTGAACAAAGGTGGAATGCAATTACATAAATGGGTATCCAACCACCCAAACTTGTTAAATGACAGTAAAGGTGCTGAATATAACTTTTCTTCAGATTCTGATCCTGTGAAAACTCTCGGTATGCTTTGGGCATGTAACTCCGATAATTTTACCTTTAAGGTTAATGTAGACTCTAAAGCAAGCTTCACAAAAAGGGATGTTCTATCTTCTATAGCACGCTTGTTTGATCCGCTTGGTCTTATTGGACCAGTAGTTACAAAGGCCAAGATATTTCTACAAAATCTGTGGAGGGAAAAGTTAAATTGGTCTGATCCAATTCCTCCTGATGATATGAAAGAATGGTTTAAATTCTTAAACGAACTTCCCGCTATAAATCAAGTGAAAATTCCTAGGCATGTGATCATTACAGATCCCATCATAATTCATTTACATGGATTCAGCGATGCGTCTGAACGGGCATATGGAGCAGCAATCTATGTAAGCTCAAAAAACTGCCAAGGACAGCAGCAAACAACACTGTTGTGTTCTAAATCCAGAGTATCTCCGATAAAAACCTTAACAGTACCCAAGCTGGAGCTATGTGCGGCATTGCTACTAGCTCGTCTAGTCGCAAAGATCATCTCTGTCATTCAAGTTGAATTCCATCATGTGTACCTGTGGTCGGACTCTACGATAACTCTAGCTTGGATAAAAACTCCTTATGAAAGACTTAAACCCTTTGTGTCCAACAGAGTTAAACAAATTAACGAACTGTGTCCTGACTATGATTGGAGACACGTTTCTTCTGAAACCAATCCTGCTGATGTCCTATCCAGAGGAACTAGTGCAACTAAGCTTCTACAGAACTCTATGTGGTGGACTGGCCCTTCATTTTTAAATTCGGACATTCCATCTTCTAAGGAACCTACTAACATGACTGATAATGATTATTCTAAAGAACTAAAGACTGCATATAATCCTGTCTTAGTTGCTAACACTACTAACAGCTTCATTGATGATTTTTTAAAAATTAGTAACAGTTTTACTAAACTTGTAAATATCTTTAGTTATATTTGCAGATTTATACATAATGTGAAATTTCCTAAGAATCGAAAGGTAGGTGAGTTAACAACTGAAGAAGTCATGAGTGCTGCAAATCATTTAGTTAGATTAGTTCAACACGCAACTTTTACCTACGAAATTAATTGTTTAAAACATAACAAGGACTTGAAGAGGAGTCAGGTAAGGAATTTATATCCTTTTTTTGATCAAGATGAGCTTCTTCGAGTTGGGGGTCGATTACAAAATTTTCAACTGAACGACGATTCAAAACACCTGTAGTAACCAAATTACCCTCTATTAAGTTTAAGGTAATGATTACACAAGTTATGAAGTTACATAATGAGCACATAAAAAAACTATAGTGATTAAAGTAGATCGCGTTGTGGTCCAAAGGACAACCCAAGTTCAGTCATGTTCTGATACGTGTGAGGGAGGAACAAATAATTGACAGACACAAATGACAGGTAAAAAAATAACACATTTATTCATTATTAGGAGTATGAGAAGTTATTTTAAACAAAACGATAACAACATTTTAACTAACCCCCAAACATTATATATATAATATTTGAATTTAAGCCACTACGGCTAACAAAAATCGTGAGTAAGCATTCAGACCTACATACACATCATAACACTACTAGATTAGTTTAAATTTAAATCGTTAAAACATCAAGGTTCCATCTCATAGATTTGAATGGATCCAAAAATGATAAAAATTTGGCAAAGATCTCACCGACTCGATGACACAAATCTAGATGACGGTTGCTGAGCGTCGCGTTCTGAAGGCTGGCTATCACAGACTCCCGGTGACACAAATCTTGATGACGGTTGCTGAGGGTCGCGTTCTGAAGGCTGGCTATCACAGACTCCCGGTGACACAAATCTAGATGACGGTTGCTGAGCGTCGCGTTCTGAAGGCTGGCTATCACACCTTATTACGATGGAAACTGCATAACGCAGTGAGACTAGCAGCATAGGTTCCACGATATTGCAGGCGCGGTCACAGGGCATAGGTCGAAGTCGAAGCACCACTCATTGGCACTCATCATAATGGAAACTGCCTGACGCAGTGATGTTTTAGCAGGCCTGGACGCCGGGGACCAAAACCCCTTTTAACAGATCAAATCTTCTTCGAACGGCCCTCGGTCACTCCTCTCTTCGTAAAAACCCCGCGCACCCCCCTATCAGGGTGGGAAGTTTCACTCCAAAAAAACTCCGCGTACCCTCAACAACAACGCCTTTCCGTAAAAAGTTCCTTCCAAAATGGCGGGAAAAACACCCACGCCCGCGCAGTGATACAGGATGACCCAGGACCAGGTGTCCAGCGAACACCCCCTTCTTCGCTGACCCCGGCCGGGTCAGGGAGCTGGGCTAAAAATAGAACGCAAAAACGAACAGAATTGCTTAAAAAGTAGCCAAAATTGGGGAGATTCGTGATTGAAGCTGAGTCGGTGAGAAATTTACCAGAAATTACCGACAATACATTAAAACGGCAAATTACTGCTGGATTTCTACCACGTTAATGAATACAAAGTAAAAACATAGGATATTCTAATATTACAACAGACCGTTATACAAATTTAAAACAAAATAGTGAATTAAATAATAGATAAAATACACTTATTCACTTAAAGAAAACATGGATTTTGCACATCATACCCGCGACGAAGGATACCGCAGCGAGAGAAAAAAAAAACATAGCACCCCAAAAACTTATTAGTACAAGGCGTTTATGACACACAAATGATCTTAATCATTAATGTAATTAAAATTACATAATTGAGAGAAATTTAATTTACAATTCAGGCTGACCCGAAATTAAAGTTTAACAGAGATTGACTGAACACTAATGCTAAGATATTAAAGAGATACAGGAAATTAACACAAGCTAGATAGTTAATAAGATTAGCTGCTATCTACCATAATTAAATATATTTAATTACTTTACACATTTGATGAAAAAAATGAACAAAAAAAGAAGAAAAAGTTTAAAACAAGTTAATATCAAATTCAAACCTTTGGGTTTAAAGTCATCACAGCCCAGGGTTTCCGAGCAAGTTAAATACTTAGATTAAGACTTAAGTTTGAAGTAAACCAAAGTAAATTTTTATTTATTTTTTTTAAAGAATATTCATCTCATCTTAATGTTGATGATGAGTAAGCAACTTACAATTAATTAAAGAGATAAAACTAAAAGTTACTAGCCTTGATTTGTAATTAATTAGCTAATTAATAAAGAGCACCACCACACACCCAAAGCTTTTACCCGCTAGGCATAGATTTACTAAAATCATTATGGAATATTTCCACAAGAAAAACTTGCACGTAGGTCCGCAATCACTCTTGCATTGCGTCAGACAAGAATTTTGGCCCATAGGAGGCAGAAATCTGGCAAAAAAAATTGTTAATGACTGTGTAATTTGTTTCAGAAATAAACCAATTAATTCAAATCAGTTGTTGGGAAATTTACCAGCCGAGCGAGTCATTCCAAGTCCAACATTTTCCAACTGCGGAATTGACTTCTGTGGTCCTTTCCTTATAAATTATAAAGGTCAACGTAAGGGAACATCTCAAAAGGTATATGTAGCAATATTTATATGTTTTGCCACTAAGGCAATCCATTTAGAGCTTCCGACAGATTTAACATCAAAGGCTCTTATAGCAGCATTAAAACGTTTCTTCGCAAGAAGAGGAAAATGTTCATGTATATTCTCTGACAATGCCAAGAATTTTATTGGGGCAAGTTCAGAGTTAAAGAGGTTGCACAAACTTATGAGCAATCCAGAGGAAATTTTAGCGAATTATTTAACATCTGAATGTATTACATGGAAATTTATCCCCCCCCCCCAGATCTCCAAACTTTGGTGGATTATGGGAATCGGGGGTTAATCATTTAAATTCCACTTTCGAAGAGTAACTGGTTCATCTAAATTAACATTTGAGGAACTACTAACAGTCGTTACACAAGTCGAAGGGATTTTAAATAGCCGACCAATCAGTCCAATGTCAACAGACCCCAGTGATTTAACTGCGTTAACCCCAGGTCATTTTTTAATTGGTCGTCCATTAAATTCTGTTGCAGAACAAACAATAATTGATAAACCAGACAATTATCTTACAAGGTGGCAAAGAACCACAAAATTCGTCCAATATATTTGGAAGCGATGGTCAATTGATTACCTCAATCATTTAAACTAGCGAAACAAATGGATGTTCTTAGAAGATAATGTTAAACCCAATGCCATGGTTATACTTAAGGACAAAGATTTGCCTTCTTACAAATGGAAACTTAGCCGCATCGAAAAGATAGTTAAAGGTGCGGACAACGCTGTTAGAGTAGTGTACATCAAAACAGCTAATGGAGTGGTAAAACGAGGCATCACTCAAATTTGTTTATTACCTGTAAATGATGATCAGTCTCTTTATGATTATTGTAAATAAGTTATATGTTTAATGTGTTTTTCAATACTGCATAATATTTCTTAATTTTTTATTATTGTAATGTGCTTTGTGCTAACTTGTTATTCGCATACTTTTTCTAATATTTTTATGTATCACTGTGTGTATTTTGAAATTTTCACAATTTCAACGCGGGAGTATGTTACGTAATAATGTGTGACGTAACGCCTCCACCCAATTCGCCCTCTAGCGACATGAATAACTCAGAACGAACTCTGTATCCATCCTAGAAGGAGCTCCGGGAACAAGCGGAGTTTCCTTTGGCAAACAATGCCACGCAATTAAGCTTTTATTTTATTTACAGTCCAGCTGCTTTTTTTCTCAACATAGTACACCTCCGTACAACTGTAAAGAGCTTAATCTAACCGTAGAGTGTAAAACATAGCTAAAAGGGGTTATGAAGTACTTAAGATCCTTTGAATGTATTATCATGCCCACAATATGGCTAAAAGTGATTGTCACTATTGATCACAAGAATAAAGTTTAACAAACCCGATCTGCAACTCTCGACATAGAGACGAAAAACATTGGTGATCTAATTGAGGAGCTGAAAGATCTGTGGAGTAAATGGTGCAATCTTTATGCTGAAGAAAAAGTAGTGGCAGCGAACATGACATTAAGTATAGAATGTGAAAAGGACTTCAAGGAGAAAAGACTTAAGAAAAGAAAAAAATTCCATGACGTGATCAGAGATTGTGAAACCTCATCAAGATGTGATGATCAAACGGGACGTTACGTAAAACATGAGGCGGAGAATTTCAGAATTAATGTTTTTTATAAACTAATTGACTCTATCATTGGGGGCCTTACTCGGAGATTTCAATTTTCCGAAAAGGTTGGTGACCTTTTTCAATGTCTTTGGACATATCATGATGAAGATGAAAATGAAATTGAAAAGCAGTGTTTGTATGAAGAAGACATAGACGCTGACATTTTCAATGAAATCAAACACCTGAAGTCAATACATAAGACCAACTTAGGAGAAACGTTATTACAACCTTTACAACTTTTAAACGCACTAAGGAAGATAAAGTTGGACAGCTATTTCCCAAATACATCTATAGTAATCAGATTGTTCTGCTGCACCCCTGTATCTGTACGTCACGGTGAGAGAAGTTTCAGTGTAATGAAAAGAATAAAAAGTGTCAACGATGAACCAAGACAGGAAGTACGATCTCAGCATCTTGGTGATGGAACCTGGTTTGGCAAGGAGCTTGAAATATAATGATATTATTGGTGACTTTGCAAGAAAGTGGGCTAGAAGAGTTGTATTTTCATAAAGTAAAAAAGGAAAAAGTACGTTTTATTTTGACTTTTTATAAAATGTTCAAGTTCAATTAAGTCCTAGTTTTGATTACTGTATAAAATAATTGTAAAATGTGTTAAACCGTCAAAAAGTTTTTATTTCGCAAATGTTTCCCCATCCCTTTCCACTGACATGTGTTTATTAACATAAAAAATTTTTAAGTACAATTTATAGTACATCAAAACATAATGCATGACAGTGCACATTTCTTCGGCAGAAAAAGCTGATAATCAGGTAAGTCTTGGTTATAAAATAACCTGAAAGTTCGCAGTTTCGGTCTAATTAAGTGAGGGGTAGGTGGGTGAGTTGTTCCGGGATTTAGGGGCCCGGACCCCTCAGTTGCCCAGGGGCGCGAATCACCGGGCACCGCGAGTCACCGGGCATCCCTGTCACCGGGCCTGCTTCGACCTATACTTCTTTATGCAGTACCTGTATGGGGGTCAGCGGCTAACAGTCATGTCCAGAAATCTCAATGCACACAAAATAAAACCTTACGTCTAATCACTAAAGCCAATAGATATAAAACTAACGACTCCCTCCACAAAGATCTAAATATTGAACTCATTAGCCTGGCTATAATTAATCTCGCCACTAAATTTTATAATAGTCTTTACTCCTCCCCTAATGAAGAAATTTTCAATCTTTCTGACTATGACAATAGAGAATGTAATTGCAGACCTAGAGCGACTCTAGTGCTTGACACTGGGATAACTCCCAACTCTTCTTTCTCATAATTTAAAAAAAAATTCTCTTATGTCATTCCGTTTTCCTTAAAATCATTTTACACCGCTTAATTTTCACCCGTCCCCCTTTTTTCCTAATTATATACAGTTACATCCTCTTACGCTTTCTTGACAAAAGAAATGTGTCGTCTCGTTGGTGTAATATGCCTCTGCGAATCCTCTTGGTCAATTTGTAAGCCGTTCTCCCTGATAATATCTTCTGCTAAGCTCCTGGACCCTGTTTCGTCAACCAATCAGGTTGCGGGACACATTTTGCTCTTGACCAGTAGTTAAGCTTGATCTTTTTTAACCTCTGTAATACAAATTCATCATCTTGAAATCCTTGCTTCCTTTTTCGACCTGTTTTCGAGCACGGGTTGCTTGATAGTTCTTTCCCATCCTGGGTTTGATCCCAGCGTTTAATATCTTTGCTGCTCGCGGTCCTCTGTGGCTCGTCTTCGACTTTTGAGAGTTTAATCTTTATATTTTGCTTTTTATTTTATCTTATATTGAAATATTTTATTTTGACAAGTCTTGCTACTTTAGTTTTTGTATGTTAACTTTAACTTACTAAATTCTAATGTTTTTATTTTTATTTTTGTAACTTCTTTAATTTATTTTGTAACTTAACTTTACCTCTTTTTTTAACTTAATTCATTTCTTCTTGGACCATGTGTGAAAAGCTTCAGTGCTTCCCATATCCATACCGAGGGTAGAGTGCTTTCTTAGCCCTATTTTGATTCTCACGAAAACTTTTAGTTTATGCCTATGTATCTAATTAAACAGTGATTAGCTAGGAACCGTGTACTTAAATTGTTCTCATGTTGGTGAGACAAAAGAGATTTTAACGGGTGGCCAGATCAGCGGAAACGTTTAACAACGTAATCAAGAATGTAACCGAGTATGGTGAGATCGGTTCACAGTGTATTCTGTCCTCACTATTTTCAGTTTCAACAAATCTATTTACTTTAGTAATTCTGTGGTCATATTTAATTAATCGCTCCTTCTCAGTCTCTTTTGAAGGGGGAAATATCTCCTGAGGGAGTATTTCGATTGGAATTTACCATTAGCCTCCAAAATTCTAGTTTGTGTCTTCTATAATTAGCTTCGAAATTTCCAGTTCCGATTTTATTCTTTTCGATCGGAGGTTTAAGGGGGGGAGTATGTTCTATCCAGTGGCGTAGCGAAGGGGGGCAAGGGGGTCTATCATGCCCCGGGCGCCACTCGCAGAGGGGCGCCAAATGGTCCTCAAAGAAATCTATATAATGTATTACTATATGTTTTTCGGGGGGAGGGGACGCCAAAAAGGTATTGTGCCCCGGGCGCCAGTTATGCTCGCTACGCCACTGGTTCTATCCCGCTAGGTACTCGTAAAACCCATTACCTTACTTTGCCTTATCCTTCTTAGTCAACATATCCCTCCACAACTACGCAATTTTAAAAGAAATATAGCTATAAGGGGTGTTAGGGTCTGTTCACATAGGAGTCCGTTGCGTAGCTTTAAGGAAAAGATGACGTTGGGACGAAAATAAACCAATCATAGGCGTTAAAAATGTCATTGCTAATCGTTTAGAGGCTTATGATTGGTTTATTTTCGTCTCAACGTCATCTTTTCCTTCACGCAACGCAATGTACTCCTATGTGAACAGGCCCTTATAGTGTGAAGGTTGTTAAAAAATTTTGAGGCACAAGATTGGTTAAGAGGAAAATTTCTCCCAACTAGAAAACAGTAATGCGATAAGTGACGTCAGCTTGAAAAAAAAAAAAAAAATCGTTCGAATAACTGCATTCGGGGGATGCGTCCATAGCATCGTTATAAAGCATATTTAACTTCAGTATTAGAGCTAAAGTTGTAAAAACCCATATAAATGCTTCATGTCAAGTCATCTACTGTATTTATTTCACCACATGTTTCAACCCTGTTAATTTAATTTGTATTCACGAGTTTGTATGCAATTGTATAACTAGAGGATTTTTCCAGTGATTGATTGTTCCAACTCAACAGGTTTTAATTAACGATAGGGATTTATAATTTTTATATCCTCCATGTGTTAAATTGTAAACTCGTAGTGTCGAGGAGATTGTTCATTCCGGAATACCGTCTCATGGTACCGTCGAGTCTGTAGTGCTGTTGTCGTGGAAGATTGCGAAGTAAAGATACGATGGCTGTTGTAAGTTAAAATTAAATAATTTTAAAACAAAGCTTATATTAGTGATATCAAATATTGTCATATATATTAAAATGCGTATCTTCACGTAACGCTTTGGTTAATATCGTATTGATTGTCTCCACGTGCTTATTTAGCTCAATCGCCATTTGCATTAGTGTTAGAAATCCTTAAGCTCAAAACATTAGTTTGAAATATGTGTAAAATCAGCGCTATTTTCTGTATGTTTTGTTGGGTTTTTCTGCGTTTTTCAGTTTTAATTCTATTACAAAGCGTTGAAAAACTTTCGTTAGGGTTACAGTAGTCATGTGTTTCGCTGTGTTTTACACTAAAGCGTGATATTAAACCTATTTCTAAATTTTTTCATTTAAATTTAGAACTTTTTAGTTAAAATTTGTTATCAGTATCAAACGTATTAACAAAGTTGTGACAGAGTATGAAACATATCAGTGGCGCTAATCAAATCTAGTATTAGTGGTCTGATATAATACTTAGCAATGTGTATATGTTACAGTACAAGTAACTAACCGGCGATATTACGTAATTCACAAATGAAGTTTCTATATTTGATAGATTTGCCAGAATTTCTCACTTTTACTGGCGATTAATGAATCAAATTTACAATATTTTGTGTTATTAGGATTAAAATGAATGTAGGAATTATGTGTACAGAAATATATTAAAATTTGTTCGGCAAAAATATCAAACTAATTCTTACTGTTCAAATATGACAAAAATTGCAAGAGCTAAAAATTGCATTATAAACATTTTTATCAGTTCATCTCGCCGTCCTCTCTCCCCCCTCCCAAGAAAAATTTCTGGGTGCACTACTGGACACCTTTATAGGAAATGTTTGCTTTAGGTAAATTTAAAGATGTTTTCCAAGTACCTTTACAGCTTGGCAATTAGTAATCTTTTAAAAGATAAACATCCGAAAATTATTCTAGAAAGATTTTCATAATGTGTCAAAATTAGCAAAAAATTATTTTGCGGAAAAGAAAAGTTTGTAAACACCCATATTTATTTATTTATATATATATATATACATACAGTGGAATCTCGCTCAATTGTTCCCTGAATTATTGTTTTTCCATACTTGTCATTTGTTTCCCCCCAGTCGCAACAATCATATTGCTTTATATTCCTGTATTTATCATTCAGTTCAGTCAGTCCCTTGAGAAACGATAGATCAAGATTACAATGTATATATAAATGATTCTTATTTTATAAGGCATTGATTTTTAGAAGAGACTCTGAAAGGGATTATATTACTCTCATAAGTTTTAAGAATTTAAATATTTGTAAAAAATGCATAAATATCATTCTTAAAACTGTATGATAGCAATTGCAGTTCTAGGCAAGTCAATTTTTCTCAACTACCTTAAAATGGGTCTACCCCTGCAAGATATATTTAAGTAAGACAATTTCATTCCTGTATAATCATGTCCAGATTACAGTCAACTTTAAAAATTAGGTAAGGGTTATTTTACAAGAATGATTAATGAGTATAAACACAAAGGTCAAGATTAATGGTATATTATAAATTATGACGATTAAATTGCTAAAAAAAATCTAAACTGTTGGAAAAGATATATTTGTTCACCATACTCTGCCAATTTATTGTAATTTATTTTTTAATGATGACTTGCTGTCACACTTTTAGTAAAATTAGAATTATTACTCTGTTTCAGATTATCAAGAAGAAGATTGCAAAGCCTTGTCTCAAGGGCAAAGGCAAGAAAAAAAAGATGCAGCCCAAAAAATTTTGTATAGATAGCAGCCATCCTGTTGAAGATGGAATTATGAATGCCTCAGATTTTGTTAGTATCAATCAGTTGTGCAATTCCCTACCACCAACTTTATTTTAATATTCTGTGTATCTCAAGTACTTGTTTACATTTATGGATCATTTTTCACCAGTCAGCTATTAGTGTGGTAGATAACAAGAACCAAATACTTTGTGCTATTTCAGTAGTTTTGATGTTCTCAATGAAAACCATGTTTTCAATTCGGAGTAGCTTCCCTGGTTGCTCGCCAAGCCAATTTTTTCGTGCCAACCTTGGTGCCATTGTTGTTTACACCAGCCCTCCGCACAGCAAGTTAGTAGGACTGGTTCTTAAACCCTGCCATTTCGTGCTACTGTTCAATAACACAGCTTATTTATTAAACTTTTTCAATAAAATAAGTGTTAAAAAATTTATTAATAAATAAAACTTGTAAATATCTGGTGAAGATTTTTTAAAATAACATTGAAGTTTATTATTTTTAAAAAAAGCATGTTTACCGCCGATTTTGCAATATTTAGAAACAATACTGCTAATAGGCAACATAGCTATTAAGTTTAATTTAAGAAAGTTAAGAACTTTTTACAAAGTAAAAATAATCTAAAACAATATTCAATTGACAAACTTAATCACTACAAATGGAGTAAAAATGAATTTACCAATCTAATTCAATCTATTTTAATTTAAAATAAATATATTTAATATTAATATATTATGCTATATATAAATATATTAAGCAAAAATGAAATATATATAAACTAAAGGAAATCAGATTAAAAAGTCATACCAAATTACTCACGTGCAAAAAATTTGTGCAATCTATTTCATTTCAATATAAATAGATTAATATATAATATATTTACATTGAAAGCTATTCATGTATGTATAAATATATTTAGCTTAAATAAAATATAATAACTATAAAAATATTAGAAAATTTAGTTATCAATCACATGTTAGATAAAAGATAATCCAATTTCGGTCAAGCAGCAATTACAGCAGGAAAAAAATCTGTGCACTAAATTTTGACCTACTGAACCGGCCAGCTTACTATTACAGCAACCCTTGTGACATAGCTCATTGAGGTGGACTTTCCGAGCCATGCCACAAGGATTGGTGCGGAATCATCTTGGCAAGCAACCTGGTCAATAAGGAATCTTAGCCTTCAGTTCTGTTGTTGAAGGCCAAAAAAAGTTTTAAAAGCACTTATTTTTACAGTCGTGGTCCTTATCCTTTATTTGCATGGTTACTTTCTAGTCCCTATAAAAGTTATAATTTTCAAGTTAAAATGCAATAATTCGGTGTATTGCTGTCTACTGCAAATGATGTAATGTTTGGTGTTTACTGTCTGGCCAAGCAGTTTTAGCAGGGTTTGACACCCTGATTCTTTGATATAAACTTTCCATTTTTTAATTTACTGCCCTAAAGCTTTTCCACATATATTTAGAATGGACTGGGATATCTTCCCCCATTGTTCTCTGCTTAAAATTGTAGTGACCCTGCTGATTGAACTTTCTTAATTTCTTTATTCACAGTTAATATGCACCAAAAATGATTAGAATAGGCAACAGAAAGGAAACTGAATGTCTAAAGTTAGTAATGAACTTTTTTTGCTTTTTGTACTTGAGAATTGAAACTGAATTTTTACAAGATTTTAACCCTGAAGTTGTGACAGCCTATTGCAATCTAATTATTACTGAAATACTAGACTATGGATGTCTCTTGTTGATATCTTAATACTCAAAAAAAAATTCTACCCCAGTCTTTTAGAGAAGATGTGTTTCAAGCAACCTATCCTACTTAAAACATTTTGAGCTTGTGTTTTATTAATATTTTGGGAAATGTGATTGCATTTCGTCTTTTGCAAATGGTAGAATTCTGATTGCATGATGAGGATTTGTGTATTTTTGTTGATTATATTAGAAATGTTTAAAAAAATTCCCTCAATTATGCATGCAAACTATTTTTGCGACAGATTTTTCAATGAGCTTATCGCTAACTTTAAAAAAAAACTTATATGATTAATGTCTTGACCTGAAAAGAAACTAGATTTTGTAAATATTTCATTTCTGAAAATTTTTAATGTAACCTCATTCTGTTTGCTGCTGTCAAACTTTTTTTTTTATTACATTTTTGACACCATTCCTTTTAATTTTTTCTGTGCAATGTTTTACGTATTGTATTCTGCTAATATGCAGATTATAAATTTTGTAAATTGCAGGTACAAATCAGTGAACAGATTTTTTAATAATTTTTCTTCCCTTATAATTATTACATTTTTCCACTTTCTAGTGCATCTGTCAACAAGAAAGCTTTATTTTTTTTTATTGGATGAAAAAAACTACTGCTAATCATGTGTGATACAATGAAATCTTGTTTTGTGAAATCAATTTTCACACGTGATTTTGTGCGTTTATCTTCAGTTAAAAATTTATTTGAATTTTTAGGGGTTTCTTGTATGCTACATTTAAAAAAATTCAAAGATGGCTGGCTTTGATTATTTTATTTTTTAATGACAAAATGTCTCGAGCAACATTTATCTTGCCCTTAATGACAAAATAAATTTTTATGGTCCTTGTTGGTCCCTCAACAAGGAACACAACAATAAAAGATTGGTATGCTAGTTAGATGCTGGGAGGAGAAAACAAACATACTGAGTGATGAAATTGAATTACAAAAGTATGGCTAAGTAGAAATAAATACGAGGATTGTAAGGGGGGAAATGTTAGACGTCTTGTTGGCACCTTTCTGAATTTTTGTTACTTCGGCTGGTGTTTTTTAGTGATTAAAATGCTAAGAAAAAATCTTTGTAGTATATTTTATTAGGTGTTTTGGGATGCCTTATTTTGTTACAGCAATTTCTGTTGATGTAATTCATACTCCTATAGCAGATTTTTTTTTTTTTCTTTGATTCCCCTGGATTTTCCAGGTACTTTAGCCTGAAATTCCAGCTGAACACTATGGGGGGGAAATAAGGGTCACAATATCATTTAATTTTTTAATTGTTGAAATGAATTTTGACAAAATTTGTAACCTTGTAACTGAAAATCAAACGTGCTTTTTGTTCATAGATCCAGTAACGTTTTTCACTTTCAGGAAAAATTTCTTCATGAACGCATCAAAGTCAATGGAAAGACGAATAATTTAGGAAACGCAGTCACTATTGAGCGAAATAAGTCCAAGATTACTGTCACAGCTGACTGCAGATTTTCGAAAAGGTAAGATTTATTATCAGACTGACAGCATTTTATTTGCATTTTCTTATAAAACATGTGCTGATAAAGGTTACTATAGATTGTATTTATATTGCATTATTGAAGGTTGAGCCTGTATCAGTTCTAGTATTTGAAGAGCATTTATTCTGTATTTAGCTGACTGGAATACATAATCATATTTGTGTATTTGAAGATTTTGCTAGTCTTTTGGCTGAAATTTCGAAATGGCTCCTATCAGACTTTAGCTAGTTTATTTATGTTGTATGAAAAATTCTTGTAAACCAGGCAGTTCTGCACAATTCGAATGGGTTATGTCATTTTGCCCCCTTTTTCCCCCCTGTAAATTTATTTTATGCCTCTAATTTCTATACACTATTAGTGGTAACATGGTTCAGAAAGTAAATATCGAATACATGATGTAGCCCAAAAAAAATTATGTATTTAAAAAACTTAAAGCACAAATCTGCTGTTGAACATGGCAACCTCGAAATTACAAAAGAACATAACACTGTGGCAAGATGGAACATATAGTTTCTACTCTTTTAAAAACCTGCATGATAAAAATGTTGCCATGTCTGTTGAGCGAAATCTTCACCTAAGTTTGGAATCACTCAATACATTTCTAATCCAGGCCAAATCCTTTAATGCTTCAGAGAGCGAGATATACTCCTTGTTGACAGTGATATGGATCTTTGTTTGAAGGTCGACCAACATACAGGCACTTTATCCAAGCAAACAATGCATCCACCCATCGTTGGCATCAGTGTATCCTAGAATTCTCATGTTTTCTGTTTGATAGGTTCAATTTCTATTTTTTAGTATAATTAAGGTAACCAAGAATTTTTAGTAGTGCTTTCCAATGCTTTATACCTGGATTTTCTTGGTATTATGATAATATACTTCATATGCAATGTCTGGAGGAGTCCTATTGGCTATAAATGCTGAACTTCTGAGTAGGTTTCTATGAGGTGTTTTTCATTTCAATTCTTTCTTCATTTTTAGGGCAATAATTTCGAAAAGTTAAGTCCTTTCACTATTGGGAGGGACACTGTCGGCACTTTAAATTTTTCAGTGAACTTCTTAGACATGTCTTCAATATAACATTGCTGATGTATTACTAATTTTCCAATTATCTTTTCAAATTCAATGCCTAATAATATTTTGACTTCCCCAAGTACAGTAATTTCAAAAATATTACTTAGCTTGTTTGCCATTTAGTCAATGTCACTTTGAGATTTTCAAAAAAAGGGCCAGGAGATGGCCGAATGGCTAGGGTGATGGCCTTCAGTACCAGAATCTGTGGGTTTGAGCTCCACCATTAGCATGCATGTTTGTAGCTGTTTGGAATCAGCTTTAAACAATAGGTCCCAGTCCAATTAGCCCTCGTGTAGCAAAAAATGACCGCAGCGTTCCAAAACCAAACCAAAAGGAACGACATCTACATAAAGTAGTAACACTATGTTCTTTCCCGTATGTACTCCATTGCATCAGTCTTATTTTTTCCAATTTGAGATCTTTTAGTGCTTTTTTGATTTCTAATAACCACTCTCTTCCGGATTGGAACAACCCATAAAGAGCTTTTTCTAATTGGCAGACCTTGTTTGAACCTTCCTTGAAACCTTTAGGTTGGGTCATATTAATAGTCTCTGGTAAGTGGGTGTACAAATAGATTTTACATCTAGTTGGCAACGAATTCATCCTAGAAGACAAAAATTGCAAAGAAAATTCTAATTATTACAAAGTTTACAACCAGGCTGTAACCGTCTTTGTAATTGATCTCCTTTTGAAGCCTTGGGTTACCCATCTAATATCGACCTGTTTCCAATAATTCACCCTTTTCAGTTTCTCTACAAGTGGCCCTACATTTCCGTTCATCATTTTAATCTCCTCAGCCTTTGCTTCTTCCCATCTCTCAGCTTCCTCAAAGCTTTCAGGAATTAGAATTTCTACCAAGTTCGCTTCTTCAATCTCCTTGTTCTTTTCTTCCTCGCCTACTTTTCCGGTATATCTATTCTTACCACTAAAGTTAAAATAGTATTTACCAAACTCTAAATCGTTAGCCGTACAATACTTCTGTATATCATTATTTGATCGGAACTTGGTGTTAGTATTTTCAACATTATAATAGATCTACCCAAGGTTTATCTGGCCTCTCTATGGCTTTGCAAAACCAAGTTAATTCTGATACCTTTTTCTTTTGGGCTGGTGGTTCTAGTCCATCTGTTTCTTCTTTTGCATTTACATATTCGTCTTCATCGCTTTTGCTTTCTACTACTATTTTTCTTCGTTTCTTCTCTTTTGGTTCCAACGGTGTTTCTGTCTGTCTCTTTCGCTCATCAAACTTGGCGTTACAAGTTTCATACACTTTTTCGATTCTTTGTAGCCAAATTATGTAACCTTTGTTATCTAAAGCATACTTTGCCTCACTTCTTCCATTGATCTCATTTTAAATTTATTTCGTTTTGGAGTCTGTATGCCTACTTTCTTTAAGTAGATGACCGATGGTTTCACATTAAACATTAGTTGATACAGAGTTGCACAGGAAACAGCCTCAGCAGAATGTGTGTGATCACAACAGCCGTTGCAAAAGTTCACACTTTACCCACCACTTGTGGACTAAATTCATATATAAAACAAAAGCTCATATAAGTGCAGGTTGTCTTGTAGTTACCGGCTCTGATTTGCTTATTGTATGTTTATATTCTTAGATCTGTTGCATAGTTATATATATCGGTTTGATCCACCTAACCATTTAAAATCTTCATTAAAGCAATTTAGAATATTTTGACATGACTTGGCTTTCAGAGGCTTTGAAAGTAAGTGGTATATCAGTCGTTAACCAAATATCATTTTCTGGATAACAATATTGCAGTTAGAGTTTTTGATTTACTACATCATGGTCATCGCTGCTCAAGCATCAGTCTAAACACAACTCTGCTTCTCATTATTGGGATTTGTTGGTACTTTTCTGTTAGTGAGGCCCCACACAAAAACCTGCCAAATCTGAACAATAGCTCACTCTAACTGCAACCTGTGAAGATTTTTTTTCTTTACGTTCATGACAACTATATATAGATAATTGTTTAATTTATATTAAATTCATTAAAATATTTTGACTGTTAGCATACTTTTTAAACGCAAAGGCTCAGATGGACTTTACAATTTGACAATTACCTAAAGGTGAAAGAGACGTCTATCAAAATGGTCCTAGACTATGGAATTATCGGCAAAGAAAGACTGTTGCAATAGTAATCATATGAAGTTTTACTTGACTTCTGAAGGTCGGTGGATGGCGGTAGACAATGTGCATTAAATGATATGTGTAATAGAATAAACTGGTAAGCATAAGTTAAAAACCAACGTTTTATTTTTATCACTAAACTTTATTTTTAAAAAACTGGAAAAGTAATATTACAATGAAGTAAATGCAAAAAACCAACGCAACCAGCATGTGACGCCGTTGCTAGGTAGCTTACTTTTAGAACAAAATTTGTCAACTGTCCGGATCTAAGATTTGCATACACGAATTGTTAACTGTCCAACATAATCGTTTAAGAAAATTTTTATAGTGTTACCCTAGTGGTGTCGTGCCAAATTGTGATTGCATTCTGTACTACGCCGCCATAACAGTGATGTTGTCATACGATGATGCTGAACATAGGTAAAGTCTGAAGTCCAGCTCCAAATAAACCACAATACGACTGGGGACTGGAATAACTATACGAGGGAAATTTGTGTCAATGCTTTGTTGTTGACAAAAACAGATATGGGTTGCAAAAAAATTTTTTTAAATAGATGAAAGTCTTTTCATGCGAAGAAAAGTCTGCTGTGTTCTCCCTCCTCGATGGGTTTTCAGTGGTATATGTTTAATGGTCGCGATATAAGAAAATATTGCAGAAGAAAACACCTTTTTATTTTTTCAGATTGTTGGAATGAGCAAACTGTGGAACTGCTCCCCAACATTTAGATTCCTATCTGATCAAATTTATGTGGTGACGTTTGCACCTTAAAACGAACATGTTTTCAGCAATACTAAAAGACATTTACAATTTGATGCCTGCTGTTTAAATTTATATTTTATTTCATTATTTTCTTGTTTATTTTCTTTATTGTCTTACTTTGATATATTAGTATGGATGTTATAAAATAATTGTTTACACAAGTCTTATTCTTTTCAATGTCTGTTCGCGACAATATTTATGATTACTGGCACTTGGTAACAGTTGGGGGTCCCACTAACGGAGTAGTGCCGATTTGTTTTAAATGATCAATATTAGTAGTATGCCCAAGGTACAGTGAAACACTGAATATTCACCAACAGCAAAATTTCAGCTAGTGATAATTCATTTGTATCACAATATTTTGGCACCATAAACCCCTCCCTCCTTGTTGAGTGAGGTGTTTCATTAAAATATTCAGCACAATTCTTAGCTGACTAGGCACTGGAGATCCATGTCCGACGGTGTTTATGCATGTCTTTGTGTTCTAGTTTATTCAAATACTTTTTTTAAAAAATCCCTGCATATATTTATGCCAGTACTGTATTTAATAGATATTGTACTTGTGATTTTAATTAGTTGCTGCTTAATTAAATCTTGTTTATATAAATTGATTTAGATATTGAATTATTTAAATAAAAATTACCAAATTATGACCAATTTCAATTATATATATATTTATATATTTATATATATATATATATATATATATATATATATATATATTTTACATGAGGCTAGTTATTAAAATTGAGGCAATGTAAACACTGCTTTGCAATGAATTGTTATATCTAGGCACTTGATAAAGTTTGCATTTTTTTATTTTTCCCTATTCTTTTGCAGGTATTTAAAATATCTTACCAAGAAATATTTGAAAAAGCACAACTTAAGAGATTGGCTCCGTGTTGTCGCAAATGGAAAAGACTCTTATGAATTAAGATACTTCCAGATTAACAACGAGGATGAAGAAGATGAAGAAGAAAACGAATAATTTTTAAAATAAAAGATTGTTAAAAGCTGTAATTGAATTATTTGTTTCCCATTTCAATTCTTGTATAGTTTCGATGTGTTCAGAAAATATTCAGACTAGAAATTATAGTATAAAATATTTTCTGGCTAGACCCCTTTTGCATTTTGTCACATATAGCTCTTAGGAACTAGGAAGTGGAAATACTTTCTCTGGTGATGTGATCTAGTCTTGTGCATTTCTGTGAATGAAATCATGGTGACTTTTTGTTTAAGACAGGGTGCATCAGTAGGCCTCACCCTATGTTAAGATCTTATGTTAATGAATGGCAAAATACTTTCTAATGAATATTTTTTATTTCTGTTTTCAGCATCTGAAGGTAGATTTTTAAAATGTGCAGAGTATTCAAAATATTGTTAATTTTCTAAATTCCAAAATGACAGACATCTTGCTGCTTAAAAAAAAAAAAAAAGCTTTGTTACAAAATAACTAATTTTAAAATTTGGAAGCTATTCAATTTTGTGCTTGTGAGTAATTACTGTTCTAAATATGAATTTTGTGTTTCAAGTTCTGGAACACAAGGTTCCCCCCCCCCCCCCCCCTTCAGACTCTTCCACTTATGGCCATTGGGGAAGTTGGCTGTCTTTCCCCATTTTGGTGTCCAACCAGGAGGAAGTCTCCAGATATGCTGCAGAAAAAAGTCATTTCCTGGCATTGTTAGGGGTTGTGAAAAACTTAGCAGCAGTGTACATGTCTATTGAATAATGAATGCTTCATACTCAAAAGTAAATTGTTACAATAATGCAATTTAAATGCATGACATTTTTAGGAATTTAGCAAGATAATTTTTTAATGCATATTTAAGCAAATATTAGGCAACATGTAAAAAAGAAATCGAAAATTTTGTAAAAGGTGCGATTAATCAGTTGCAGTCAAAGTTCCACAGAAACACGAGCATTCTGGTTATTAAACGAATGTATATTATACTAGCATTGTTGCCCGGGGAGATATAGATATAAAATTTTTCATGCATTCCATTAAAAAAAAAATACTGGGCTGCACCCCCCGCTCTTTATGTTCATCTGGCCAGGCAGAATGCGCTTAGTGCATTTCTACTGAAATGATATACCCATTATTTTTTTTTTTTTATGGAAAGCATGAAAAGTTTTATATCTACCCAGGCGATCATACTTTAAAAGTAATTTCATTAATTTTCTTATGCCTTAATGTAACTGATGGACTAATAGTTCGGAACGAAAGTTGTGTCATTATGTTTCTCTGTTTAAAGAGCTTTTCCTCCCACTGCTTAAAAAGCCCCAAAACTCTAAAAGATTTCTTATATGATTTCACGGAATAAGTAATTCGAATACATATCGTATTGTTAACTGTGTTTCGCAAACTTAGGGGAAAAAACCTGTCGAACTCTTAAACTTCTTCCCATTTTATGATCCTCAAAGAATTAATATATTTAGATCAACAGAAGGCTTCCAAAAACTGGCCATGGGACAAACTTAATTTTTCTTTTTTTTCCAAATTTTATTAAGTTCTATTAGTTTGGACGCCATTGGCTAAAGCAGCGGTTCTCAACCTTTTTAGACTCTCGACCCCACTAAACGTAAGAAAAATAAAATATACACTTCGCCATCACCCCCAGACCAACTCTCAAACCTTCCCCAGATCTCACCACTCCGTACAAACCTCTTTTCCCCCCCTCCCCGTGTATCGAATTAGACTGGTTGTGGTGAAGGGGCTGTATCCACATTTAGAAGGTGTGCTTAGGGCACAAAAATCATTTTTAAAAAACTAATTGAGCCCTAAATTTTTAGTTTCTTGGGTCCTAAACATTAACTGTGCCGAATTTGGTTCCGGTGGGTGAAACAGTCAGATTCTATAGAGGACACACAAACAGACAAGCTCTTTTATATATGTAAATTAATTAGCTTTACTGTTCATTCTAAAAATAAAACCTTTTTATTCCATTGCATCTAGATGGGTGAGTCATAATTATCTGGATCTGGAAAACTATGAAAAAAATGGTTCTTCACTGATTTATTTATCAGAGTCCTAATTAGGGAACATCGACATATTCTACGAACTTGTCATCTGCTTATAACACTGAATATAATACAACTAAAGTCAAATGTAATTTTAAAAAATCACTTGTGTATATTTATATATATCTGTCGTGACATTGGCTGAATACCCATGCTTCATGGCAGAATACATTATCTTCAGTTATGTAATTTGATTAATCTTTTTTAAGTGAACTTAACCCTCCAGTAGTAACCTGAAAATTATCAGACGCCAGTGGTATCCCTGGGTCTGGGAGGCCCAAAAAATTTAAAAAATACATAAATGCTAATTTATCATTGAAATAGTTTTAGGACATCAAATAAATCATACTAAGTCTGAAATTAAAGAATTTATTTTACAAAAGTTGATTATATATTAAAATTTATAATACGAAGAAAAATTTTAGAATCTAAAAAAAACTAAGCATTGAAACTGCAATTTTGATATTGTTGCATGTTTTAAGCAGATACGCACTGAACATCATCTTGACACTATAAATTGAAAACCTTTATCAAAGTAGATGGGTCCATGGTGAAAAAATATACAGCTGGTGATGATAACCTTGAGTCTATGGCCAGTCGCACACCAAAACAGCATACGACACGATAGCCCATGTCTGACAACTGCTCTGAAAAACCAGTTATTTCTGTGCTGAGTACTTACACCAGGGGTGGCCAACCTTTTTGGGAAGAGTGCCACTATCTGAAAAAAAAATCTGCGTGCCACTTCCAACTTTTCCATTGGGTTCGTCCCATGGCCCCGCTGTCTTAGCACATCGTTGTACTGGTGTCAAGTAGTGCCGCTTTCCTGCGCTGTTATTTTCAGTAGCGTATGAGTAGGGTTTTTACAGATTTTGACAAATTATTATTTTTTCAAATTTCTTAATTTTTCAATAAGTCTCCGCGGGTTGGCCACCCTTGACTTACACCAATAACTGTGTTGAAAAAAAGTTATTTCTGTGCCGAGTACTTGCACTAATCAGACATGCAACAAGATAACGCCATTTGGTTGCAGAGGCAGCACGTGCAGTATATTTGTTGCATGTTTCTTCAGTCGTATCATGGCTGGTCTAATTCCCGAGAGTTTTGATTTTAATCTGCGCTTTCTGCGAGAATATTCCAACAGACATAGCGTAAAGAAAGCCTGGCATGAGATTTCTTCTCAGCTTAATTGATCGGGTAAGTAACAATTTTGAGATTTTTAATTGAACATTTAGTTTTTGTAAAGTGTATTTAAGCTGAGTCTGTATAAATTGATATAAAATGATTAACTGCTTGTTTGTTGTAAACTGTAAATATGTTGCAATATGTCTCTTATTTTATGAAGGTAAATACCCATAGCATCTCAAAAATCGGTAGGTACTGAATATATCAGTAAACTAAGTGAATAAATTCTAAAGTTTAGCAAACTTTTATTTACTCTCTGTATATTTGATCATATTTAAGGTTTAACACAGAGGTACTCAACCTGCGGGCCGCATGCGGCCCAGAACACATTTAATTTATATTTTTTCATTGTTAGAAACGTAATTTTAAAAAAACTGGCATTCTAAGTTTATTTATATTTTTATAAGTTTTATAATAACGTGAACAATCATCGCTGCTGAGATCTAACTGAAACTGACGCCTGCGGCACTTAACTATAAAATCCATGGTCTTGGCTCTTGGCCAACAAAAAGATTTTTACATCTAAACTTGCGCCTCCATCGGAAACACTACCGCCCTATGATGACATGTCTAAAGTTAAGTAATAAGATATTTATCTGTGGTAATAACGTTTATGCGTGACATTTTTATGCTTTTATTTTAAGTGCCTATTACGCGAAACGGATCAGCCTGCTTTGCTGTTTTGAACGTCTTGTTTCGTTATAATTTAATACCCAAATTTGCAGGAGTTTCTTCAAACGGCAAACGAAAATTGTCTGATGAAAAGATAGTTTTTCAAGACAATTGAGAAGAAGAATATTTCGTTGTTGAAAATAAAAATCATTTGGTCGCATGCTTGATCTGTCGTGAGAATGTTATATTAACCCTTTCGCGGCGAACGTCACGTATACGTGACAGCAGCTATCCGCGTTTCTGGCCGACCGTCACGTATACGCGACAGCAGCTATCCGCGTTTCTGGCCGACCGTCACCTATCCGTGTCAGTAGTTCGGAACGTTTTATTAGTTAATTTTTGGGGCACAAGATGGCACCGCATGTCTATGAAATTTGGAGTACACGTAGTTGGGACCTTCTATTCGAAAACAAGACTAGTATGAATCACATGCTGACTATCGTTTTATGTAAACAAACGGAGGAAGGGATGTATTGCGTCTGGCTGTCAGAGGGTAGGGCATTTAAACTTTGCACGTGGTCTTTGTTTACGAGCAATTTTGTTTTTCTTTTGCGGTGGGATTGCAGCATTGGGTATATGGGTTCACCGTTTAGTTTTGAGTCAGAATCAGACCCTGTTGAAGTGAGATTTCTTTCCTTTGAGTATTTAATATGGCGAAAAGGAGAAAATATTTGACAGAAGACGAAATTTCTGAATTGATGAGAAATGTGTCGGAATCTGAAACAAATTCTGAAAGTAGTGACAGTGATATCTTCCAGTGAATCTCGTGGGGTGAATCTGTTGATTTGGAGCACCGAGATCAGAGTGATGATGAAGATATATCAGACATTTCTATTCTGAGCATATCACAGGACGGTGCTTCTTCGTGGTCTTCTCGTGTAAGGGATTTAACTCAACTAACATTCACAGTGGCATGTGGAATAAAAGTCGATGATGTTGTATCAAATGAATTTGATTTTTTTAGGTTTTATTTTATGAAACTGTAATGGATTTAATAACTAAATTAATGCGTATTATATTATACTAACCAAATTAATGCGTATGAGAGGTACGTAAACCCGGAAAGTGAATAGAGTTCATCCTCAAAGTATTTTTTGCCTGTAACTAAAGAAGAAATGTTTAATTTGCTTTGACAATTTTGATGGGTATTGTAAAAAAAAAAAAAAAATTAAGATGTACTACTCAACGAATGAACTCGGGACCAGTGCATCAAAATTCTTCGATACTTGCATTTAACTTCTTCTGATGCCAAAAAGATTGAAAAAATTAAACCTTTTTTAGATTTAATCATTCAAAACTTTCAGAGTTCTTGATATATTCCTGATAGGAATATATCAGTTGATGAAAGTCTCTTAGTATGGAAAGGGCGACTAGGATTTCGACAGTATGTCCCAGCAAAAAATATTTTACTGTATAACAAAAATCTTTTAGTGGAGAAATAATAAAAGAATGTGTAAGTAACCCATATATAGCTTAAATAAATAGATTTGCTAGTAAATGTTACTATTTTGGAATTTTTCGTAAATTTAGGCTTAGCGCTTGAAAAACCGCCGGCCTGGAGGGTACGCTCACGAGAAAAACCTCCGGCCTCAGAGGAAAGCGCGTGATCGGAACTGCCGTCGCGAAAGGGTTAAAAAATTATAACATTGTTCGTCATTATACTACGAAACACAAAGCATTTAATGACACTTTTCCTTGGGGCTCTTTGATAAGAAGTGAAAAGTTAACTTTTGTCACGAAATCATTCAACAAGAACAAAATATTCTGTCAGTGGCGATTTCACAAGATTCAAGGGTGACAAGAGCGTCGTATAAAATTTGTTACATACTTGGAAAATATATGAAACCATTTACTGACGCAGAGGTTGTGAAGGAATGCCTTCTCAGTGCTTCCAACGTATTATTTGAAAAATTTAGCAATAAAAACCAAATAACTCGGATAAAAAACATGCAGCTTTCTGATTCTACCTGCGCTAGATACATTGAAGATATTGCAACATACGTTTTCAATCGCATCTTAGAAGACTTGAAAAACTGTAAATATTTTAGTTTCGCTTTCGATTCTAGCACCGATATTTCAGCGACATCGCAATGTTCCGTTTTCGTTAGATTCTGTACTGAACGAAATATTCACGAAGATTTTTTGAAATTTCTTCCTGTGAAAAATCAAACCAGAGGCACGGTCTATTTCGATAATATTAGTACATTCCTGGAGAACAATTGTATTGATATAAAAAAATTAGTTTGTATATGCACGGATGGATGTCCTTCAATGACCGGATCTGAAAAGGGATTTGTTGCCCTATTGATTGGGTGACCATATTTCAAAAACACCAAACCAGGACACTAAAAAAAAACGCATCAGACTCATTCTTATTTATTTTCACCAAACAATACAATTTGAATCAATACAATTAAATACAACAATATAATTAAATCTAAATCACAGAAATATATGCACATGTGTTTATATGTAATAAGTACATAAATGGTTAGAATTATCATGTTCTAATGGTTTATGCAAAACAAAATAAATTATAAATAATGTGTCACTTATTTATATTTTTTGGTTGACCCTACTTGCTTTAATATTTCTGGTTTGGAGATAATGTATTCATGAAATTCTTGGCAGTTTAAATCATATATAATTCGCCAGCACTTGAAGAATGGTCTCTACGGTTGAAATGTCCAATCGATTTCGCTCGTCTGTCCACTGTACATTCATTAGAGAAAAAATCCGTTCAATATTAGCGTTATTAGGTGGAATTGAAAACATATACTGACAATATTTTCAAAATTTCGGAATATTCCTCAGAGTTTTCACTACGTTTAAAAAAATCCATCCATTTTTCGTAACAGAGCATATTCTCATTCTTCCATTCTGTGGATTTTTCAATCATATTTTCTTTACGTTACTCATTTGATTAAAGAGTAGTGAATCATTTAATTTAACTCCTTTTTCTTTGAGATACAAACAGGTGGTCTCAACTTTCTTCCAAACGGGTATTTCTAAAAGTAACATCCAAGAAAATACGGATACACTAGCATTTGTTTCCTTCCACATAAAAAGGTATTCGTACGCTGTTTTGTAAAAGTCGTCAATTTCATGCTTATAATTAGACAACATCGATTGCGATATTTCATCTTTTTTCTCTCGTAAGACATTTTTTACACTGTTTGTAAGAAAACGTTCGTCGGACCTTTCCTTAATGATGGTTAGAGTCTCTTCCAATATTGAATAAACTTCGATGCAGCATTTCTTGTTACCTTCTATTTTTTTAATTCCTTTTTCAAAAACATGCAATTGACTATGAATAAACCATAGATAGGCTTCACTCAAGAGATTATTGAAAAATGTCAATAAGGTTTTCGAAGCTCTTTCCTCAGAAAGAAAAAAAACTTTTTAATCCCTCAAAAATTTTGAGTATCCTTTCTACTACAGGAAGCAATGAAAGCCAACGTGTGCCTGAATGGGACAACACATTTTGATATTGGAGTCCCACGAAATCGCAAAATTATTTGTCTTTCAGTCCTCACAGTATAAATTGAAAAATATGTAAATATTTTAACGACTACGGCTTCAATATCACAAGAGAGTCTATCTGCGGCTGTTTGTATAGTATTGTGCATATGCGCCGGGCAACCGATACCCTCTATATTTTCATTTATTTGTTTCAATTTATAATAAATATTGCACGTTCCTTTTCTTCGAATACCTCTGAAGTTCGTATTAGCATTAGCACCGCAGAAAGCTACACATTTACTTATGTCTAATTTAAATTCTTTTAACGTGTCAATGCAAAAATTGGTGATCGTCTCGGCTGTTTCATTTGGAAAAGAAGTGACCCTTAACAATTTAAATTGTATTCCTTTATACATGTCAAAATACTGGATGCCAAAAGGAAACATTTTTGTCGATTTATGATTGCTAGCGTCTGTAGAGAATCCATAAAAATTATTTTTTTCAATAATATTAATATTTTGAAGAGAATGTGGAGCAATAATTGATTTCATTAATGCAGTCGTCTTGGTTCGTGCTGACGAAAATTTCCTTGCAATTACTGAATCTGAGTATAAAACTTTTGTTAGCTTATTATTGCAATCTGTACTGCGAAATGTAAAATGATGTTTAATTGTATGATATGCAGTAGTCAATTCAGCTGCATTTATTTTATATTCTTCATCGGAACTAGGTTTGCTAAAAAAAAAAAGAATCTACTGTTCGTGAAGAACTTGCAGTTGATATGTTGCAAATATGCTTTTTCGACTTTAAGTGGTCCTTAATATCTGCTCGACCGCCATGCCTAATACTTATAAAGGACATACATACTGTACATTCTACTTCCTCTACGTGTCTACCTTTTCTTATGAACTTCCATTCTTTCGAGTAATCTTCTTTATACGTACATCTACGCTTCGGCATTTCAAGAGATCTAAAATTAAAATAGTAATTAATGAAATTTAATTTTATATTAATTTTCTAACTTATTTAATATACAAACCAATTATCAATTTACAAAATAGGGAACATATAATTTTAATATGGATTGAACGAACTTGATTTTTAAAAATTAGGTTAAATTTAAAAATTATTTAAAAAAGGAAAAAATATACCTTATTACGCTAGGAGTCAGAAAACTGGCGTTTCGAGTCCGGAGCAAACAGTGTACTCTCAAAAGACGCTGTACCGTAATAAGACAGCTAATTACCAGGAAAAACAAACTTTATTTTCTATTGAAGAGACGAGGGGCAACACAACACAAAAATTGGTGTGGAACACATCACACTATATCGGTAGCATAATATCTCAACAGAATCGAAAAATGATACTTCTTTTACACTGAAACATCAACAACCCTTCTTTCTCTCCCCGCTCGTTTCAACCTTTTTTCTCACTTCAGTTCCGTTCGCTCTCATTTCAAATCCGCAATCCGGGTCTCGATCGGGAGGTCGTCACAACTCTTCCCCCCTTGAAAACTTTTCTAGAGTTTTACGAAGGAAAAGTTAGTCAGATGGTATACATGACCATCAAATATAAAATGTTAATCGTAGAGTTCATATTCCTTTACTAATAAAGTTCACACAAGCAAGTACCAAGTGATTAAAGTTATTAGAGTTGCACACACAAAAAAACAAAAACTTAAATGTAACATATAATTAACGGAACTTCAACTGAATAAAGATAGTAGATTAAATTTAAAACATTACCAATTCTACTACTACATACCATTGTTCTGATTACAGAATCATAATTTTTTACACAATATTCATCAAAACATAACATTTTCACATTAATGTATTATCCAAAACAAAAACAAATTAAAGGAATAAAATAAAATAATCATGGGATATGTATATAATAACAAATACACTACTACATTTTTACAATACCCTTTTCCGGTATAGATATAGCCTTGTAAATTTAGACAGGCTGTACTCATTTCTTCGCTGTAAATATTTATAGCAAGCATCTGCATCTTGCTTTGGTCTACGAATAACAACCTTGTCAGGTAAACCAGGTTTCGGAAAGTTTACGATAACCTGACTGAATTTATCTCTAACCTTTCTAATTTGTTCCCCTTCAAATCGAACATCTCTGTCATCTGATAGAACGTTAATTAAAGATTTTGTCTTCTCCTTCGGACGGTTCATATTTGCGCCATGTTTGCCAATTATATGAGGGTGGAAAGCTGGTGTTATCGTGATGTCTGCATAGGCAACTTGTGTTTTAAGTTCTTTAGTTACTTCTTTTAATTTTCGGCAAGCTTCCTTAACTTCATCAGGGGGTCCTTCTACATTAATGCTGTCATGCCCATCAGCAAAATTCACTTGAACTTTAGTTAAATCATTAGCGATCTTCTTAATATTAGCTCCTCTTTTCCCAATAATGTGTTTGTGAAGCCAACGGGGAGCATCTACATGTTCAGTAACAACACTGTTTGTCTTCGAATACACAAGTGTATGAGCAGGTCCAAGCCTGGCTTTCTCACCCCTAAGTTTTATTGTATTAGATCGGGAGTCAAGAAGTAGTATCTCAACAGATACACCAGTTTCGGCTAAAATTTCTCGAATCGTTTGCCCACGCGATCCAATTATATTTTTGGGCTGATTTTTAGAAATTTCTACTGACACTGCGAAACAATTTCTCTTCCTTTCTTCATAGATTTTTTCCTCCCCAGCAATAGTAAGGTCACTTTTGTTTACTGATGGAGGAGGGATATCCACTCTGGCACCAGTTTCATTTATAATCTTATTTTCAACTTCATTGAAAGGTTCGGAAATAAAGGGATGGTAAACTCTTGGAATATCAAGACGTTCCAATGCCAATTTGTCCTGTTTCTCTGGTATGAGCTCAATTTAATGCCCAGCTTTGTCAATACCATCTTTAGTTCCAGTAATCTTAATCAAATCCTTATATTCTTCTGGGTGGTCTTCCTGACATTTGAATAGTAGACTTTTATCTATCATAAGCTTCGATCCTTTGTTTTGGCCTTTTGAATCTTCGTTAACAACCTTGAAAATGGACTGTAATTCTTCACTATCATTCTGGGACTTAGAAAACTCCTCATGGTCTATCTTCAAGAGAGAAAATTCATTTGAATTGGTTTCCACTGGAGGCAAAAATTCGTCATCTATGATTATAGAGGGGTCGTTTTGCTCTTCGACCTCCGTTACAAATTCCTTGCTGGATTCTTCATTTTGAGCACCCTTATTTGCCTTAGATTCTTGTTCAGGGTCTAAACTCTCTTCATTTTCTGTATTTTCTCTTTCCTTTTGGGCACGAGTCTGCACTGCGCTAAGATGAAAAATCGAAACCTTTCCCACCTGTAAATTCGATAATCTGGCTGCAGTTCGATTTCCTAAAATATAGCGTCCCTTATCTAATTCACAACGGACAACTGCGGCTTTGGTATCAATATTACCAAATTGACCAGAGATTCTAACTTTTGCTCACGGTAGACCTGTCGGACCTTCGTCCAAAGGCTGCTGTACCCAAATAGTTTCGCCTGTGTACATCTCGGGAGAGACATATTTCCTACCTATGACGTCTATCGTGGCACCTGAATCTCGAAGAACAGGTATGGTAAACCCATTTACTTCCGCTAATGTTGTAAAAGGACTTAGCACATTCTCCTCCTCATGTTTCTCACAAATTTGGTTCACTTATTCTGAAGTTTTCTGAGCCTTTAATTTAGGGCAAGTCGCTCGCAAATGGTCCACCGACCCACATTCATAACACTGCAAGGGTTTTCTCCGATCAAAATATTCATATCTCTGACCTTTCCACACGTCTTGCTTTCCCTGATCTCCTTCATTTTGTCCAGATTTAGCCGGAAATTTCTGATATTTTCGATTTCCCTTTTCGAAATTATTGCTAGTCTTCCTTTGTTCATAGGTTGGATAACTTTCGGATTTCCTACTCCCCCGTACACTTTCATATTCGTCCAACATCTCAGACAGTTTTGTAGCTGAAGTTATTTTAGTCCAGTTGTCAAGAAAATGTTCCCGAACATCATTGGATACACGTTTTTTTTATCTGGTCTGTAACCATCAGATCCTTCAGCAATTCAAAAGTATTAATTTCCAACCCTTGTATCCATTCTTCAAGATAGTTTCTTAATTCAAAAGTAAAATCTCTCCATGAACTATCAGACTTCTTTTGATGTTGCACATCCTTAACACGAAATTTCTCGGGGCTAAGTTTAAAACGCTTTAGGAGCAACTCTTTGACGTAATCGTAACTGTCCGTCTTTTCCTCTGGCTCTCTCGCTATAAGCTGGATGATATCCGGCGGAAGAAGGGGTAGCAACTGTGTCACCCAATCCTGTTTTCTAACATCTGCCCTTTTTGCCTGGCGTTCGAAAATATAGACTAATATCTTCCTCTTTTGGATCGAATTTTTGAAGAATTTTCTGAAGTATAAAATTAGTTCGCGAATTCGTAATTTGCTCCTGATGAGAAGTCCCAGTAACGGATACCTGCATAGTTTCAATTCTTAATTTCTCCATTTCGAATTGGAGTTTCTTTTCTTCTAGTTCAAATTGGCGCTTCTTTTCTTCTTTCTCCAGTTCGAATTGGAGCTTCTTTTCTTCTAGTTCGAATTGGCGCTTCTTTTCTTCATCTTTAACCTTCCAAGCTCAAACTGGTTTTTACTCTCTTCTAACCAATTTTCCGTTATACCTTCTAAAAGATTTTTCACATACTCCTCTTCATAGTGCCTAGATTTTTTTTATTAATATTATCAGGTCTGTTATCACTAATTCTTCACTTATATTTTCCCCCATCTCAATAGCCAAAGTCTGAAGATCACTTTTTCTTGCTTTGCAAAGAAAAGCCATGGTAAAATAGTTCAAGATTAGTTACACCCAAATTTACTTAAAATAACACTTGTGTAAATCTTTTTTTTTGGACACAATATAAATTTTATCATACAGAAGATACAGAAACCGAAAGTAAGTACAATTTGTTTCCTAGCAGGAGTTTCAACTCGAACAATTACCAGCACAGAGTGTGCTAAACCGAAAGTAAAGATAATTTATCTCCTAACAGGAGTTTCACACTTCATAAATGTTGCTTACAATTACATCGGCACATGGCGTGCCACAAAACCAAAATTATAATAACAATTGTATAACGACAGCGTGGTGCTTTCAAAACCGAAAGTAAGGCAATTTATCTCCTTGATGGAGTTTTCCCACATAAATAAATGTTGCTTACAATTACATCAGCACATGGCGAGCTACAAAACCAAAAATAGAAAAACAATTGTACAACAAAAGCGTGATGATTTCAAGACCGAAATTAAGGCAATTTATCTCCTTGATGGAGTTTTCCCACTAAATAAATGTTGCTTACAATTACATCAGCACATGGCGTGCTACAAAACCAAAAATATAACAACAATTGTACAACAAAAGCGTGATGCTTTGAACCAAATAAGCACGTGGTGTGTGTGCTACAAAAATTTTAGTTACACCAGCACATGGCGTGCTACAAATTTTCATCTATATCAGCATATGTCATGCTACAAAATTTTTGCTATACCAGCACATGGCGTGCTACAAATATCAACTGTACCAACACGTGTCGTGCTACAAAATTTCAATTATACCAGCACATTGCGTGCTATAAAATTTCATGTATATCAGCATACGGCATGCTACAAAATTTTTGCTATACCAGCATACGGCATGCTACAAAATTTTTGCTATACCAGCATATGGCATGCTACAAAATTTTTGCTATACCAGCACATGGCGTGCTACAACAATTACTAGTGAAATAACAATTTTTTATTTATCATATAACATGCTTCAATTCACACTCAAAAGAACGTAACCAAAACCAAAAAAAAAAAAAAAATTATATCACACAATAATTAAATTTCATCATTTCCCCTAATAACAAAATCAATTTTGGTACTCACCCCTCACGTGGAATGTTCTCATACCGCGGCTGCCACCATTTTTAGCTGTACCGTAATAAGACAGCTAATTAACAGGAAAAACAAACTTTATTTTCTATTGAAGAGACGAGGGGCAACACAACACAAAAATTGGTGTGAAACACATCACACTATATCGGTAGCATAATATCTCAACAGAATCGAAAAATGATACTTCTTTTACACTGAAACACCAACAACCCTTCTTTCTCTCCCCGCTCGTTTCAACCTTTTTTCTCACTTCAGTTCCGTTCGCTCTCATTTCAAAACCGCAATCCGGGTCTCGATCGGGAGGTCGTCACAACGCAAAGCTTTGACCAAAGCGCTGTTATCTTTACGAAAGCGATCAGAAAAGTGAAAAAACATACGAAACACGGGTTCATTACCCCCACTACTGTATGGCCAGCGCCACAAGGAAAATGTAAACAAGTACGTTAGTGTGTTTAAGCTTCTTACAACCACTTACATCTGTTTCGTAAAACGAGAGAGCTGCTTGCTCACGAATAGCAGTATTTTTTTCGAATACAAAATTTGTAAAATATGTAAAACCGGGACAATAGACCGTCCCGAAGACATTTTTCGGGACGCCGGGACAGAGTACCTAAAATCGGGACAATCCCGGAAAACCGGGACGTTTGGTCACCCTACCTATTGAAAAAGAAATACAATTTAAGAAATCTCTTGTCTTTTCACTGTATCATACACCAAGAGAACTTAGCAGCAAGTATCTCTATTTGCGAAATAGATGCCTTAATGAAGACCGTAATAAATATAGTGAATTGTATCCGAGCACGAGAATTGAACCACAGAAAATTTAAAATTCTTTTAGAAGAATAAAACAGTAATTATAGCGACGTCTTTTTACATATCTCAGTGAGATGGCTAAGCCGAGGAAAAGTTCTGGTGCGATTTTTTTTTTCTTTAAGACAAGAAATTATTTTGTTTTTAGAGCAAAACAACAAAATTTACAGCGAACTTAATAATGATGGATGGTGATGTCTTCAGGGCCCGATTTAGAAAATTCTTGACTATAGGCACAACTCGGGATGGGGGCCCCCTAACACTGATGTGGGCGTAAAATTTCCAAAATTGACACAGAAAAAAATAATGAATCATTGTGAAAGTACCATTTTACCAAGAATTGGCTATTTGAAGTATAGAACCCTAGAACATTATCAAGTAACAAAAAGCAATACAACATATTAACTTCTTCATTAAAACACCAGTACAATGCAACCAGAAAAACCTATTAATCCCTTATTAGGTCCTATATGTTATAGGGATTATTAGGTAAGCCTATTAATCCCTATAACATACATATTATGATGAACTATACATATAACTATTCATATGATGAACCAATCAATCAAATTTGAAAGGATATATAAAAAAATTGCTACTAAAAAAGGTAAAATTAAAAAAATATTGAATTTGGAATTTTTTCTTTGAAAATAAAATTTGGGGGGGGGGGGGGGGGCTAGGCACTGGCCTAATGGAAAATCAGGGCCTGGGTGTCTTTTAGCTTTTCTATCCGACATTACAGAAAAACTTAGTGAGCTTAATCGTGGGTTACAGGGCGAAAATAAAATCATTTCTCAATTGGCTAAAGCATTTGCTTTTGAAGAAAAATTAAACATCTATCACGAAGAAATAAAGAACCAAGTATTGCTTAGCTTTCCAACCCTGACAAAAGCTAAACAAGATGGAATGAATATTTACCAAAAGAACTATGAGATATTTTAAAATTATTTAACTGCCTTAGCCAAGGAATTTAAGAAAAGGTTTCAGGACATACATTGTATCAAGAATTGTTTGTTGCTTATAGAAAATCCCTGGCACCTAGAAACAGCAACTGTAACACAATTAGCTGAATTCGGATATGATTATGTAAAGTTATTCGAAGAATTTATCGAGTTTAAGAATGATACTAATCTGAAAGCTATTTTTAAAGAAAAGAGAGAGGAAAACGAGTACATAGATTTTTGGAAATTAGTCCCTGAAAAATCTAAAACTTTACAAAAGTGTGCCTTTCTGTTGCTCATCTTATTCGCATCAACGTATCTTTGTGAATCATCCTATTCTAAAATGAAATATGCGAATAACGTATACAGGAATCGACCTACTGATTCTCACCTTGATGACGTATTGAGGCTAGCATGTAGCAATTATAAACCCGATTTGTCTGATACAGTAAAAAAAGTCTCCAGTATCAAAAATCACACTAATTTTTAAATAAACAATTGGAAGAAAGTTTGATTTTTTTTTTTGGAATAATGTATTTTGAAGTACACAAATATGATGAAAAAAATCATATTGGTAAATACGCTGTTGTTAATGTTTGAGATAGTATTGACCGGTATGATGATAAATAATAAATACTGTTATTCTGTTTTAATTTTAGAAAACATTTGTTGATTTATCAGGTGGTGTGCATCCTTATCTTTAATCAAAGGGAGTTCGACCAATAATGTTTTTCCCTATAACAGCCATACTCAACTTTTTTTTGCCTCGGGCCGCATTCACATTAATTTCCAAATTGAAAGGGCCGCAACGTTATAGTGCTATGACGAAAGAAATCCTTATAGGGAAAAACATTATTGGTTGAACTCCCTTTGATTAAAGATAAGGATGCACACAACCTGATAAATCAACAAATATTTTGTAAAATTAAAACAGAATAACTACTTATTATTTGTCATCATACCAGTCAATACTAGCTCAAACATTAACAACAGCGTATTTCCCAATATGATTTTTTCCATCATATTTGTGTATTTCAAAATACATTATTAAAAAAAAAAATTAAACTCAAAATTAAACTTTCTTCCAATTGTTTATTTAAAAATTAGTGTGATTTTTGATACTGAAGACATTTTTTTTTACTATATCAGACAAATCGGGTTTATAATTGCTACATGCTAGCCTCAATACGTCATCAAGGTGAGAATCAGTAAGTCGATTCCTGTATACGTTTTTCGCATATTTCATTCTAGAATAGGATGATTCACAAAGATACGTTGATGCGAATAAGGAGAGCAACAGAAAGGCATAATTTTGTACAGTTTTAGATTTTTCAGGGACTAATTTCTAAAAATCTATGTACTCGTTTTCCTCTCTCTTTTCTTTAAAAATAGCTTTCAGATTAGTATCATTCTTAAACTCGATAAATTCATCAGATAGCTTTACATAATCATATCCGAATTCAGCTAATTGTGTTATAGTTGCTGGAAAGTTAAGCAATACTTGGTTCTTTATTTCTTCGTGATAGATGCTTAATTTTTCTTCAAAAGCAAATACTTTATTCGCCAATTGCGAAATGATTTTATTTTCACCGTGTAACCCACGATTAAGCTCACAACGTTTTTCTATGATGTCGCATAGAAAAGCTAAAAGACACCACCATCCATCATTTTAAGTTCACTGTAAATTTTGTTTTTAGGGCAAAACAACAAAATTTACAGTGAACTTAAAATGATGTAAACTGTAAATTTTGTTGTTTTGCCCTAAAAACAAAATTTTCTTGTCTTAAAGAAAAAAAAAATCGCACCAGAACTTTTCCTCGGCCTATACATCTCACTGAGGTATGTAAAAGGACGTCGCTTTAATTGCTGTTTAATTCTTCTAAAATAATTTTAAATTTTCCGTGGTTCAATTTTCGTGCTCGGATATAATTCACTATATATATTACGGTCTTCATTAAGACATCAATTTCGCAAATAGAGCTACATGCTGCTAAGTTCTCTTGGTGTATGATACAGTGAAAAGACAAGAGATTTGTTAAATTGTATTTCTTTTTCAATAGGGCAACAAATCCCTTTTCAGATCCGGTCATTGAAGGACATCCATCCGTGCATATACAAACTAATTTTTTTATATCAATATGATTGTTCTCCAGGTATGTATTAATATTATCGAGATAGTCCATGCCTCTGGTTTGATTTTTCACAGGAAGAAATTTCAAAAAATCTTCGTGAATATTTCATTCAGTACAGAATCTTAACGAAAATGGAACATAGCGATGTCCCTGAAATATCGGTGCTAGAATCGAAAACCAACTAAAATATTTACAGTTTTTCAAGTCTTCTAAGATGCGATTGAAAACGTGTGTTGCAATATCTCCAATGCCTCTAGCGCAGGTAGAATCAGAAAGCTGCATGCTTTTGATTTGAGTTATTATTTGGTTTTTATTGCTAAATTTATCAAATAATACGTTGGAAGCACTGAGAAGGCATTCCTTCACAACCTCTGCGTCAGTAAATGGTTTCATATATTTTCCAAGTATGTAACAAATTTTATACCACGCTCTTGTCACCCTTGAATCTTGTGAAATCGCCACTGATAGAATATTTTGTTCTTGTTGAATGATTTCGTGACAAAAGTTAACTTTTCACTTCTTATCAAAGAGCCCCAAGGAAAAGTGTCATTAAATGCTTTGTGTTTCGTAGTATAATGACGAACAATGTTATAATTTTTTAATATAACATTCTCACGACAGATCAAGCATGCGACCAAATGATTTTTATTTTCAACAACGAAATATTCTTCTTCCCAATTGTCTTGAAATACTCTTTTCAACAGACAATTTTCGTTTGCCGTTTGAAGAAACTCCTGCCATTATGGGTATTAAATTATAACGAAACAAGACGTTCAAAACAGCAAAGCAGGCTGATCCGTTTCGCGTAATAGGTACTTAAAATAAAAGCATAAAAATGTCACGCATAAACGTTATTACCACAGATAAATATCTTATTACTTAACTTTAGACATGTCATCATAGGGCGGTGGTGTTTCCAATGGAGGCGAAAATTTAGATGTAAAAATCTTTTTGTTGACCAAGAGCCAAGACTATGGAGTTTATAGTTGTGCCGCAGGCGTCAGTTTCAGTTAGATCTCATCGAGCGATGATTGTTTACGTTATTATAAAACTTATAAAAAAAATATAAATAAACTTAGAATGCCAGATTTTTTAAATTACGTTTCTAATAATGAAAAATAAACTAGTGTGTTCTGGGCCGCACATATTTGTTTGTCGGGCCGCAGGTTGAGTACCGCTGGTTTAGAAGCATTCTTTTCGTTATTTGCGTATCTTTTTTTGACTTGTGTACGTCAATGCCACCTGTCGGCTGTTTTTTTTTTCCTGTCTTAAAAAAAATCCCGTGACCTAGCGATGCTAACCCTGCAAACTTTTTTTATTTTGGTTATTTTTCCGGGTTTTATTAAATTAAAAAAATTTCACGGACTTTTTGCCCACCCGGTATAATGACTTAGTTCTATTTCCCCCATAATGTGTTGGTCATCTGTAAGACACTGGCCCATGATTTTTGATAGCTGTATTATCATGTGCACACCACTTGGTTGAACCAACTGACATCACAGAAAATAACCACACCTTAGCCTGCTTTTGAGCTCAAGCCCACTTAGTAGTAGCTTGTAACTCTAACCATTATTGACATATATAGGTGATGCAGCCCAGGAAAAGGTAATCTTAAGAAAAATCAATTTATAGCTTTTGAGTTCATATTATACAGCAGGCTTTGGGTAGTGTATGTGTATATATATATATATATACACACACAAACACCCTACAATAATGGACCGGACGCCAGCAGATTTGCATGAAATCCAACTGCATGTCGGATTTTATGCAAATGCAGTGCTCGCACGTGACCTGTTATGGTTAAAAACGGTACGCGAAGTAGTAACATCGTTAGTTCTATGTGAAATTGTGACAATATGTCGAAACGAAAAGAACTTAGTGACTTTGAAAGAGGTGTTATAGTTGGTTGTCACATTAGTGGCAAGTCTATTCGCGCAATTACGGTAGAATTATCACAGCCACGAGTGATGTTGTGAAGAAGTGGAAGACTACGGGAGTTGGGACACTAATTGCACACGGTCGTCCCTGTAAACTGAACGAACGGGATTGGCGTGTCCTGAAGTGTGAGGTTTGTAACCGCAATAAACCATTCCAAACCATCAACAGTGAGTTTCAACAGGCGTTACGTTGCACCCCAATACTTTGTGGAAAGAACTGCACATCCTCAATATCCATGGATGTTTTGCAACACATAAACCAAACATCACCTTATCCAACAAAGCCGGCAGACTCACTTGGTGTTTGCAAGGTCGCAACTGGACCACTAGAAAACTGTTTTAAGGAGTGACGAATAATGCTACATGCTAATCCACTCAGATGGACGTGCTTGGGTTTGATGAATGCCAGGCGAACGTCTGTTACCCGAGTGCATTGTTCCAATTCTCAAGTTCGGCGGTGGTGGTGTACTTGTTTGGGGGTGTTTTTCGTGGTATGGCCTGGGACCTTTGCAAGTTGTTCCTGGTAAATTGAACGTTGACGCCTTCATGAACATTTTGAATCAGGTTCTTCCTACGTTCTGGCAATTTTATGGAATGGACGAATGTTACCTCCAGGACGACAACGCTCCATTTCATGTTTCAGCCTCTGTCAAGCAGTGGTATCAAGATATAGATGTAAAGCATCTTCCCTGGCCCGCTCAGAGTCCCGACCTAAACGTCATAGAACATTTATGGGACGATTTAGAGTGACACTTACGGACCAGGGAACCATATCCAAAATCTACAGCTGAGTTGGTGACATTCTTGCAGCAGGAATGGACACAAATACCCATAGCTGTGTTTCAAAACCTTGTTGAAAATATGCCCAGAAAGGATACTAGTGTAATTGCAGCATGGGGGGACCATCCACCTATTAAAGCATATATTCTTTCCCAATTACCATCACATCTTCCTGTCCCATCCATTATTGTATGGTAGTATATATTAATATATACCAGTTCAATTAGTAAAGGAGGGAAATAGTGTTTTAAAATATTAAGATTTTGACTGTGATTATATTTGGTCACTGGACTGTAGTGACTCTACACAGCAAACTACATTTTATAAAGGCTATTTTTTTGTAAACACGTTGCCAAATGCTATGAGAATCAGCTGACATACAAACCTGAAAATTGGTAATTTAGACTCAAGTGAAGTTTTTCTTCCATGCATGAAATTTACGTTTCCAACATGGGGTACCTTTTATGGTTTGCATCTTTCTTTCTCTCTCTCACACACATACACATACAGTATGCCCTTTAAAGTCCCTTGCCACCCTCCTATCTTGGAACGGCTGCTGCTAAATTCATAAAAGTGGTGTCTAGGTATAGTAAAGTAGCCATACGCTACTGAATGAAACCACCTACGGCGCCACCTGGTGGAAAACTGCAGAGTTAGCATTCCTATCTCAAAAACGGAACGAGATAGGGGGAAAAAAAATGATATACAAAGTTGTAGAGCATCATCGATTTAGTAAAAAAAGACACCTTGTGGACATTAATGCGAAGAATAGAACGGTTAAAACGCGCATTTGTTTTTTCGTGATTTCCTACACTGGAACGTCACGAAACTTGAATGGAAGGAGAAATGATTCTTTTGGGCAAAACACGACACCGCAATGTGCACAGTGGTATATAACTTGTGATCCTCAATCAAATGGACCGTGGTTGAAACCCTGAGGGTTGCATCCTTGTACTGATTGTCTTTATAAACTGAGTAGACAATACGTAGATCGTGTAAAATAGTGTCACATCAACTCAACACAACTTGCACTTGGTGTTCAAAATTTTTGCAGTATGCAAATACGTAAGTAACGCCCGTTCACCTGAGACAGCTATAAAAGAGACATCTTCTTGGGGTTGTAGTATGTTGATGCTCATGGTCATGGCTGAGTATTGTGAGATGGTTTTACTGTACGGTGAATGTGGATGCAAGGCACAATCAGCAGCAAGGATGCGAGCCTCCTTCTCATCAAACCATCCTAACTGTTGTAAAACGTTTAAGGGAGACAGGCTGTGTTACTAGTCTACCTTGATCTGGCAGACCAGCTAAGGTAGGACGGCAGTGTAGTACCCATGCATTGGTGGCAATTTAAACTCAGGCCCACTCATTGGTAGCTTGTAATGCTAACCATAAAAAGCCCCCCTAGAAACCTCTAGAAAATAACAATAATGAGATGCTGTCTCTTATGTCATGGTTTTACTTAACACTTCTTCAAATATAAGCTATAGAGAAATTCCAGTGGCTTCCTCTTGAGAGGAAAGCCACTATTTCGCTTTCCATTTCATACAGTAAAAAAATACAATATACCTGTTATTTATTTAAAAATTTATACAGAGCAAAACTACAAAAATACTATCACTTAAAAATAGCAGTCAAAAATACATCTTGAACGTACAAAACTAAATATTGCCATCATAGATTCCCTGATTGTAAAAGATATCCAGGTGAGAGTGAGAGGTTCAGAATTGCTTCTACCAGTAATTCCGGATACAAACTCTATTACGCAACTGTTTTCCTAAAAACAGGACAGAAACAAGCAAACAGCAAAATCAAAAATTTCACAATCATCACCTTTCTGCCCATACAGGGGATTCAATCATTTTTGTCAATGTGCTCAATGAGTCCTCACATACTATAAAATTCTCAAGCAGTAATATTGAAAGTGAATCAACTCATAACATTCAGTACATTCCAAACCCTGGTACTGAAAATGGATGCATTTCAAATGACTGAAATCAAGTGCTTAGAAACATCTCATCAGTAGACACATGATTCAGGGATAACATCTGAAATATATGCCAAAACATCTCCAACAAATCAATTCTATTGAGCATGTATTAAAATCGTTGGAAGTACGAAAAGGTGTCATTATTTTAACAATAATAATAATATATGGTAGTTAAGATCTTTTATAAAAGAAATTTAAATAATTATATCTTTGGTCCTCTATTTTAACAGTCATAAAAGTATTCTCATATTTAAAATACCCTTATTAAATTTCAGTGCAAAAATCAAGGGTGTGTATGCATATTTTTGTTAAGCATTACTCAATCATGATTGCAACAGAGCTTCAAGATGATACAACAATGGCTCAGGATCACTGTTTGTTGAATGAAACCTCCCACTTCAGTCCCATTTCCTGAAAAAAAAAAATAAATAAATAAATAAAAAAAAATATTGAGATTACACAGTGGAAAAATACACAAGAAAGTTATATAATTAAAAACTGACATTTGCAACAAAATATTGAGCAATTCCACATTCATGAGTGCGTGTCAAAACTGATCAGAGTTCACTCATTTTCAGCAATCAAAAATGTTGCTGATGACATCCACACTAAATCTCTCTATTCTAGAAAAAAGTAACTGCCGCTGTCAAAAGCTTGTCACGCTATCTCCTCCGAAACTGCTGGGGGTATGGGGTCGAGACCGATACCAATCGATGCAGAACATTGTGGGGAAGAAAGTAAGACATGTCTCATCTTCGTCGGACTTTAAGTTTTTTATTTTATGTTTTGGGGGAAAATATTGACTTTTTCATGTTCAGATTACGATAACTCACCAAAAAAGGATCGTAGAATTTTTTTATTTTTTTTTTAAACAATCTAAGACTACAGACATTTCTCCTTCAAACAAGACCTCATTTGTTTAAAAATAATTTAAAACAGACTGATATTTTTATTAAAATTGAAAATCCACTTTTTGGAAAAATTTATGCGTTTCGAGATATATAAATTCGATGCTCTCAGACTTATTATGTTACAAAGAAAATATTTATATCAACTGGAAGATGAAAGCTTTCTCATTCATATAAACTTCATTTCAAGTCTCTATCTTAAAATTTCGATTTTTAATTGAATTTTAAAGAAATACTTCAAAAAAAAAAAAAAAAATCTCATTCGCTTCCTTTGCAGAAGGACATGAAAGAAGATTTTTCACCCATAGGCGGGCTTCATCCATTTCGCCGGGAGGGGGGGGAAGCCTCAACTGTAAACAAATGAATGACTCAATCGCTGTAAACAACTATTGAGTCATTCATTCACTTGATTCACCAGAGGAGCAAGCGTAGCGAGCCTAGGGGCGAAGCCCCTAGTATCCATAATATTAGTTGGTTTCTTTCAATGGGTGCACTGTACAGGTGAACTAACCACCCCCTGATGCCATCTCAATCCCCAGGAGCATGCAATCAATACCTAAAAAAATTTTGATTTCTAAAAACATTCAAGCACTTGGGTAACATGACCTTCTGATGTTTTAGATTTTTCTTTTAAAACTTTATGAATTTATACTAGTAAGCCTACTTGGAAATTTCTATTTCCAAGGTGCAATCTGTTTGGTTTGCCACTCAATAAATTTATATCAGTGTTCACAGCAAGTTACTTTAGCTCACAGGCAGTTTTTTTTAAAAAATAAATATTTTAGATTGGAAAGGGATGATAATAGAGATGAGAGCTCTCAAACGAAATGACAATAGCAACACACACCAAAACACAAAATTAATTATCTGCATTTCCATAAAGGCAATTACTGATGCTCATTAAGTAATTTATTTCAACACAAAAATATGAATTTTTCACGAACTGGAACATAAATGAAAAAAAGTAAGCACCTTGATTGTACATAAAAAAAAAAAAAATTAAGGGCTCTTTCAGCAGAAACTGAAAGTAAGGGTTTCTTAAGAACTAAACAAACCCAGAAGATAAATATTTATATATTTTAATTATAATTAAATAATTAGTTGGATAAACCAACTTCCATATCTTCAAAAACATTTTAATGCTGAAATAATAATAATAAAAAAATAAAAATAAAATAAAAATAATTTTTTAAAAAAACTTTGTATAAATATTTAACAGGAGGAAAAAAAAACTGACTTCATTCATACCTCAGCAATATATAAAGGCAGAGCAAAAGCAGCTTTATGTATGTCAGGTGTGTAATATCTCAAACTAAGCTCTTTTAACATCTTGGGTGTAAACTTGTGAAGGGGCTCTCTGAAGTTTGTTTCCTAAAAGATAAATCAACACATACATGCCATTAATATACAATCAATAACAATACAAAAAAAGGAGTGTAAAAAGTTGGGAGAGTAATCCACAATGATGAATTTCTGGTAATTTGCCAACTTCTAAAATAATAAGACAGCTATTATTTTTTTAAATTGAGATATTTCATTCCTGTAATATTTGAACTGAAATTCAATTATTATTCACTTTCATGCAAGTCATATTTAACTTCAATGAAGTTTTGTAGCTAAAATCTACTTATCAGCTACATTATAAAATATAATTCTGGCCTCAAAAAATGCAGTTAATAACATTTTAAAGCTGGAGAATGTATTAAATAAAATTTAATTTTTAACTTAAAATTAAAGCTAAACTGAATTATGTATGTAATTTTTTTTTAATGCTCCCCTTTTGAATAAACATGATTTTTTTCCGTTCTACTATAGCACTCTTAAAAATGAGCAACCTGCCCCTTTTCTCTTTGTGTTAAGAAACAACGTGGCACCTCTAGAACCAACCATTGGCTTAGATGCAGCCATTAAACCCTGCAGAGTCATCAACTGTTACTGGCATGACTTTCAGGAGAACAAAAATATTTACTAGTACTGAGAGTAAGAGATGCTACAGGGGAATTTTTAGTATTTTTAAAACTACATGTTGTCCAAGGTCAGACAGTCTAGAGTCAAAAAATGACTGTTGTCTGATTTTTCTATTTCATAATCAAACTGAGAAAGTAGAAACGAGACAAATTTCCCAAACTGGCATCCTATTAAACCCTCTTTAATAGAGATTGAACATTTCATGGCCTATCTCACTTTTTATAAAACAAAATATATTTTATACATGCATGAAATGAGGAAAACACTTCTTTGTAATCTTAATAGATTAAATTTATAAAGCCTGTGTTACATAGGAGAGTTCAACACTACACTAAGCACAGACTACATATTTTGAACGAATTATTTTGAACTTAAGTCGGGTGGACTTCCTTTTGCAATACAGTCATATGTCAAATAGAATTATTTCTGCCTAGCATCAAGAAAGTTAGACAAATGACCCTAGCTGGCTCAGATTAACTAATTAGAAGTGAAAAAGAATGATGCCATAATTTAAGATATCAACAGCTACATACTGATTACAGTTTACAAGTGAAATTAAATATTCAAGTTTTCTTGCATTTCAGAAGCCATTCCCTAATCATTAAATCTTTCAGCTATCAACATACTGAATGGTATATAGTGTACTGAGAATAATTTTTACAATTTTTTAACACCTTATATATCTACTGCCATGTTTGTTGCCCCTCTGAATGATTTCATTAGTATGTAGACAATTACAAGTTCTGGCACTCCTTAACCTATTTATTTTTTTAAGAATGTTGCAAACACATGATTCCCAATTGGCGAGTTTCCTTGCTGGTTTTGAGGGAAGTCTTGACACACATTTAAAAGAAGCATTTATGAACAGGAAAGTGATAGGGAAATATGTAGTTTCTCCTTAGTTATTCTCTCGCCTGACTGCTCAGGTTTTTCCAGCCAGATGGCAGTGTAATTTTTAGGCAATTAATCGTAAGGCAAATTGAGCTGCAGTTACTGAGCAGGTTTATGCAAATCTGCTTGAAGGAATTTTGACTGTAAGTTGATGGCTGTTGCATACTTGATTTTTCGTTTGTCGTGCTTATGTTAAGATTTTTTTAATAACCCTTTTTAAGCAAAAGCTGAATGTTGTAATTCTTTTAAGGGCTATTGTTCATCCACAATCTGCTAAATGATGTTTAAGTTTTTGAAACTTAATACTATATGTTTATGGGCCCAGGTATCCTAACCCTTTGCCCTTATCAACTTTTATGTCAAGCTCGTGAGTATGTTGTAAGATTCACCTACATTTAAAATTTTTATCATTGGCAGGTCAGTTCTTTTTGGAAAAATAATGGCAGAGACAACAGTAATTACGAAGTTGAACTCCAATAACTATGCAACGTGGTCATGTGGTATGAAAGTCGTGTTAATGGAGAGAAATTGCTGGAGGATAGTTACAGGAAAGGAAACTAAACCAGTAGACACCAGCAGAAAAGGTGTATGATAGGAGAAATATACAAGTATGCATAAGTACACCTCATTTTATTAACTTGACTACTTCCTAAGGTTTGTGTCTTTATTCCCTTTATAAACATAATCAAAAATTTCACACACCTTACCCCATAAACAAGAAATCTTGGGACACTGGTTTACTGTCCCACTCAGAAACTGTCGGAAATATGGTACATGTAATAATATAAATAATCTATTACATGTTCCAAATTTACAGGAACACTGCATAGTCATGGAAACCCACGTATCTCACATGAACTATTATTTAAATGCAACTCAATTTCAGTTCATAATTGTAATCTGAAATCATTTTTCATTGTGTTACTTACTCGATTAATTTGGAAGTAAATCATATGCTAATTTATCATGTATTAATGGCATACTGCTGTATGATGCAACCCATCATGATTGGTTGAGAGAGTGGGTATTCCATCATGTTTTCTCTCTCTAATGGATGTATATGTGTGTGTGTGTATGTATATATATAAATATACAGGTGGTTATCAAAATAATGGAAAAATAAATTAATTCCAATACTGCAGTCTCTAACAATTAATTATCAATTCTCTTTAGCTTTTTGTCAATTTTCAATCCTTTTACTATAATAGCATTACCAGAAAATATACATGATGTTTGTAATCAGTATTATTCACAGTTCGTAAATATCAATACTTACTGGACTCGTTCCACATAATAAGTATCCAATCTGTCCTCCAGGATAGGAAGAGACATATGAAGATCCATAGTCAACGACTGGGAACAAGGTGCGGCACATTTTTATCATTTCTTTCACAAGTTCCAGGTCAAACCAGAAACATTCACCTGAAAAACAAAATTAAATCCACTCAAGAGAAATGAAAATGGTACAAAAATTCCTAGAGAAAAAGTACAGAATGAGTGAATATTAATAAAAGTATACCTTGTGAGGAAATAATGCCACCAGGTTTAAGAGCTTCCCTCAGGGACTCATAATAAGGCCTCCTGAAAAGGCAGACAGCAGGTCCTGAAAATGAACATTCAAGAATTGTTTGCATCACAATGCACAAATTTTATGATTTCATTTAAAAAGTCATGCATCCAACCAAGGCGTGACTTGGTTGCAGGACTGAAATATTTTATGTAAGAACCTTTAACTTCAGAGGTTTAACTTTCACAATAATTAATTACATCAAGTATAAAAAATATGCAATAGTTTAAAAAAAAAAGTTTTAATATATATATATATATATAAAATTAAAATAATGTATACAATAAAGCAACATGACTCAATAAGAATTAAGCTGAATGAGAAAAAATAAATATATATTCTAGATTAAGAATAATTTAAGAGCTTTCAGCCAATAGTTTCTGGTTTAATAACCAAATCAAACAAATCCTATTTCCTCAGCCCTTCTCTTTGTATTGGCACACTTAAGCGCTTCTCTAATATGCAACCCATAATTTCAAATGATACATTTAGGGACTTTTGTTTATTTATTTATTACAAATGCTCGGAAGATTGACTATGATGCCATTTGTTCTCAGTAAAGGGCAAGACCGCTGGCCATTCATTTAAGGGGGTCAGCATTGCCCCCTACAAGCTGGCCCCGTAATTTAGAACCAAGTCAAGTGACAAGACCGGAACACTTGACCCTGCACCTCCAGAGGTAAATTTGAGAACTTGGAGGACAAATATTATTATCTTTCACAAATGTAAATGGGGTACTATTTTTCTTAATACATTAACAAGAACAAAATCTATACAAACAAGCAAACTGAAAAATATTCTTGATATGGTAAAAATAAAGCTGACAAGGAAAATCGGACCTCAGTCCAAGTAAAGCAGCATTCCAAAGAACTGCTTACCTTTGGGATCAGACGAATCAGTAATGATGACATCAAATTCTCCCTTGTGATTTTTTACAAACTCGGCACCATCACCAATGTGGACAGTGAGTTTGGGACTGTCAAATCCTTTTGCCATAAAGGGGAGAAATTCTTTCGACACTTCGATAACTTTCTAGAATAAAAAAATATTTTAAATACATTCAGTATTACTGAATGAATGCTCCACAAAAGTGACAACTTCATTCATTTAAGCCTTTTATATTTATCTAAGAAGCTTACTGCATCTTTGTGTAAGGGTAGCATTTGGAAACTAGAAATAGCATGCACATGTTTCAAACATCGAATCTTCCAACTGTAGACATGACTAAATACCCAGGGTTCACATTCATTTTCAGAAATAAATAAGGAATTCATACGAACTTTTGGGGAATCACAGTGGTTGCATATTTAAGGACCTTAAGATTCCTTTAAAATGAGTTTCATTTCCAAAGTTCACACTTTGAAAATAAAACACTTAAATAAATAACGGCTGATACACATAAAGAAAGTATTAACTCTTATTTTCTCAAAGCTGATTACAGACTGTCAAAATTGGAATAGTCTTGAGTTTCAACTGAAAAACTGGAGCATTGTGGACTTCTGTGGATCAACAATTTATACACCAAAAACCAGTTTATTTCCCAACACATCAATGCATACAAAAGAGTAACTAAAAATGTTATACCCAAATTAAATAAACGTCAACAGGAAAATAAGAGAATGGGAAACATAACATCACCCCTGTGATGATACTGACAAATTTAAGGACCTTCTTAGGAAATGTCAAAACTAAAATTCGAATTGATCTATGGAAATAATGACCTACATAAGCCCCCTGTTTTCACAAATATATGCAAAGATAAGCATAATTATTCATTAACTGAATTTAAAATTCTACCATACCAACCGAATCAAATTTCCCTTGACATTTATGATTATGAACAAAAAAATATCTGGTATTGATTGATAAGCTTAGATACTTTGTTTTCTAAAAAATTTTGTGGAAAACAAACACACACACATATGAGGCGGTGAAAGGCAAAGTGGTGTAAGTCAAAAGAGTTTTACTGCAAAAACTACAAAAAATTCCACCATAAATTGAACAAATTATAATTCTTAACAATTATTATAATATTTCAAATAATAACTATTTACAATTCCACTCTAAATTAAACATGGAGATTACACTTTTGCCCTCAAATGAAAAAAGTTGAAAATGTGACTTACACCACTTTGCCTTTCACAGCCTCATATATATACATTATTAATGCATATAAATATACATATATGTATTTAATGAAAGAAAAGCACAACCGATTAACTGTATATAAAATTGCTGTAGTGACATACAGAATGATAGAGTTTTAAAGGTGTGGACAATTTTGAAAAGACTATTTATCTGTTATAATTACCTCATCAATTTCACACAGAGTCACTGACTCTACAGATGGATGTTTGACTGCTTCCCTCACCACTCCACCATCTCCACCACCAATGATTAAAATCTGCAACAAAGAATAGAAAGGATCAAATAAGCAACAAATTTTTCAATTAGAATTTTTAAGATAAAATTGAAATATATAGTAAAGTAATATAAAGACTCCCTAAACCCTACAATTGGACAGAACAACCTCATAGAGCATGGGTTGCCAACTCAAAACAATCCGATGGCCATTTGAAAAATAGTAAATTACGGTGGGCCAAGTGTCATTTCGGAGCAAATTTTGATGTCTTCTAGGCAAAAAATTATTTTACCCTTGTCAAATATCAGATCTGCATAAATTTTTTAACTTATAAAATAGTTAACAACTATATAAAATAGTTTGTTTAATTTAAATATTTTAAAATACATATAAATTGAGAGTCCTCAAAATAGTCACATTTCATGTAGGACACATTGTATTATTGATTTTCCAGAAAATTTTGTTCTTGAAAATGTTTGCTCAGTGAAAAATTAATTTTCCAATATCAAAATGTCTATATGTTTTATAAAAAAAAGCAAAAAATACGAAATGGAACTTTATAAAATAATGACAAAATCAGTTTTCTTAACAAAATGAAATCAAGTCTGATTAACAAAACATGAAATCGGTTTTCTAAAAATCAAACAGTAGAAAAAAAATGAATGAGATGCTTGTGGATAGGTACTTGATGCAGCAAGGGCAGTCAAATCAACGTGTATTTCGGATACCAAACACAAAGGAGGTGTTTCATGTTAGAAAACACACAAGTGCTGCCGAACATGGAACGAGTGAAATATTTTGTTTTCAAACAATGTGTTTTTCTATTAAAATTAAAGTAAATAAATGCAAAGCAGGTAATAATTGCTTAATTGTCATAGGCCAGTTAAAAAGTCCACATGCACCGCACAGGCTGCCAGTTTGCAATCCCTGACATAGAAAAATACCTTTAACACTTGCAGAGTTCTACCTATTAACATGTAAACATTAGAAAAAACTTGAACAAATCTTTAAAATAATTTCCTTAAGTTTATGATTGGTAATTTTATTTATTCACCACTTATTGTTACATACATTTACCAACAACAAAATAAGTACATATAAATAGCCATGTCTGTATGAGATTTTGAAACCAAAAATGTTATGGGCGGTAGGTTCTTACGCATACATATAGATGGGTCATGACAATGCACTGAAAGGAAACGTAAAGCAATAAAAATATCTCAAGTATGAAAAAGTATTTAAAAAAGCTTACACTTAGACCAGTGATGTGCAAACTGTGGGTTGCGAAAAAGACAGTTTCAAGTTAATTTATACCATCTTGAATTATTTAAGGAAAAAAAAAAAAAACATGCTTTCAATTTTCTAGAATTACATAATTTTAATATTTTTATTTATATTCTTTCTATTTGTTAAAATATATATGATATGACATTGTTAAATAAGGTGTCAAACAGCTAAACTTCACATTGCTTTCATTCACCTCTACCTATCTGTGAGACTGGATTTTCAAAACAAGAAGCACTCAAATATTTCACCAAATATTATCTCAAGTCCAGGCTCATACTCTTTTATTCATTTTTTCCATTTTAGTTTGATAAATTTTAAATTTTTTAATAGGAATAGGTATTTTTAAAATAGGTAGTTTTATAATTTTCAATTTTTTTAATAGGAAGCTTATAATTTTGAAATCCTGATCTTTTTTAATTTTAATGACAGTTAATTGTTACCTAAATGACATACAAATATATTGATTTATAAATATGTAGTCCACAAGTTTTAGTAAAAACAAGTAAAGAGGGTGGGTTTTATTGTTATTTTGCTGAGTAGATATATACCCCAAATCTACAATTCATCCATTTTTAAAATAGTTCGCTAAAATTTGCTTATTTCTTTTTGGTGTGTGTGTATGTGGGATTATTTTTTTAATTGCTAATATCAAAATTTTTTCACCGGGTTGGAGAGATTTTTATTTAAGAAAGTGGATTGCTGTCATAAAGAGTTTGCACACTACTTAGTCTAATAAATACAAATGGTGCATGCTATTTCAAAAGTTACTTTTTACAGGTTGTAATCAGTTTTGATTTCTTAAATTAAACTTGATCATATCAGTAAGCAGTGTCATAGTGTGAGCCACCAAAGCAAACCAGTAATTGTCTTATGTTTTAGAGTGGGGAGAAGAGAAGGATAATACCACATAAGCATTCTTATACAAAATAATCAAAACATGATATAAGCATATGATTTCATTTTAAATATTACTGCCAAGTTTAGAGGTGATATGCAAAATTTATAAGAAAACAGTAAAAAATAATCTTATGGAGAAAAGTAAAGAAAAAGGGAGGAAATTTTATTTCTACTTAAAAATAAAATTAGACAACATGGTTAAAAAATTCTAGAAAATTTTTAAAACTAGCAAAACGTGCGACATTCTAGAATTTTTTCTTAAAAACCACTCAAGTCATGTGCACCTAGTACACAACCCTTAAACTGATCCAAACATCCTGTTAGAAACCAATAAAAATGTTTCCGAAAGTAGTAACATAACAATTATGAATATAGTTAAAAGTGGTAAAATTTACAAAATATGGAAAAGTACTAACCATGGCATCTAACCAGTGTAAAATTGTAAGCATCAATATTAAAAAGACTGACAATGGTGTATAATAAAAACATTAATAAAAAACACTCTGTAGAAAAAAAAATAAGCAATTAAACAGATTTGGTTAATATGTTTACTTTGGAAGAAATGTAAATGGTTATGGCTATATTTGATGCTGTCATAAAAGAACAGGCTATTGTAAATCGAAAAACAAACATATGTGCTTACAAAGGAAAAAAAGTACACACAGGGTAACTTTCTAACTCAACATTTTACGAGATAATTAACAACCCATTTCAAATACCAAGTCAATATTCTGTATATGGAATGATAAACCAATAAAGATAAAAGCAGTAGCCCTATCAATTACTTAAAAGCTTCAAGCAAAACTAAATTAACGGCCTATTACGGGAATAATAAAAAAAAGTAAACTATTAAAATATTAAGAAACACAAATTCTCCTTAGTTTTACTGACAAACATAGCATAATTTTTTATTAAATATGAAAATAAAAATTACTTTTTTTGGATCAGGATGAGAGTTCAGAGGCAAAAATGTAATCATTTCTTGATAAGAAAATTCATCATTCTCTGTACACTGAATTGCATTGTCCAAAACTAAAGTTCTTCCAAACCTTTTGCTGAAATACATGTATACAATTAAGAAAAAGCATGGATATGTACATCATAAGAATTTGTTCAAATTCAGAAACTTGATATATGTTATTTTTTACACTTTTCTCAATAGTTAAGTAATACTGAAATATGCCATTGTTTCATTTTTTAAAAAATCATAAGAATCAAACAATAAAATATTTAACTTTAACAATTATGAGAAAATGACTACAATCAGAAATTAGTTCCAAAAAGTGTTGGATAGAAAATTGACAGAAACTAGAATATATTGTTACGAATTTTATGAGTCTATGGTAATCTAGCCAAATATGCGAGTTTTCGCCAAATTGGTGATGGATTTGGTGACTTATTTTGGTTGCCAAATGTGGCGATATTTCATCACATTTGGCAATATGGCACCAAATGGTCGCCAACTTGCCGCCTAGAGCTTTCTGGAAACTTCTAGAGATATCTAGCTGACTGACCAACAGGGGGCACTTTCGAAGTCCTGACATTGGCATTGAACTCAGTTCTTTTCTACTGAGAATTGAATGTGTTGAAAGTGCATTAGTGTTAGTATTACCCTATCAGTTTTGTTTTTCTTGTCATTTGTGGCAGTTTTTTTAGCCGATTATACAATACACAGTTATTTAGCCTGGTGTGCTCTGCAGAATACGTGCTGCGTAAGTGTTACGTAACAGGCAGAGCACTCAACGGAGCTCTCTCCCTCCGGAAATATTCCTCCGCTGGCGGGTATAAAGGCGATGGCATGTTGAGTCTTGCGGTGGAAAAAAAGTCAATCATAAAATGATACTAAAATTTACTTATTGCACTACGTCTGTAGTCAATAAATCATAAAAATATATTTTCCTTTTTTGTGTTGCTCCCTCAGAGCATTACTACCTTTCCCCTATACTTAAACCTCCTACTCTTTAGCTGTATCATAGCCAGCAAAAATATGAAGTAATCCTTTCGAGGATCAACTAAGCAGTTTTCTTAGAACTCCCGGACCCAAAATCAACCTATCAGCTTTTACCCTTTTCTATTTTGGTCAATTGCTATGCAAAACTACGTTGGAGGGGGTGGCCCATGTAACTTAGTTAGCCCAGTTTTTCCTATTGGTCTTGCGGTGTGCTTGGAGCTCAGAGCTTGGGCGTTGTAGTAGCTCCCTTCAATTGAACGTATTATTATTATTATAAATTTTTTTCATTTTTTTTATAGGCTTATTCACAGACCATGCTCTGCTCTGGATAATAAATAAGTTATTTTTTTAACCTTTTTTATTAAGTTAAAATCATCCTTCAATTTTCAACTGGTTTTTACTTTAATATGACTTTTTTTTAATATCACTGTTTCAACTCTGCTAGTTTCAGAAAGTACAGTGGATGCTCGTTAATTCGAACTTGGTTAAATCGAACTAATCTAAAGGCCCCAAAAAAACTTGTATTGGGATTAATGTTAAAAATATCTCTTTAATTCGAACTAAATTTTTATCACTTCGGTTAATTCAAACTAAAAATTTGACAAATTAAATTTCTTTTTCCTCGTTTAAGGAGAAAATACACGCTGTATTTATCATTTTGTGTGTCAAAATCATCTGTATTTCTTTTCTGTGTTAAGAGGCACATGCCTGCATTCCTAGACTATTGCATTTCCGCTAAACGTTAGTGGCTATTGTATTTTTGTTTAGATTGTGGTGAAAATTACGATGTTACTATGCTGACAGCTATAAATGATCTATACGCCGCATGCGATGATGTTAAAGAAAGCACAATATTAATTGCTTTCATCATGCTAAATTCATGCATGCCAAAGAGAACAATCATATCAAAGAATGTGACGATATTGATACAGATTTGAAAAAGATCTGAATTCAAAAAATTTAACGGTGATAACGTTACTTTTTCTGAATATGTAAGGGTAGATGAAGACGTGGAAGTCTGTGGAAAACTGAGCGATGACATAATAAAAACTATCCGAGAGGATGAAATAGAAGAGACCTTATCGAAATCAGATGAGAATGCAGAGACTGTTAAGCGTCCTAATGATCAAACCATAATGGACTCTATTAAAACTCTGAAAGCATTTATTCAGACGGAACCTTCCTCTGAAAATGAAATGAAATGTTTACTTCAAATCGAGAAGCTGGCTGAACAATGTAAACATCATAAACAAAACCAAACATCCATTTTACAGTTTTTCCCAAAAGTGTAATTCATATTTTTAATTAAAGTTTACTTTCTGCTGCATATCTTCTGCTTCATTTTATGATTAAGGTAAATCTGTATTGCTTTTTAATATGTTTAATTTTAGATAACATAGTATATGTTTTCTGGGGTTATACATACTAGGAAATTTTTCTTCTTCAGTGATACACTTTTAAAGTTATATATTTTCTCTTAACATTGGATAATTCGAACTTTTTTCTGAGAACCTTTGAGTTTGAATTAACGAGCGTCCACTATATTAGAATTGTTGCCTTCTGCAACAACATTGGTTATGGCCATTCATTCAAGCTTTCATTGCCCAGATATTAGAACAGTGTTATTTAATCATGGCCCCCCATTATAAATAGTGTAAAAATTTAAGAGGGCCATATTTTTCAAGTGAAATTTTTGTGAAATTTGAAGTCAGTGAGCTACTAAGATGGCGGTAGTTCAACAAGCCATCCAGAAGTTAGATGCAACGAACTATGCCATTTGGGCTAGATTTATTGACGAAGGAATAACTCTGAAAGATGTAGAGGACTTTCATTCAAGAGCACGTGTGGCATTATCATTAATTTATTTAAACATCCAGCCCAAGTTCAAGTCTATCGTCGAAATGTACCATACTGCAGTAGATACATGGCATACTTTTAAAGCCCACTACGAGCCAGATAACCGAGCTCGACATATGCAACTATTTATAGAATTACTATCATGCAGGAAGAAGCCCGAAGAAAATGTTGACATCTTCGCATTACAAATTAAAAGAATTAGTGAGCAGCTCAAGGACATTAAGCAGGAAATTCCTGAAGTATACCTATCCTTTCAACTAATACATTACTTACCGGACGAGTTTGATTCGATAGTGCAAAGTATTTTGAGATGGAAAGACGTCCAGTTTATGTACAAGAACATAGTGCAAGAACTTATTTCTGAGGAATCACGGATACAACTTTGAAACCAGGATAGAGCCGACAACTGGATTCCCGAAACTCAGTATTCATGTAAGAAGACAAGATGTCAACTGTGTAGAAGATATGGACATTCACTACAACAATGTAGAGAAAACTGCCCTCCAACGGCCTCTTCATCCCGAGCCAGATCACCTGAGAGGTATCCATCAAACCAAAGGCTAGAGGTACACAGAAGCCAAAAGGGAAAAACTGTCGAGCTCGTAAAACTCAAGTAACAGGTACTGTTTCTCATTTTACACAAGCCTGTTATTCTAAAAGTAAGAAGAAAAAAAAAAAGAGGGGGAGCTGGATCTTTGACACAGCTGCCTCTCACCATTTTTTCAAAGATAGGAATCTATTTGTCAATTACTGTTAAGGGTATAACATATCCTATTGAAGGTCAAGGTACTGTAAATCTAAAATTTGGCCAACAAATATTAGTGCTTGATAACGTAATGTTTGCTCCAAAATTAAGGAGAAATTTACTTTCTGGACCTCAGTTAGATATAAAAGGTGTTAAATTTAAAGGTAGTGGAGGAAAAATTAAACTAACCGAATATGATAGAACTTTATTTACGGCAATCTTAGATGATGGCATTTATTTTGTCCACCCTTCAATATCAAAGAAAACCCTTAAAAATATCGGTTTCAAGGCATCCACTGCTTATGCCAACAAGATGTCTAAATGGCATAAACAGTTCACACATATTAGTCCCCAGTTGATAGAAATCACTAGCCGAAATCAATGCGTAAGGGGACTCCCCCAAGTTAGCAAGAAAGATTTTTTCTGTGAACCTTGCAAATTAAACAAGCAAAGGTGTGTTTCATTCAAACCCCTGAATAAGACTAGATCTAAGCATCCTTTGGAGCTACTTGTAATAGATGTATGGGGGACCTGTACAGGATGTTGGCAGAAAGAGGGAAAAGTATTTCTTGTCCATAATAGATAATTATTCCCCTGAGGTAGCAGTATATCCCTTACAGAGTAAATCAGACTTTTTGAGCATTCAAGCAGCATGTAGCAAGAGCAGAGAGATTTTGGGGAAATAAAGTTAAAATAATAAGAACAGATAACAGAACCGAGTTAACAACAGTAGTTTTCAAGAGTTTTGTACAGCATAAAACACAAATTTACGAACACTTACACACCGGAGCAAAACGGAATTGCAGAGCGCTTCAACCAGACAATTCTAAACAGGTTACGTACTGTATTAGACGAAAGTGACCTAGCACATAGCTTTTGGCCTGAGGCGGCTCTTTACTCCCCCTCTTTTTTAGATTACTTTTTAAGGACCTATTTTTTAACTTTTTTTTCAAACAAAAATGAAATGCCTCTAAACTTAGGATACATATATCTTTACTTAATGCTACCTTAAATTTTATTTCCCCAGTAACAATATTTATATAGCTTATTTTGTCTAAAATATTAATAAAAGCTAAACAACGCACAAAATACCAAATTCAGTCAAATTTAAATTCAACAATCTGACTAAAAAGCACAATTAATCTCAATATGATGGTTTTAACTTGAAAGTTCTGGCTAAGTATTACATAATAATTACATTAAGTTGCCAAACCAAAACTGCTTTTCTAACTGAAAGCAATGAAAACAAATTACAAAGACTTAACTCTGAGGTTTCTTTTCTTGCCCTACCATACCCTGACAACCCTTGCAGTAAAAATGAACCAAAACCAAAGGGCTGATCCTATATCATTGCTTACTACCAATACATAACATAAAAATAATTGCTTCTATCAAAAACAATGTGCCAAAAATCCTGTAACTCATCAGTACTTCAGCAATAAAACTCTAACCAAAATCATACTTCACCTTTGATCAGAAGAAAATGAGGATATTTTTTATCCATGCTTCGTTCCATGAAGCATTTAAGATCATTTTTAATATTTTGTTAAGCACTTAAAAATACAATACTATTAAGGACTATTATTCTTAAGCACTTAAGTTTTAGTCAGTTTATTTTTCAGCAATATTTCACACTGTATACATCAATACAATAAAAACCTAATCCTATTTTTTGACACATTGCGTTCCTATTTTAAGTTACATACAGATTTAATAAAGATTATTCAATAAGTAACATTTTTAGAGTTGTTTTTACCCATTTCATCTCAATTCCTCACTAAACCAAGCCAGCAATTAATGAGTTTTTACCTGTCAAATACAAGAACATCTTGGTACTTTGATCGTTCATGATACAAAACTTTTTCAACTTCTATAGATAAGGCTTGATCACCATTTAAAGTTCCAGTTTCAGTAAACCAACCTTTCTTAAAAGCATCCATACCTAGAAGAATAAATATAAAATAATTATTAAGAATAAATAGATTAAAAAGTTCTCTTTGTAAGCTCTTCTGATTTATTGGAGTGAATAATGAATTACTGTAGCCTTTTCTGAAACAAATAAAAGGAATCATAATTTGGTCCATGTCTTACAGATAAGGACATTTGGTTTCACTAGGGTATTGAGGGAACAATAATGAAGTATAAATATTAATGAGGTGTCATTTTTATATCTTACTTTAACTAACTTTAATAACTTTTAACTAGGAGAAAGATTCCTTCACAGAAAACTTTTTTATACACAAAATGAGGAGCATCAACTGTGGAACAAGGTTTTCAGAAGAAATGGGAAAGCAACCTTGTTTAGCATCTAAGCACAATTTCTACATTAGTGATTCTCAACTTTTTTTCCGTCATGGTAACCTGTTAATAATTTAAAAATTTGGCGCCACACTAACAATAAAATAAATTTAAAAGAATTTCACATGGATAATTGGTCGATGTACCTATAATATATTTTGTAAAAAAAAAATACAAAATAATTTTCATTGAAATATAAAATGGAATTGCATAACAAAGTAAACAAAATATTTATTTAACTACAAATTACATTTTATGCAAAATTTCAGCTCATTTTTTGATATCTTTGTTTATATTTGGGCACAAAAAAGATAATGCTACTCTCATTTCATGGTCCAAATTTAAAAGTCTGGATCATTTTTTCGTTTTTATGTTGGTCAAAGCCGAAAATCCGAATTCACACAAATTAGATGTGGAAAATTGTAATCACAGACTTAAAAGCTTTTTGTGATAAGTGTCGGATAATTGCCTATAAGATTAATCCAGATTGATTAATCTGTTACTATGGCTATCGCCAAAGCACAGACATGCGCCTGGAGCTTTTCTTGTGGAGGCAGAACAGCATATAGCTTTGTTTGGGTTAAATCTAGAACCAGTCCAGAACTGTAATAGTCATGCGCATTGGTTCAGCCAATCCCCATTAGGAAGGTAGAACTGATGGAACTATTTATCTGACATCACTTATGTATGGGTATTCGCAGTGGCGGCACACTTCAAGAATCTCACAGCACACAAAAGTGCCATGGCTCAGTGGTTCAGAATCACTGTTCTACATGATGAAAACTCCCCTTTGGTACTACATTGTTTTTCGTACCTAACCAGGGACAGTTTCATATAAAATTGCCGTTCACTGAGAATTGTTTTAAAGCAAATGATAATTCTAAAGCAACAAGCACAGATAAAAAAGTATCTGAACGAAGAACTTGTGTAGATAGTCCATTTTTATGCTGTATAAATATTTTAAACCCCTTGCAGTAGCAAAATTAATGTCAAAACATGTGTTCATTTGAAATAAATAAATTTAATTATTGAAAAATGAGCACTTAATGAAACCCCTTAAAAATGAAATAGCTTCTGTTATGTTGAATTTCCATTTGTGATAGATTTTGATATTTAGTCAATTAAAAACTAAGTTGTTATAAGATATATGATCTCTTGTTAAGTGCTATATAAAACATTGAAAAAAAACTCTACTAAGATTTTTTAGCTTTTACAGAGTGCATTAAGTGCATATCATTCTGTTGATTAGTTGTTTTTATGTTATAACAGCAGTTTTAACTTTTATACATTTTCTGTTCTTTAGTGCATAGTATATTCTTAATTTTGAAAAAAAATATATATATATATTTTGAAACAAATATAGATAGTTGATACAAATAAAGATATACATTTAATCAAGAAGAATTTATAAAAGACTGAAAGCTATTTGCTATTAAAACATTTATATTTGCCATCTCCCCCCCCCCCCCTGCTATTCTGCATACCATTGAAACCTTTGATTATAACAAAATATATGGCATTTAATCATTTATCCCATATATAAAAATGCTCTAATTACTCAAAATAACAAAAAACGTACCAATTAAAGAAATTTTATGACAAATGGATCTTGAACAAGATGAATGTAGCAGCATTCATTTGGGGGAGGGGGGGGATTTTTCATATACACCATAGATTTTGTAAGCTACTTTATAATTGAAATGGTAAATAGGTGTACAAACATTACTCTTTTATGATGGGACAGGACTTGAACATCTATATAACTTGCAGGATTCAAACCCAAGTAGTGATCGATTGTTTTGCTCACCCCTATAATTATATTTTGCTCAACCACTAAATGAATGCACTTTTTTCTTTCATTTTTTTTTGTTTTAATTCATCAAAAACATTAGGCGTTTACTCTCAGGCATGTATAAAAACTCTGAAGACATTCTTCTTTCCTAAAACTTCAATTTTATGGGGTAAAAAAAAAAAATATCAAGATACAAATAGTTTGGCATATGACAGTGCACAAGGCTAGTTACATTATGATTCTTTAAATATAAAACAGAAAATTTAAAAATCATAGTCCTGATTCCTGATAATACAAGATTTACTTGAAATAGAGAAATACAAGAATGACGTAAAACAGCTTAACAAACATTATTTTAGATTTTCATAACCAGTGATATATATTGGTCCCAAGCAATTTTAAATGACCTACAGATGTATAGATATGACCTAGTTGTAGCAATTAAAATTTGTTTTTCAAAGTAATGAAATAAACACCAATTTAAACATTTCAATGAAACCATTTATAACATGCAGCTTTGAATATGTAGCACTAATATAAAGATGCTAAAACATGTAATAATACCCTAAAGGGTTCACAAAAGACAGGAACAAGGACTCATTTAACTTGCAGTATTCACATAATTTCTAGAGTCTTAAATAGCTGTCGTGCACAGTACAGATGCAAAACAACTATTTGATCTATAATAATACAGAACTGATGATATAATTATCTGCCGGGTATACACAGTTAATATAAATAATGCTTTCAGATACCAATGAACAAAACCTACAGATGATAAACATAACAAATTAGTATAATCACGAAGCTGATCATCTAAGCCAAAAACCTAATATAATACTGCACATTAAACAGAAACAAAGTCCACCTATAAAATGAACTGTGATGAATCAGAATTAAACTGCTGGATCATTCCTTTATGCTGCTTTAGATTTCTAAGATCTATAAAAAAGATGGCAAAAATCATGCAAAACTCTAAAACAACCCTGATATAATGTGCTACACCATTTATTCAATTTTATACCAAATCCAGTTCTAAAGAATTAACTCTTAAATCTGAAAATGAGTTCTTCTGAAACGTACATCTCTTGATACAGAATCTTCCCTAAAAAACAGAAGTGAATTTTTTCTAATACCTGAAATAAACAACAGTGGTTCTATGATGATTAAGAGTATTTTAAATTTGGAAAATATATTTTGCCAAGGGAAATAATATACACTGCTCAAAAAAATTAGGGGAGCAAGCAAAGAAGTTAAGAAAACCGTGCTAGACAGCCACGTATTGGCATAAAATGGATAGTACACGCATATCAATGCGGAATACAGAAAAAGACGTAAAAAAAATTTGTAATTAAGCTTTAATTCTTTGAAAATATGGAAAAAACATGAAAAGATGATTTAGGGCAACAATTTGGTTACATGTAAACGATAAAAAAAAAAGTATTGTTTAGAAATGATGCAAGATTTTTAATATGGCGTGTGGTCTCCTCAAACAGCTAAGACTGCTGCACACCTGTTTTCCATGGATGCTGTTGGGATACTCCCCACACTCTGTCTTTCCAATTTGGAAGTTAAACGTTTATGTTTTTCCCGTACAGCGAGTGACGTGAATGCTTTGGGAATGACGTGATGAAACTGTTTCTTTGCGATCGCAAGTTGTGATGTTCAGACGTCATTCCTGAACGCTGGTTGCGATGTTTTAATTTAACATTTCTTTTTCCGGTGTTTATATGTTTTTGTAATATTTGTTATTGTATGTGTAGTAATTTTTGCTATTTATTGTAAGTGAAGTATTACTTTTCGTGACAATTATTTTGATGTTTATTTGGCATAAATTTTCCTGAATATGCAAATCAGCCAGATACCCACGTGGTTTGAATGTATATAACGTACTGGCTTTACTAAGCTCTCGCCGAGGTCAGTTGGAGCATTGTGTTAGACCGAATGCTATCGCCAACACTAAATGTTAGCTCGAGTTTACTTTGTGGTGAAAAATAAACCTACGTTTCCTGTTTTTAAACGACTGCTTCTTTTACTTATTTCTGCTTCAGCCCACTGCTACATTCTGCTATATATATTTACCATATCTTTTCTATGGCTTTTGATCAAGTTCAACAAGGGTTATGGGCCCAGCAGATGCGATGATGTTATCGATAAGACTTTGGAGAATACTGTTCCACTCCTCAATAAGTGCAATCTCCAAGTCTCGGAGAGAAAAGGAGGCCTTGGTCTCGCAGCAATGCGTCATCCACGCATGTCCCAAACATGCTCGATTGGATTCAGGTCAGGAGAGCACACTGGCCATTCCATACGCTGTATTGTTTCAGCTTCAAGCATGTTCTCCACAAGACGAGCTGAATGCGGTCTGGCATTATCATGCTGGAAAACAAAGGAATCTCCAATGGCTGCAGCGTAAGGTATGACATGAGGCGTCAGTATCTCGTCTGCATACCTTCGGGCTGTCAAAGTACCATTCTGAATGATATGCAGGTCTGTACGTCCACCTATGCTGATTCCACCCCATACCATAAAACCAGCTCGTCAGTATTGTGACCTTTCACGAACGAATGTGGGATTATTTCGAGTGCCCCTTTCCCTCCATACCAAAACACATCGGGTGTCACACTCCAAACTGAATCGGGACTCATCTGTAAACAGCACTTGGCTCCAATCATGTTGCTTTCAATCTCGATGTCCAGCAGCTCATCTTCTTAGGGCCGCACGGTGGCGTGAGGTCAACGGAATGCAGACAATTGGCCTACGTGCATAGAGACCTCCCTGATGAAGCCTATTACATACTGTTTGGCTGGACACCCTTCGTCCTGTTGCCAAGAGCAACTGTCTTTGCAGCTGAGTAGCATCGTCTGTTCTGTTTCAACGAGCTGTTAACGGTACATACCGGTCATCAGTTTCTGTAGTGGCGTGTGGCTGACCTTTAACATTCCCCGTTTCTTGGAATCGATTCCACAGCCTTGCAACGACACTTCTGGCGACTCCAACAGCGTCAGTGTAGGGATGCGACATCGATGTCTTCAAAACATTGATGTTTTGATAAAAACATCGATGTTTTAAACATCGATTTATTGAAGCCGATGTTTTTTTAGCATCGATGTTTAGTGCTTGATGTTTTACGCTGTGTCGATGTTTTTTTTTAAATGAAAAAGTACCATAATTAAAAAAAATTTACCACGTAGCATAATTTTCCCGCTCAGTAAAAGTAAGTCTGAATTCTGAAAAGGACGAATACAAAAGGAGGAACGATTCCTTAGCAAACAGACAAATGGCAATCAACAACCAATGAACCAATCAGAGCGCTTGGAATGTTCATGACACTCCAGAACATTCCATGGGGTTTTATTTTACAAATAGTATATACACGAGAGCAGCCATTTAAGTTTTTGTTTTGTTCTGGTTTTATATAAGTTGACGTTAACTTTATTAGTAAGATGCCTCTCAAAAGTACCGTTTGGAAATATTTTTGCAAAACCTCTGACAAATTGGTGAAATGCAATATTTGCCTTAAGTCCCTCAAAACTTCTGGCAATACCACGAATTTATCTGGACATTTGAAGGCAAAACATGGCGATATTCACAACGAGAATTTTGAAGTCATCAATGTAGCCCAAGGCAAAAGCAACCAAGTTTTTGTCATTTGTGTCAGCCCAATCAGAGAGTAAAATTAAATCACCCCCCCCCCCCCACGACTAACCGAAGTAACATTAATGTTAGAGATTACTAAACCAGTTTTAAAAAAATAGATGTTACTAAAACATCGATGGTTTTTGGGCGATGTTTTATTAGCATCGATGTTTTAATATTGAATATCGATGTCGCATCCCTACGTCAGTGACACTAATTTGTGTTTGCCCGGATTCAAGTCTGCCTATAATATGCCATGCCATGGATTCCGGTAAATCACGTTGTTGAGACATTTTCAAGTCACCTTTTCTCAAAAAGAATAACTGAGCAATCGAATTTCACAGTTAAGGCAGTGAAACAGACGTTTCTGCAACATCCCGATTTCTGCCCTTAAGTTCTTTTCCTGGTTTTTGACATCATGAACTTTGATTTGCATATGAAGTTTTCTTTTTCTGTTTCCTGCTAAGCTTTAAATTATGGATGATTTATTTTATGTTACTTATCGGTGTAAGTATTTGCATAATTTTGTTAAAACCATGTGCTCCCCTAATTGTTTTGAGCAGTGTACATTACAATGGGTGCACTAGATATCCCTAAATATCTACACAAACTTTCCCACAAATTTCACTACAATGGCAAATAATAAGACCAACTGTACACTTTCTCCAACCACATTTAAATAATATTGGGTATAGTAACTTTTCATGAACAAATTGGCACACTGAATCTAAATTTTATATCATGTTTATTTGATACAATGTTGAAAAGAATACTCTACATAAAAACAAGTATTCTGAAGGGGAAAAAAAATGTGTGTGAGAGAGAGAGATTGATTTAAAAATAAATCAGGTATACATGTTTAAACTTTAACTTAAAGTAACCATTTTCATTTTGAAAAGCAGGTATCTCCAAATCACGTAGCAGCCACAGCCTTAGATTTCACTCCCATTCTGTGCACTTCATCACAGCATAGCCCAAAAGGATGCTTGAAGTAAACCACAAAGAAAAGAACCATAATTTAAGACCACAAATCCTGGAAAATGCTACTAAACCAAAAGGTTTGGTCCACTTAAATCAGATTTATTGTCTAACATAGAAATTTTCCTAAAACCATCAATATAAAATTTGCTTAATACATTCTTACTAAAATTTTTTTTAACTTTCTCTACTTTTGAATAGATTATCTAAAGTTTTTGACTGCATGCATTAATATATTTCTTATGAGCTCAGCTTTCTTAGCAAACACCTAAGTTGCTCATCCAAATAAAATATTTTCTAAACAGTGAGATTTTCTTTATGATTTTATGACAGGAAATTAATATAAAATATTTTGAACAAAAATTAGGAAGATTTCAGAAGATTCCAGATTTTTTTCTGATACATAAAAAAATCAAATCACTGAAATGATGAAATTTCTGTACAATTATCAATAACAGTACATTCCTAATTAGAATTCAAATAGATAAATTAAAGACACTTTGGAATTTAACTCTTCTTTATCACTAAATTACATTAACTTATCACTACATTGTTAAAAAGTCAAACATTTTTCTAATATTTTTTTTATTGTTTTGACTTTGGAACAAACTAAAAATACATTTTTTAAGTGAAATTGATAAAATGAAGGGGAAATTTTTGTTGTACTTTAAGCAGTTTCATTATTTATTAATCCCTCATAAGCCTCCAAAAAAATTCTAAAGCCTTTGGTAGAAAAACTGCACCCTTTTTTTATGTACATTAATCCTCTTAATACCCTTTCCAAATTTAAATTTCACCTTAAATTACATAACTTCTCATTCATAAGTCTTTTTTCAATTTTTTTTGCTGAGTCCTATAATGAGGTCACTGATTCTATTATAGATTTTTCAGTATCATTCCATTTGTCAGTGAAATAAATCTTGAGATAAGCTGATCCTCAGTAGGAAGGTATAATGCCATAATGATGTAACCTCAAATATATCTGTATAGCCTTTAAGCTTTTTTTAAACAATTTTTAAATTTAAAACCTATAAAAATCACACTTTTCTATTTGAATGGTTTGGTTTGGTGTGCTATGGTTAACTTCTTGCTACACAAGGGCTAATTAGACCAGGACCTACTGCTTAAAGCCGATTCCAAACAGCTGCAAACATCCATGCCAAGAGTGGGACTCGAACCCACGGACTTTGGTACCGAATGCCAGCGCCCTAGCCATTCGGCCATCATCTGGCCTTTTCAATTTGAACCCCCCCTCTCCTTTTTATGATATAATGCATGAAATAGCAATTATTAAAAAGGCAAAATTTTTGAAGCAAAAAAATACATGCACAAAACAAAAAATTAATGAGTGTATATTTTAGTATAACTATTTTTCTACTGGATCATTATATACTAATCAGGAATATCTTCATATAGGCTAATATAGTTTAAAAAAATACACATGCTACATAAATATTTAAGCTATATGCATGCAAGCTAACAAACATGCTCTTGCTATATTAACATGCTAAGGCAAGGGCACTCACCTAATGATTGCTATATTAGACAAGGGCTTGCACTGATCTGAAATAAACCCATAAGTTTAACATAAAAAAAATTGGATTTAAAATAAAGATTGATTTAAGTAATTAACTGTAGGAAATAGAACACATGGTTCACTTAGTTTAGTTTAATTACTGCACTTCTGTCTGACAAAGTAGTTTATGATGGGTAAATATATATGTTAAAAAAAAATATCTTCCAAAACTAAAAGTCTGAAAAGTTACTCTTGTACAGATCACTTAATACACACAATAAATTAACTTAAGTTCTCTAAAGATTAATCTTTAAATTTCTAAAACCCGTTTGTAAGGTTATTTATCTAAAGCTTTAATTTAACTCAGCTGTGGTTTATAACATTGATATTTCATATACTTTTCAGTCGATAGTGGATCAACAGTTCCACAAGATATAAAACAATATATTTAACTATCATAGCCAATCATGTGAGCTGAAGACAAATATTATGGCTTAGCACAAGTTTTAACACTCCTTATTTGAAAATCAAAAGTACACTCCTCATTTTTTAACCCAGTAATTTTTTTTTTGTTTGTTTTTATTTTATCAGTAAGAATTGCAATTTTTTCCATTAAAGTAATTTTTCAAGAATATGAATATCTACAACAGCATTTTACTTAATACAAAAAAAAAAATCAGCATTGACATGAGCAAAAACAAGAATCTAGAACAATTTTAAAGTTTTCATTATGCAAAATTTTAAAAATTGCCAAATATTATACTATACACATGTAATTCATTTCTTAAGGCCTTAAAACCTTAGGCAAGGATTTAATTAATATTTTCAAACCGTATTCAGAATATCATCCGTGTGGTAAGTACAATGAGTAGGATACAAAGGCTTTGAATGCTTTGCTAAACAAAGAGTGATTACTATAAATGAAAAAAAGCAATTACAGTCTTGCAATATTAAAATAGAAGTAAACAAAGTGCTGTGTTTTTTCTTCATTTAGCATCTACCTTACAGCCAGCTTTTTTTTTTTGGTTTGTTTGTGCTGTATGAGTTAATGATATTGATAAGTTAAATACCCTGAGTCAGAACCAAAAACACTTAACATTATATTCACAGAATAGGAGCCTCTTCGGAAAACTACAGGATTTTTACTTATTTATTTTTATAACAGAACTTCCAAACAAGATACCTAAGTGGAACAATAAAAATAATGGGAAAAACAGATTTTATATTTATGCAGCTCAAATTAAAATTTTCATTTTTCTTTAGAATTTGTATAAAAAATTATCAATGACATGCTCATTTAACATTTAGGAATAAAATTATTCATAATTCACTATAAATGAAGTAATTTTGAGATAAAGATTCAGGAAGACTGTATCTAGTTTCAAAAGATTTTTTGTAATAGAACTCTACAAATGCTAGAAATAAAATGTGCATTAATGTCTGGTAACACTTAATCATTATCTTTTAGCCTTCTGAAGACCTGGAATCAATTTAGGAACAGCATTTCAGCACAAACTCAGGTTTTCATCTTCCCCTTTGGCCTTTAAACTAATGTTCTGTCACTGCTATTATGGGTGTGACCATAACTTAACTCCCTCTTTTGATTTTTACAACTGTCTAAGAGGGAAAGATTAACACCCTACAGCAGCTCAAGCATAGTAACCTTTATCCATTTAAAATTGTTATTATAAAAAGTACCTTTCACCATACAGGAAGAAAAAACGTCCTGACTGTCAAATGGCCAGCTAGTCATCTCTAATAACAGTCAAGACTGCAGACTGCTACCTTTTTCACATCATTTTTAAATGCATAGCAGTGAAAACTGGAGCAAAACAAATTTTAGGACAATATGCCAGCACAAGTCCTATCTGAACTGTCCAAAAATAGCAGATAAAAGTATTTCAGATTATTTAAGTTATAACTCTACACAAGTTAGCTGTTAACTCATGAGATATTAAGTCAGAATATTTAATGCAGTACAATTTGAAAGTATAAATAATCATTATTACATTACAAAATTTAATCAAACATTTCATAAAAAGGGGAAAATTAGATAGAAAAATAATTCCAGCGAGTGCTTTAAAAATTCAACAAGCAATACCTGAAGGAGGGAGGGGAAAATGTATGAATGTTATTTTATTGAACTTGTGATAAAGTGCCTTAAAAATAACTTCATACATACTCAGAAACCAAATTATTATGACCTTCCTTATAACTGCAGTGGTTGGATCAATATCTGCATTAAATATCACTAAAATCTGTTTCAGAAAGAACTTCTAAAAGCCAGTAAATTATGGATTATCTGTAGATGATAATCTGTACTTACTGGGTTTTGAAGAACAATCAGTCTATTATTTGTATAATTCTGAGTCAAGACGCAGTTTCAGAGGAATTAACAAGTCCAGCTGTTTTTAAAATAAGATGCCCCAGGCCATTGATGCTGCATTTGCCTTAGCCTTTTTAAAAGATCCAGATTTTTTCACAGCTACAAACACATTATAACCTATTTTTTATGGTATCATTGTAAAAACTTAACTGATTTGACCTGGTGCTTCAAAGAGTTAAGCTAAGGCTAAATCTTTTCAAATAATTCCCCAGTTAAAATTTATGAGTGCCAGTAAACTGGAGATGTTTACCGCTGTTTACATTAAGTAAAAATAATACTCAGACACACATAACACATACCGTTTCTACTGTGCCATATAATGCAAAACATACTCTACAAGATTATACTAAGGTTATTATACACAATTCCCTAATTATAGCATATTATAAGAATCATAATTTATATTAAATTTACTATCAATTCTTTAAAACATAAAAAAGGAATACAAAATCTAAAAAAGTTGACTTTGAATAAAATCTAATAATATCGAAGAAGATTTCAAACAAGTACACTATATTAGTATTCCCAATGCTGAAAATTGTGAAAATCCTGTAGTTTAAAAATCATACACAACAGAGAGTAAAATCTGTAACATATTCAGATTGTGAAAAAATTTAAATGTACCTAGAAAACAATAACATCTCATAGGCCAAAGAAAAGAGTCATCCTTTACTTCTAAATAGTCATGTATTATGAGATTTTTTAAGAAATATCAACAATTTTAAATTAGTTTTAACTTTGCTCTATAATATTGTTATTTAAAAAGTTTTAAATAGCTTAGTAATAAATTTATAGCTATCTATATATATATATATGTATATTAATAAAATTTCAAAAGAATAGCTGTTCTTACCAAACTGATCAAATATCTGTTCACTGTACAGCTAGAATAAAAAAATAAGCAGATATTACTCTTTCGTATCATAAAGGAAAAAAAAATCAAGATCAACTGCTAACTTCTAAAAACAGCTGAAATACACTATATACCAGGGGTGGGTATTAAGTCGATCGTGATCGACCGGTAAGACATTTTGGGATGACCGCCTTTACTAAGAACTAAGACGCACATACTAAAATAAACATATTTATGGAACACCGACACCAGCTAAACTGAAGAATCGGCGTTTCACAATCGATGTGACTGTATTTACTTAAGCAAATGATTCGATGAATGTGTAGACGACACATGTCATCATGCGTTACGAATGAAGGTACCACAACACCTTGAAAAAATTAGAAGTAGCCCATACCCTGGAAAAGTCGGCCCACTCCTGCTATATACATTCAGCACTCACTATAACGACCGTCAACGTTTTAGCAAACTTCCAATACAATGACTCATGCTAAGAGTCTCCTACAGAATCCCCTGTAATGATGTTTTATTACCTTACATACTACGACTCTGGAGATCACTTAATCTCAATACAGCACCCCTAATCCCACTATGGAATTTTTAACTGAGATTGGAAAAATATTTTAAAAACATCTCAAATGCACAAAAACAAACAATGATTTCTGAAAAGAGTTTATTGCATTTCTTACCAATTTTTACTATAGTGATCACTTGTTATAGCATCTTTCTATGAGACAGGGTGGTCATTCTAAGAGTCAGCTAACAATGCTAAAATGTTTCGTAGAGGTTTAAGCTATATTCAACACCCCAAAATAAGCAAAATAGAGTGAGTTTCAATATTTGGACTTGATTTTACATACTCAACTTTATAATCTCAATAATAAGAAAGATATTAAAAAAAAAAAACTAATAATCAAATTTACCTAAAATCTTTCCATTAATTTTTTTGGTACTTTTCCTTTAGCGGGGCACAAGTGATAAATCATCAAATATGGTTCACATGTTGCACTTTTCAGGTTTCTTGTTTATTAACTGTAAATCTCGTGATTACTGTTCACGAATGAATAAAATGCACACTAAGCTTGAACTTTATCCTTTATTAAGTAAAGGTTTCAGGATCCATAAAATTGAATTTATGATTGACTTTAAAGTGTTGGAATCCATCTGCTTCTAATTTTGTGGTGCAGTACTCTTTCTATGAATCTGAATAAATGATGGATCCTTCATTTATGTTGTTCGTAATTCCTTTCATTATTACCAACATTGAACAGTTAGGTACTTGTACTACAAAGCATGCGGTAAAACACGTCCAGCTTGATTTTTTTTGTTTAGCGAACAAGCTTTCATCCACCTCAATGATCATATTTGGACCTTTATTTTAAATGCTAGCATTTCTCTAATGAGGATGAACACACTTCTCTCACTTAGTTGTTCCAGTCTATAAGTGCTTTGTGGGACATTTCGCTTCATTTGATGGAAGTCATTTTTTCGCTCTAGGAATTAATCCGAGAGCAGTAAGAAGAGGCAATCGAGTTGTTTAAAACCATGTTCCGCAATGAATACCTCTTTTTCAGAGACATAAAGATGCATTGCATCGCCATTTAATAACATCACTAAAATACAGTTTTATTTGATGGTTATTTTCCCCAAGCCTTATTTAATGGCAAAATCCCCATTTCTTGAGATACGTTTTAGGGCAAACGCCAAATGTGCCCTGCTAAAGGAAAAGTACCTTTTTTTTTCCAATCCAAAAAATCAATATAACCTAAATAAGAGAACTATATAATCAACCCTGTTATCAGTTCTGAGTACTTAGAATTTTACATGATACAAAAAATGCTGTCAGTTATGCTGCAAGCCTGACATATACAAACTGATTAAGGGAATATGAATTTAACTAAGAACAATGAAATACTGGCAGATTCATGAAAAATTGGGATAATATGTAAAAGATAAGCAACAAATGAATCAAGTCAAAATTTTATAAACAGTATCACATAAAAGTGATTAGATACTTAAAACCTTCAAGATATAAATGAATTAAATAGGAACTTTTCCTCAAGATTTTCTGATACAAGAAGAAAAATAAAAAAGCAATTTGTCATCTATTTAAATTTTCTTATACTTTAGATATAGAAGCATTTAATAAAAATACATGATTGGATTTTAAAAAAATATGAATGCAACAGTAAAAGTTCACTTACTATTCATTCTCAAAAATAGTTTCCCAAAATTTTCAGATAATTTAATGAATTATCATCAGTTTTTAAAACATTTCACACATTCATCATGGATACAACTAGCTTTTTTGGTATTTCTGGATCAGTTTAGAATTTGTAGATCTGGTGTTAATACATCCATTTTTGCCTCTACTTCTGGTACAGATGTAGTATACGCAACGAACGCCAGATGGTTGTTGGGCGGTTTTTATATTCTGGCAGGGAGGATTTTAAGATCGGATGGTATTTTTTTGCGATAAGCTTTGTTTTACTGACCGCTACAGCCAGCGGAAGCTTTTTTTTACTGTACAACAGCCAGCGGTATGTAGCGAAGCCAGCGGCTGGGGATTTTCTGTAATGTTTTTGGGACGGATGCGTAACGGAGTGAAGCAAGGGTATCTGAGCGAAGCGAAGATCCCGTGTGCGCCTACGAGTTTCATAAAGCCAGCATTAAGTTTGTTTTCCAATTTATTGTTTACATTTCGCAGTTTAGGCCTAACAGGTCTCCAAACGGGATTTTGGCGCCAAATTGGCGATGGCCCGTTGCGTATACTACATCTGTTCCCTACTTCTATTTTGATTTTGAATTTAAGATCTGCCTAATATGCTAGTAATATCTAGAGATTGTTTATATTACTTTAGAGCAATAAAACAGTATTCTGTGCCCCACATTTAAATAGTCTTTTGACATTGTTTTGGTAAAACATCATTTTGACATGAATCTTGATAAAATATTTAGCAAGAAATGTCAAATGACTTCTTAAAGTGGTAAAGGGAGTACACAGATGTGTTACAGCATATGTCTTACCCACATCTAACAAAAGAGACCCACTTTGTTTTGTATCATACTGTGATTTCAACTACTTTTACTTTCTAATTGCAACCAATTTCCCACCACCCCTCCCTTAATGTGCCCTAGATCATGCAAGTATGAAATTCTTTACTCGTCTAAGAAACACACACACATATGCAATTTTAAAAATAAGTTTTCTCTCACAACCTTTTTTTTTTTATATCAATCTTTAAAAACAGGAGATTTTGTTGAGACAGAAAGTACTCTAGAAATTCTGGAATTTCTCTGGACTTTTCCAGTCAAAATAAAATGAACAGTGAAAGGTAAAAGAATACAGAAATCCCCATAAGATAAAAAAATATGGTAACTTGCAACACCCCCTTTTTTATCCTCTTAAAGAGAAATCGTTAAAGTTCACAAATCAAAAATCTCTCAGGCTATCTCAGCAAGCTTACATTTCTGCCTCAGAAAAGATATGCTTTGAAACAGAAAAAAAAAATGCTATTATTACAATTTTAGAAAGAAACCAAAGCAAAAGCTGCAGTTCAGAAATTTTTCTGATAGCATATCCTCTCTAAAATGAAAACAATGTTCCCCTTCCTGATTTAAAATTAAACACTAAACCAACAATTTTTAATTTTTTAAAAATTCCACTGCATAATCCAGACACAGTATTTATTAAATGCTGCCCATTGATTTGCATTTAAATATTTTCATAAACATGTTCCGTATTTATAATGCTGGCAAACGTATTTAGTCTTGTTAGAGTTCATATTTTTCTTCTACAAAAGAGACTTTCAATATAATTTTTTAAATTAATTAGAACAATATAATTGAGACAATGCACAATACAGAAAAAAAATATTTCTCATGATTTGAATATAACTTTTTTTTTTTTTGTGATCTTAACCAAGTTACCATTTTTGTCAAATACTAAAAAAAAAACAAAGTACAGAATACATGGACTCAATTACTACAACCTACAGCTTAACAAGCAATAAATAAATAACACCTTATCAATAACACTCTGTTGTCACTAAATGGTTACAGATCATAAAGAGTTTATAACACTAAACTAACTGCACTCTATCACATCATTTTTATGTCTGTGTGGTAAAATCAACCAAATCATTGGAACTGGGAAAATTTTCAACAGAAATACATTTTTGCCACTGAGATCTGCAAATTTGTACTATAAGATTAAAATGTACACAGCTTTTTCATTAAAATAACTGCAAATAATGTTGAGGCTGTTTGCCTATGAACTGAAGGTATTAAAATCAACAGAATACAAGTACTATACCCAAAATTCAGTCCAACTTTAACCAGATAGCTCCAAACTTCTAACGCAACGTATTAGAAACTCTTCTAGAAGAATTTTAGATAACTTAACCATACGATCGTTTTACTTTAAACAATTTACTGAAATCGGACTCAGCGATAAATATTATGCATGAAAAAAATTACCTAAAAGCGTGGATCAACACGTGGGGAGGAAAATATATAAAGACAGTCTTGTGACTTTTAATCGTCTGGTGACTTAATAACCGGTACTGTTATCAGTAGGAAAAGTAACTGCCACAATACAGTGAAAAAAATCTCAGGTTTATTGTCAAATTCAGCTGTAACTCAAAAAGAGTTTTGAATTAAGTCCCGTTTAAACAACGAGACTTAAAAATTTACCCAAATAACAAGGTAAAAATAACTTGTTTTATGTTTAATAATTAAACTGCACAACTAAAAGGCTTTCGAAAATTAAAATATTATCTACTGCAGTAAGCTACTCACTGATGAAGCCATGACTAATCTGTCCAACGGTCAGTTTCCCACCATCACAAATTTACAAATTATCGGATAAACGTACTCCAAACAGTTGATTGACAAGGCGTCAAAGCACAGTATGGCTTACTTCCATTATATAAAAAACCGAAAGTAAATAGAGGTCGCTGTTGCTGCATAACAGGTTAAAAAAAAACCATTGGGAGGAAATTACATTTTTGATGATAAAAAGAGGAAAAGCTATTCAACCTTAAAAATAGAGCCAGAAGAAGAAGAGTTTTTGGCAGTCTTACTATCAACGGTTGAGTTTATCCATCGTTAGCACATAGATTTTTCACGATTTTTGCACCACCATCTCTAATTTCTGGTTCTATGTCAGTTATCTTGACCAAACGATATAGGCTGTGAAAGTGTTACATAATCGTCGTTTTCTTAAGTAAATACAAAATAGTAGATGAGTTCCTCTGTGTTATTTTTCAGATTCTAATAATGAAAAGGACAAATAAAATTGCGCAGGAAAGATAAAACTGTTTCACAAATAAGATTGTTTTAGCACATAAGTATATGTGGCTCATGTGTTCGTCAAAAGGATCTGCCCAAAGTATTTTGAGTTAAATCTGTTCTGGCCGACTGTTAAGTGTATGTAGTTAAAGAGAAAAGTACTCCTGTTAGACATATTTATTATCATATCAAGTTCAACTCTTTGGAACGAACGAACACACACACACACACACACACATATATATATATATACATATATATATACATATATATATATACATATATATATACATATATACATATATATATATACATATATACATATATACATATATATATACATATATACATATATACATATATACATATATACATATATACATATATATATATATAGTTCCGTTTTCCTGGGTTTGATGGGATTGAATAAATTCTCTTCAGAAAGTGCAGACAAAATAAAATTTATTGGAACGAAGTTCTTTTACGCGACTTACAGTAGAGTGAAATGGCAGGAATCGTCACGTAACGAAAAAGCGTTATGCTCCCTTCATAAAGGGTTTCTCTCAAGGATTCTGTGGCTGAATGGTTATCGCATCGGACTGCGGACCTCTGCAGCGGAGCATCGGACTGCAGAGGTCCCCGGTTCAAATCCCCGCACAAACGCTACTGGCAATTTTAAAACCCTTTACTGCACACTGTATCAAATTTGATACATAACTTATTTTTCCCCTTTATATTCAAAAGCAATATTTTTTATCCACTTGTGCACCTTATATTAATTTTGAAACATCATAGCAAAGCTTTTAATCACTGTTAGTTACATTTTCGTAGTATAGATGGCAGCAGGAATACAACTGCGATCTCAGTAAAAGATAGCCGTTCAATTCATACCAGACCTGCCTAAATATTTGCTATATTTTCAGTATTTTAAAGTCAGTTTACATCTTTGAAAGTTTTATAAATATATTTTAGAGGTACGTAGCTTTTATAATTATTAATAAAATAAATTCTGTAATCTTTTATAAAAAATTCAAGTATGATTTCAATTTTATGTATCAAAAATGATACATGGTGTGCTTACTCCATTTTTTAAGGAAATGGCGGGAAGAAAGTTTTTAACACATAAAGAAATTGAGGAACTTATGAACAGATCGTGGAGTGATCATAGTGAAGATGGATCTGATTCAGAAAGCGATGGCAGCACAGGTGATCCTAATTATAAACCAAACAAAGTTTGTGATGAAATTTTTGATGGTAGTACTGATTTGGAAGATGAGGTATCATTACTTGATAATAGCGATGTTCTTGATCTGCCTAATGGTGGTAACATGCCAAAAACTATTAGAAACAATACAGGGAGAACAAAGCCTGCAATCAACTGGAAGAAAACTAATTTACTTCTAAATGATGATCAAATTTTATTCCGAGGTGACGAGAATCTCGCTCCTGAAATTATGAATTTAAACACACCTCTAAATTTTTTTAGTTATCTTTTTACAGAAGATTTGATTGAGCATATAGAATCAGTGAATTGAGCATATAGTTCAAGAAACAAATTTATTCAGTGTCCAAAAAAACCCAGAAAATTCTGTCAATGTAACGAATTTAGAAATTAAACAATACATTGGTATTTGTATAATGATGTCTATTGTACATGTACCAAACACTAGGGCATATTGGTCACCTGCCATAGGCAATGATGTAATAAAAGAATGTATGTCATTAAAACGCTTTGAAAAGATAAGAGAATTTCTACATTTTAATAACAGTAAACAACCACCATATGATGACCCTCAGCATGATCGTTTATATAAACTTGAACAGTTGTAAATGCTTTACTTGAAAGATTTTATACCGTCCCTATGGAATCACGTCTTTCTGTTTAAACTTATTTATTGTTTGTTATTGTTTTACTTCAAAAGGGATTTATATTGTGTCATTAATTTATTTTTGTTGGTGATTAAATCATAAATTTAATCTGATTTAAAATTATGCTAGGTAACATCTAAATCAAAATAATTAATTTATATATTAAAATTTTTAATTTTAATAAAATAGAGAGAGAGAGAGAGAGAGAGAGAGAGAGAGAGAGAGAGAGAGAGAGAGTTAGTTTTGGTTGAATAAAAGAAGGCTGCGCTTTTTGGCGTGACAAAAATGTACTAATATAATCAATAGAAATCGACATATTAAATCACGTTTAGAGTTGAAAAAAATAACGTAAGGAACTTCGTTCCTGACGGGGGTCCTCCGACCGCACAATTTTTTTTATTCTCTAAATTCTTCTGGCGCATACAGAAATATTAACAGAAAACACGTAACAACTGTCTTTTATACAACAGAAAACTCTAAAAACACAAGTCAGGATAACAGAGTCTTCATTACAATATACGCCTAACGTACTTTCAATACATTCAATAGGGCAGTGTCTCGCAGCATGTCACATCTCAACTCTTGCAGATTTTACTTCTTGTTTGGCGAGGAGTGGCAAAACATTGCATAATTTAACATGGCGTTCAATGAGCATTCTTACAGCTTGTTGAATAAAATGCTCTCAGATTACGCAAAGTCTTTAGATACGGTATCTAAACAAAGGTACACTGAAGTGCCACTGAATTAGGAATACCTACCTAGTAACGAGTTGGGCCTCCTCTGGCCTTGATAACGGCTGCCACACGACGAGGCATAGATTCAACAAGTTTCTGGAAACGTTCCAGGGGAATGGCTTGCCAAATATTGGCTAAAGCTGTCATTAATTCAGTAAGGTTCTTTGGTGCTGTGTGATGGCCTTTCACGCCTTGTTCCAAAACATCCCAAAGATGCTCAATAGGATTTAAGTGTGGGCTTCTAGGTGGCCAATTCATGACAGAGAAGTCAGAGGAATGCTCATCCAACCAGCCAATAGCCAACCGGGACTTGTGAGAGGTACAGTTGTCTTGCTGGAAAACTCCATTACCATGCGGATAACAGAACAGCATAAACGGATGGAGGTGATCACCCAGCAACTCTACGTACCGAATTGCATTGAGGGAGGTTGGTACACGCACCAAAGATCCCAAACTGTGCCACGAAAAAACACCCCAGACCATGATTGAGCCACCATGCCCTTGTACAGTTCCAGCCAGGCATGCAGGATCCATGGCTTCATGAGCCTGACGCCATATTCTCAGCCTCCCGTCGGCGTCAAGTAGTCGGAATCGAGACTCATCACTCCATGCTACTCGTTTCCAGTCCTCTACACTCCAGTCTCTGTGCTCTCTTGCCCAGGCAAGACGTGCAGCCCGATGGCGAGTATAGAGCAATGGTACTCTCGTAGGTCGACGGTTCCCGAAACCCATACGGGGAAGCGAGCGTTGCACAGTCCGTTTACTGACTGTATGACTGGCACCGTCATTAAACTGGGTGGTAATTTGAGCTAATGTTTGGTTTCGCTGGCTACGTACAATACGCCTGAGACGTCTCTCACCACGCACTGTCAAGGCTAATTGTCCTTTGCAGTTTGCCCGATCGCTAGTTTTTTTTTCCACCATCCATGTATTCTTGGTATACTCTTGACACTGTCGACCTTGAAAATCCTAGCTGTCTGACGATTTCGGAAATTGAATGGCCCATGCGTCACGCACCTACGATTTGTCCGCGATCGAAGGCGTCTAAATCAGGCAGTTTACCCATACTGGCAATTCCAACAACAAATTCAGAACAACCACAGTACGCGCTATATATGCAGTTACCACAGCGCCCTCACTTGCGCATACATGATGCGCAGCGCTACACAATTCGCATAGGCTTTGCTATCCCTAATTCAGTGGCACTTCAGTGTATATGACTAAATTAAACATTCAGGTACAGCCCGGAAAGGTTTATTCAGTATGTGATCCGTATTTATTGACACATGAAGACTGGAGTTACGATACAAGACGCTGGCCTGAAGAAACTTATCCTGATATCTATACATATCTCAACATAATAACATTGTCAGCGAAAGAATGATTATATTCTCTTAAACCTTGGGAAATATTGAAAAAAGTGTTAAAATACCTGTTACATACAACTAATATGAGGAATTTTATAAATAAACTTAAATTATTTAACTCAAAATGAAGGTATCGTCCAAAAACACATGCAAACGCATAGGAACGGCTTCTGTTTTCTGCCACCCGATAATCACGTGATCTATAGTAGACGAAAACTGCCGTAGCCAGTGACGTTGTGACGTTTTGCCTTATATGCAGCAGAAAGGGCCTGTTCACATATGATCCCGTTGCGTAGCGTTAAAGTACTGAAATAAATTTAACCAATGACAAACCTCCAAACGATTAGCAACGAAATTTTTAACGCCTATGATTGGTTTATTTTCGTCTCAACGTCATCTTTCCTTTAACGCTACGGAACGGACTCCTATGTGAACAGGTCCAAAAGAACACCGAGTTCCAGGTTCAGGTTCAGGTTCAGGTTCAGGTATTTCAACTTGTTGAAGCTCCAAGGTCTGTAGGACTTTATCTCCAACTGTAACATTATGCATCAGAAATATACAGAGGCTGTTCGCACATTTTTTAGACGATTTTGGTAAGCGGTAATAAAAAATCGTTTGCTGCAAAAGAAATAATTGCAATTGTACTATGTTTTTAAAAGTCAAAATTATCGTCTGCGGCTTGAAAGTTTTGTTTTTATTCAAAATGGCGTTTTTAACAAAGCAGTGGTTCGAAGGCTACATTTATGCTCTTTCCGAAGAGAAATATGCATACTCCGTTATCCAAAAACGATGTGAGAGTCATGGTTTTGTGATATCTAAAGCGTCGATAGGTAATATCGTCAACAAGAAAGGAAAAAACGTCAAATTGGAGCCTCAAGTGGGACAAAAATTCCAAACAAATATCCAAGGAAAAAAACGGACATCTTCGACTATTGCAAAGGTACGTTGTTTAATGTTAAAAGAAAATCCCCCTAGTCAAAGGACAGCTGCACAATCATTAAAATGCTCGGTGTCCACTGTAAACAAAATGATAAACGTTGATTTAAATCTTAGGAAAGCGAAAAAACGCAATGTGCATCGTCTTCTCCAAAATCATATCGCTGAATGCAGGACACGCTGCAGAATTCTATATGAGAAACACTTATCCAAAGAAAAATGGAAAACAATTGTCACAATAGATGAATCATGGGTGTATTTAAATGATTGCAACAAAAAAAAGCCATTTATTATCATAAAAGAGGAGAAAAAAATTTAAGTACATGGTTCAAAGAATCGAAAGAAAGTTTTTCTAAGGGATTCATGATTGTTGCTGGTTTTTCTTATAATGGCAAGTTAAAAATAAAGAGAGTGGAAAAAAATGTCAAGATTAACTCCAAATACTATCAGGAACATATTTATCGCCAATTTTTCTGAATGAAATACCATCGCTTTACCCACAGTGCCATCAATCTGTGAGACTCCATCAGGACAGAAGTAAAAATTATCTGCCATCATTTTTTCATAAAATGTAAAATACAGTATACATTTTAAATACAATATATTTTAAAATATTTTATAATTCCAAGTTGTAGTGGATTACAAATAAATTTAAATAACTGAAGCTCAACTTCTCTCTCCCCAGGAACCTAAGTTAAAAAGTTAGTTAAGGTTAAGTTATTGGTTTAGGAAAAGGGTTTTTTTTTCTCATTTCCAACACAGCAGGATAAATGGTCAAATAATCCTTGTCCCGATTTTATTGTATGCACCAAATATTTGGTTAAGGTCAAATCTGAAGTAAAATTTCATTACCACAATGCCCTAACCACCCCCCCCCCAAAAAAAAAAGAGGATCTGGTTACTCACCATAAATTTATGGGTTCATAATTATTTTACATTTTTCAAAGCTGAATTTTAGATAATTTTTAAATTGCAAGTTATTTAGGTGGTACGAAAATGCTGTATTTTTTTTCTAATTAACAATATATTGGCATAATATTTTGGTGATTCATTGCTATTAGTCAAAGAGTTAGGGCAAACTGAATAGATGGCATTGAAATTTTATCTGTAAGTAAAATTCATTTGACCAAATTTTTCATATGGATCATAATTTGAAAAGCTAGTTTTTAATTAAAAATGACAAAAAAAAATCTCAGTCCATCGATTAAATGATTTTTCAAAAATATTTCTAAGTTTCACAATTTAAAAAGGTCGTTTTTATTAAAAAAGCTAAAAGAAAAACCCATAATTTCCAATATTTGAGAAAGATTTTTTCAGAAAAGTGGTTTTTATCAAAAATCCAAAAATAAATCTAAGTCCAACGTTTAAATGATTTTTCAAAAATTTTTCTAAGTTTCATAATTTAAACAGGTGGTTTTTATTAAAAAAAGCTAAAAAAATTCAGAGTCCAGCGTTTTGAAAATACCGCTTAAAACACATTGGCGAGAAATTTTCCACTCCTCAAAACACGGTAAAATCGCCAAGTTGGCGCAAAAAAATCCAAGATGGCGGCTGCGCACACAATTATTAAGTAACGTAATATTAATTTGAATATTATTTTAGGTGCTTAAAATAATTAAAAAAACATTCTTTACTTAAAATCCTTTTTTTTTATTTTTGTATTTTTATTTCATCTCTTACTCTAATTTTGAGATACCAATGTGTATCTATACTTCTATAATCTATAGGGGCTTAATCTTAACAATCTCCATTGTTACCGCTACTGTCCTCTACCGCTTTTTGTGCCGAAGTCTTTAACGATCCTTAGCATGGTGCTATCGCGGTGGGCTTCTTCTATACTTATATATAAAGAGAGAGCGATTTTGTACGTGGAGGGTAATCTCCAGAACCACTGTACCTATTTGAAAAATTCTTTCACTGTTTGAAAGGTACATTATTCCAGATGGACATCTATATCTATAAAGGAAGAAGTCCTGACTTATATATACATACACGTATCAACGCCCAGCGAAAACTATTGGAGATACAGATATCAAATTTTAGGAGCTTATTACTTTTGTGCTGAAGGCGTCATTTAAGAAGCGATTTTTCAAAATTCGCCCCCCAAGGGGGTAAGGGGGGCAAAACGTGTTTTTTACATATTCCTTCATATCTCAAAGAAGGATATTGATATCCATAACATTCTTGCTTTAAAATGTAAGTAACATGAATACCTAAAAACCAATTTCAGGATTTTTCAAAATTCGGCCCCCAAGGGGGGGGGGAGGGGGGAAAAACGTGTTTTTACGTGTTTTATCACATTTTCCTTCATATCTCGAAGACGAAAACAGATATCCATAAGATTCTTGCTTTAAAATGTAAGGAACAAAAATACCTAAAAACCAATTTCAGGATTTTTCGAAATTCGGCCCCCATGGGGGGGGGAGGGGGCAAAACGTATTTTCCCATATTCCCTCATATCTCAAAGAAGAAAATTGATATCCATAAGATTCTTGCTTTAAAATGTAAGAAACATAAATACCTAAAAACCAATTTCAGGATTTTTCGAAATTCGGCCCCCATGGGGGGGGGAGGGGGCAAAACGTATTTTCCCATATTCCCTCATATCTCAAAGAAGAAAATTGATATGCATAAGATTCTTGCTTTAAAATGTAAGAAACATAAATACCTAAAAACCAATTTCAGGATTTTTTAAAATTCGTCTCCCAAGGGGGAGAAGGGGGGGGGGGGCTAAACGTGTTCTTACGTGTTTTATCTATATATATATATATATAAAGGAATCAACACCCAGCAAAAACTATTGGAGATACAGATATCAAATTTTAAGAGCTTATTACTTTTGGGCTGAAGGCGTCATTTAAGAAGCGATTTTTCAAAAATCGCCCCCCAAGGGGGGAGGGGGGGCAAAACGTGTTTTTTACATATTCTTTCGTATCTCAAAGAAGGAAATTGATGTCCATAAGATTCTTACTTTAAAATGTAAGGAACACGAATACCTTAAATCCAATTTCAGGATTTTTTAAAATTTGGCCCCAGGGGACGGGGAGGGGGGGCTTAATGTGTTTTTCACGTATTCCTTCATATATCAAAGAAAGAAACAGATATCCATAAGATTCTTCCTTTAAAATGTAAGGAATACGAATACCTAAAAGCCAATTTAAGGATATTTCAAAATTCGGCCCCCAAGGGGGTTAGGGGGGGCTAAACGTGTTTTTAAGCGTTTTTTACATATTCCGTCATATCTCAAAGAAGGAAACAGATATCCATAAGATTCTTGATTTAAAACGTAAGAAACACGATTAAATGTAACAAACACGATCAATGTCACGATTTTTCGACATTCGCTTTAGATTTTGAAAAAATTGCTAGAAACAATCCAATAATTTATATTTCCTATATATCACCATTTTGAACACCAAATTGGTGGTAGGAGAAAAGAGAGAGATCAACCTTAATTAAATGAAGTGTGGAAAGGTGTGTGTGTGTATGAATTGTATATATTTCGGTTGTTAGTACGTATACATCTAGAGCTCAGGTTAACTGCATTCATTTTTATTATCCTGGGCAACGTGAGGTAATTCTTTGTTTATGAAACCGGCGATTTTCACAAGGGTTTACGGGGAAGCCCTCAAACTCCTCGAAGGGCCGGGATCCAGTGGGTTATCAAAATTGAAAGAAACATTTTAATGTTGACATTAGCATGGGGGGGTGGGTTATTATAATATGCTGATGGGATGATGACCAGTGGAGAGGGGTATAGATTGCCATAAAATACAAATATACATATCATACAAGTAAGCTTTATTAAGGGTTCACCCGTGCAACGCCGGGTATATAAAGCTAGTAGGCTATATATTATGTATATCTGATCAGTAGAAATAATGTTAGGGGCTTAATCCTAACAATCTCCTTTGTTACCGCTACTGTCCTCTACCTCTTTTTGTGCCGAAGTCTTTAACGATCCTTAGCATGGTGCTATTGCGGTGGGCTTCTTCTATATCTATACTTATATATAAAGAGAGAGCGATTTTGTACGTGGAGGGTAATCTCCAGAACCACTGCACCTATTTGAAAAATTCTTTCACTGTTTGAAAGGTACATTATTCCAGATGGACATAGGCTATATATTATGTATATCTGATCAGTAGAAATGAAGTTAGGGGCTTAATCCTAACAATCTCCATTGTTACCGCTACTGTCTTACCGCTACTGTCCTCTACCGCTATTTGTGCCGAAGTTTTCAACAATCCTTAGCGTGGTGCTATCGCGGTGGGCTTCTGTTCTGACGATAGTGGTTCGAACCTAGCCGTTCTCCGGCACGCCTTTTTTCTTTTAAAATTAACTTTAATTATTAACTAAAGTAATATTAATTTGAATATTATTTTAAGAATATTATTTTAAAAAAAATTGAATATTTAAAAAAACATTCTTTACTTAAAATCCATTTTTATTTTTGTATTTTTATTTCAACTCTTATCCTCTTTCTATTATCTATCTATACTTATATATAAAGAGAGAGCGATTTTGTACGTGGAGGGTAATCTCCAGAACCACTGCACCTATTTGAAAAATTCTTTCACTGTTTGAAACGTACATTATTCCAGATGGACATAGGCTATATATTATGTATATCTGATCAGTAGAAATAAAGTTAGGGGCTTAATCCTAACAATCTCCATTGTTACCGCTACTGTCCTCTACCGCTTTTTGTGCCGAAGTCTTCAACGATCCTTATCGTGGTGCTATCGCGGTGGGCTTCTGTTCTGACGATAGTGGTTTAAACCTAGCCGTTCTCCGGCACGCCTTTTTCTTTTAAAAAATTAACTTTAATTATTTACTAACGTAATATTAATTTGAATATTATTTTAGGAATATTACTTGAAAAAAAAAAATTAATATTAGTTTTAAAAAAACATTCTTTACTTAAAATCCTTTTTTTATTTTTGTACTTTTATTTCATCTCTTAACTTCTCTCTTTTAAAAAAATTAACTTTAATTAATAACTAACGTAATATTAATTTGAATACTATTTTAGGTGCTTAAAATAATTTAATAAGCATTCTTTACTTAAAATCCTTTTTATATTTTTGAATAAAACTACGGTCTCAAGCACACCTCTTTTATAAAATTAACTTTAATTAATAAATAACGTAATATTACTTTGAATATTATTTTAGGTGCTTTAAATAATTAAAAAAAATATTCTTTACTTAAAATCCTTTTTATCTTTGTATTTTTATTTCATCTCTTATTCTAATTTTGGGATACCAATGTGTATCTATACTTCTATAATAATATATAAAGAGAGAGAGCAGATTTTGTATGTGGAGGGTAATGTACAACTTTTGTACATTAAAATGTACCTTACATATTTTCCTTTGTCAACCGCAGTCAAGTAACCATAGCAACACCCTTTAGCTTACGGGGTCCGTTTTTCGAAATCGCTCTTTACAACGGGAAAATGTTATCTACTTCCTACCTGCATTTTATGTGGAGGACATTCAGCGTGGGGGGGGGGGGGTCGTCAGGGGAAAGAGTGGTTAATTGCTGTCTTATTGCTTTCTTACTGTTAAAGAAGAATTTCAATAATAGATCATCGGCACTCCGTGCCTCTTTCATCTCTCAAAAGGCTGAAAATGGATGAACCGCGGGTGAACCGCCCATCTCATGTCTCTCGCCTGAAAAGAAATAGCCTCTAGCTAGAACGACAAAAGATTATTATTCAGTCCTTTTCGGCAAGATTCACCCTCCAGAATGTCACCCAATTGTTCTTTGAGGGCAAAGACGTTAGGAAAGTCACAACGAAGTGGAATTCTAGACAATATCGCTGCCGACATCAAACCGTATTTTTCGAAAGTATGTGCTTCGGATATATGCTATCCCACCCCGTAAGGAAAAGGTTTAATATTTTTAAGATTCACGTAGAGGAGGTATTGATAAATACAAAAGGGATTTGTAAAACTGGCAACGTTAAAGGGTTTATTGAAGAAAATTACATTTGGAAGTACACTTTTTATTGGACATTTAAGGTAAAAAAAGATTTACAATTTATTGGCTATCAACTGGAAATTTATTGGTATAATATTTTGTTCAACCCGGACAAAGTCGGGACGGGCCGCTAGTAGTAAAATAAAAGCAAACGCCGGGAATCGCCCCCGGGAGAAAAAATTACAAGGCGCGCGCGCGTCCACTGGGCCAGAGTTGCGACAGTTATTTAAGAAAAATGAGGAAGATATTCGCACTGACATTATAGTAAAGTTCTAGGGGGTTGGTAAAAATACAAGAGGGAGGAGTTTTGAAAAAGAATAAGTTTAGCAAGATAGGAGAGACAGTGTTAGTTCTCGAGAAAACACGCCCGAGGGCTTTTGCGGTTAGTACGGTGGGAGTAGTCATAGTCGGGAAACTCAGCTATAATCTCAGTGCGAATGTTAGGAATATTATAAAAAAAATTCTTAGAGAGTTTAAGTGCAGTTTCCTTGAAGGAAAGGATACTGAAGTCTCGTCGTATGGTTTCATTAGACATATAACGGATCAATAACGTCGGCAAATACGTCTGAGAGTCAAGTTCTGGATGACCTCCACTTTATGGATATGAGTTTTCGCGGCGTAGAACCAGACCAGTATTGCATAAAGAGCTACGGAGAATAACTTGTTTAAAAAGAAGGACTTTGTTTCTCATGGAAAGATGGCTGCCTTATATTAATGAGCGAAGTTGCATGGTAACAGTGTTACATTTTTGTACTAGTTTATCGACATGGAAATTCCCTGTCAGCCTGCGATCAAGGGTCACACCAAGATAAGTCACAGTATTTTCCCAGTCAATAGATGAATTGTAAAGGTAAAGCCGGGGGATTACAGTAACGATTGGAAAAGAAAATCGCGTGGCACTTAGAGGGGTTGATTCAAATTTTCCATCTTTCTAAAGTGTTGATATGCCGTTGGATCTGACTGGCAAGATAATTAATGTTGTGAGAGGTAGAGAGGATAGCTGTATCGTCCGCATAGAGGGCAAGAAGAGTATTAATTCCTCTAGGAATATCGTACAAATTATCGTACAAATTAAACAGGGTCGGGCCGAGAATGCTACCTTGAGTAACACATGAAGAAATTTAAAAATTACGGGAAAGATCGCGATTAACGCGGATAACAAAATTACGATTATGGAAATAGTTATGAAGAAGGTGAATGAGAGGGTCGGGCAATTTAATATCGATGAGTTCATAGATGAGACCAGGGGGCCAAACCTTGTCAAAAGCACATTTAATATCCAGAAAGAGAGCACCAGCGGGTCTCTTAGCAATCAAGCCATCGCTGGCAAATTCCACAACACGAAGGAGTTGAAGGGTAGTATTATGCTGGGCTCTGAAACCGAATTGTTCAGGAATAATTATGTTATTGTCATTCAGGAAGTTAGAGATTCTATTAAGAATGACGCGGTCGGTAATTTTACTGAGAGAACTCAGCAAACTAATTGGGCGGTAATTTTGAGGAAGATTGTGATCAGCACCAGGTTTAGGTATGGGACTAACAATAGAGGTTTTCCAGCAAGTGGGGAAGTAGTTAAATTTAAGAATCGCGTTAATAATGCCGGTTATGTACATAATAATGTTAATAGGGAGATGTTTAAGGGCACAGTTATTAATTTTGTCATTACCCGGTGCTTTTTCGATTTTAAGTTTTTGAATAATGTTGGTGATTTGAGCAACGGAAGCCGGATCAATATCTTGGGTAGGGGGGGGGGGGGTAGAAAGAAAATTGTGAACAGTGGTGAGGACAGATCTGTCATTTTCCTCGTCCACAAGGTCATAATTAGGAGAGAATTGCTCGCGATATGTGTTAGCAATTGTTGTGAAGGATCCACAATTTGAACATTTTGTCTCCTTCCAACAGTAGCCATTTTGTTTTTCCGTCAACACATTTACGGGTCATAAAACGGCCATATTGGATGCACCTGCTCCAATTTCCAAGAAACATCGTACCCCCTGAATTCCTCAGGACGAGAGGAAGGAATTCCAGGAAAGACTCAACGGACAGCCAATTTTCGCGGAAATAAAAGTACCACGTGGGTCAACCGTGGGGATGTCGGATCATCCTGCCCACGAATAAAGTACATGGAACAGCAATAAATTTACGTGAGAAACCGACCTGGGGAGGGGTCAAAACCAAAAAAGGGGGGAAAATGAACCGCGAGTTTGGAGAGAAGAAACGAGAGGAACGGAGGCAGAGGGTGAGAGTGAGATTGGGTAGCGAGCTGTGAAGAGAGTCCGGTGACTGCTGCGCAATGACCAGGAGAGAAAAAAGACGCTTCCGCTAAAGGGAAATGACCGTTTTCAACCGCCACCGAAGGGCCCCATATTCTTAGTCCCATACCTGTGGCCTCCACCGGTAGAAGTACCCCAACCAGGGCCCAATTTAGAAAATTCTTGACTATAGGCACAACTCGGGATGCCCTCCCCCAACTCTGATGTGGGCTTAAAATTTCCAAAATTGACACACACAAAAAAATAATCATGAATCATTGTGAAAGTACCACAAAACCAAGAATTGGCTATTTGAAGCGTAGAAGCCTAGAACATTACCAAATAACAGAAAGCAATACAACATATTAACTTCATCATTAAAACACCAATACAATGCAACCAGAAAACCTTATTAATCCTTTATATACCCTACTAGCATTATTGCCCGGCGTTGCCCGGGTAGATATATACGTAGATGTTAAATTCTTCATGCATATTGAAGCCTTCGATTGCCTTCTTCTCCTGTTTCGACTACTCTTTGTGCTTGTTTTCTTTTCGCATCAGAAGACTTTCCAAACGAAGCACGTTTCTTTGGTGGCATTATTAGTTTTTATCCTTTATATTAATTAAAGATAAACATCCAGATGCATTTAATTCCTTTATACTTTTTAAGAGCGTCTTCCGTTTAAGAATCCGTTAAAAAAATCGTCTGCATCACTTTCCGCATGAGAACGAATCATCTGCAGATTTCACAAAGCAGAGCCAGGAAAGTTGTGCTTATCTGGGGAGTCAGGGCAACACCGACTAAAACAAACACACACACACACACACACACACACATATATATATATATATATATATATATATATATATATATATATATATATATATATATATATATATCTTATATATATATTTCTTCTGTCCGTGTGTATGTAACTGAACTCCTCCTAAACGACTGGACTGATTTTTATGAAATTTTGTGTGTGCAATTTAGTTGATTCGAGAATGGTTTAGATTCACAATTTGATCCGATAGAAAATGTTTTTATATTTTTAATTAATTAATAAAAAACCAACAATTTATAAGGGGGTGCGTCCGGTAAATGGAAGCTGTTACAGTTTGTGGAATCGGCCCTCTGGATAATGGCGTCCACGTTAGGTTTAGTTATCAAACAGCGAGCGAAAAGATAAAAATAAATAAAATCAAAAAGTTTCAAGTCATATATTAAACCAGAATAGTAAATTTAAATAATAATCTTTCAAGTTAGATTTTATACTCTAAAATACATCAGATCCAACGGCATATTCATACTCTCGACACGCGATGGAAAATTCGAATCAACCACGCTAAGTGACACGAGATCTTTTTTAATCGCTACTGCAATCCCCCTCGCCTATATATTTGTGTCTATTGAAGAGGTAAAGACTAAGCTTCTATCCTGCTAACTTATTTCTGACTAAAAACTCCTCTGACATGTATAATCACCAGCCCACAACAACTTTCCAATAGCAAATATGTTTCACTTTACCCACTAGAACACCGTGTCATCGTGGGGCGTTCGGAAGGTCGCCAATTTGGAAAGTACCATGCTCTCCACCCGGGTTCGAATCCAGAGTTGTAAAAATTTTGCTAGACCTGTTATTTCAGCTTTTTTTTTTAAGGCTTTTTTATTTCAGCTTTTATTTTATTATTTTTTTATTTTAATTTTTTAAAATTATTATTTTTATTTATTTTTATTTTTTTCAGCTTTTTTATGATAAAATACCGAATATAGCTGAAATCTGAGGAGTTTATTATACATTTATACATTTTTAATTGGGTTTTCATATTATTAATATGTATAACATTTCGTATGCTTTTTTTTCTATGTTATTTATACTGTGTTAATTTTTAAATTGATTTTGGTTAACAAACATTCTTAAAATCCCGGGCATCGCCGGGTACTTCAGCTAGAATTACAATGTTTGAACAGGACAACGTCTGTCGGGTCCGCTAGTATATATATATATATATATATATATATATATATATATATATATATATATACATATTGATATTGATTGAAGTAGCAAAAAGTGCTAATATCAGGCTTTTAAATGTACGTTCATGAGCCGAAACCGGACGATTCGAATGACCGGGGTATGTGACGTCACGGACTGTGCGCCGAGACTTTGTGTTTGAGTCGGTGTTGGCCAGGGCCAAAGGTCATTCCCAATCCTCTTCCTCCCGCGCATTGGAATTTGACCCCGTCACCCCCAAACCAACCACTCTGAACACAGCTGGTTAGGGAAAAGGGCTATCCACAGGGGGTACGCGCACCTCTTAGAGGCACAAAAAACCTTAAAAAATTAATTTTAAAAAAACTAATTGCGCCCCAAATTTCGTTTTTCCTGATTTAAGTTTATCGGGTTCCAAATATTAACTGTGCCGAATTTGGTCCCGGTGGGAGAAACAGTCTATGATTCTATAGCGGACAAACAAACAGACAAGCTCTTTTATATATATAGATGAAGCGAAATGAACTAAAGAGGGCGCTATGTGCGCATCTCAATTGTTTGAACTGGTGTTCTATAGTTAGATTGATGTAATGATACGAGCTGAACCACCGTTTAAAGGTTGGCGAAACCTAATAATGTTCGTCGTTGTAAATAGAAAATAAATGTTATGTGTTTGTGTAGAAGTAGCCTAGTGCAATGATTCTTGCATAACTTTGGTGCAAGAGGCCGAGAATACCCTGGAATTGAAAAAGTTGTTACTGAACTGTGAACTGTATTTGCCTAAAAAAATGGAAGCCCAATTTAAATGAGCGAAGCACTTCCGTTTTCGGGGATTTTTAAGGTATGAGTTTTGTTTTATTTGCAGTCTTGGGTGTATTTAGATTATCGTTTGATTGTGAGGAATTGTATAAGTAATTTTAAATATTAAAATGTCCAATCACGAACGTTTGGAAATGTTGAAAAAGAAGCGATCTGTTGTGAGAACGCTAACGACTAAATTGGTAAACAAAATCGAAAGTACACTGCTGGCCACCCAAATTGCAACACCAAGAAAGACAAGAGATATCACAACAAAATTTATTTTGTAGATAACATGTTGACCAAGTATCAAATGATTAAATTTATAGACTTCTGTGATGTGTGGTTCCTGCCAAAATCAGTAGCCAGAGTAACCGCCATTGTTGGAGATCACCGCTGCCACACGCCTCGGCATTGATTCAAAGAGACTTTGGATGAGTTCATGGGGTACAGCACACTAAGCAGCTTCCACACCTTGCCAAAGTTGATCTGCTGTGGCAGCTGGGGATGGAATCTGGGTCAATCGTAGAGTAACCATGGACCACATGTTTTCTATCGGTGAAAGATCCGGAGAGCGAGGTGGCCAGGGAAGCAATTCAATCTGGCGATTGACGAAGAACCGTTGGACAATGCGTACCACGTGTGGTCGCGCATTATCCTGTTGAAATATGGCTGTGGGCAAGCCCTGAAGGTAAGGAAGGACAACTGGCTCCAACACCTCGGAGATGTAGCTCTGGCTGTTTAAAGTACCGGCAATGTGTACTAGAGGTGTGCGAGAGTGATATCCAATACCGCCCCATACCATAATACCCGGTGCAGGACCAATGTGGCGGTGCATAACGCAGCTGTTCAGCATCCTCTCTTCACGGTGTCTCCAGACTCGAATGCGACCATCGTGGTGTTGCAGACAGAAGCGCGACTCGTCAGTAAAGACAATTTCATTCCATTCTGCAGTCCACATCCTTCTGTCATCGCACCATTGGCGGCGGAGACGTATGTGGTTCTGCGTCAAGGGTAGACGATGCAATGGACGTCTTGCGGACAGACCACTCTGCTGTAAATGGCGTCGAATGGTACGCGCAGACACTGGATGATGCGTTACAGACTGCATGTGCTGTGCTATGGTTCGTGATGTGACTGAGCGATCCGTCACTATTTGCGCACAATTTGCCTGTCATCACGTGAAGTGGTGCGCTGAGGTGGATGCGATCGAACACGCCGGTCCGTCGTACCCTCCTGCATCCAACGATCACATATCCGCATTACAGTTGTTTGGTTTCGTCCAACACGACTACCGATTTCCCTGAAAGATAATCCACAATCTCGGTAGGCCACTATCCTTCCTCTGTCGAACTCGGACACTTGATCAAAAGATGATCGCTGTTTTCGACGAGGCATAATTGATCGTTTAAATGAAAAAACCACAAGAAAAACACAATTGCCGAACTTGAAATCGTCGAAATCTCCAAGCCTTAAATAGCGCTTTGAAGTGGCTCCACAGGCGCGCGTGATGTGCGTCTGCGCTGAAATTCTAATCATTTGCATATCTCACCTCCGCTAATGCATGTTGTAAATTTCATGTTATTTGCATGTTTCCTTCAGGGTGTTGCATTTTCAGTGGCCAGCAGTGTATTTTAAATTCTGATTCGGAAATTGATATTGTTGAATTGCAAGAAAATTATGACCTTTTAATTGAAAAATCTGATAATTTGAAAAGTCTTGATAAAGAAATTGAGTCATTAATTAACCTGGATTAGATTGAGGAAGAGGTCATTGCTAGCGAAGAATATAACGAAAAATGTTTAAAATGTTCCAAAAAATGGCGTGATTTTTAGAAGGAAAAAGAGTTACTAATATACAGAGATCGGAACAAAACTTAGATGTCTCAGGTCCCTCTCAAAATTATAGCTGTAGTGTCCCGTCATTCATTCCTAAATCGGTGAAACTTCCAAAATTGACAATTGAAAAATTTTCTGGCGATCCAAAATATTGGACAGAATTTTGGAATAGTTTTGAAAGCACGATTCATCAAAACGAATCGCTTACTAATGTACAACAATTTTCGTACTTGGAAGTCATATTTAACTGGTACAGCGTATAACGTTGTATGCGGTTTAGAACTAACTAGTGAAAATTATGAGAATTGTGTAACAGCTCTTAAGGAAAGATATGGTAGAAAGAGTGTTTTAATTAATTCGTTTATGAGTAAAATTTTGAATTTAGAAGCTGTCAAATATTCTTCGAATATTCGAGCTCTTCGTAGGCTGTATGATGAGTTACAAGTTTGTATTCGAAATTTGAATGCGATGAATGTTACTTCCTGTTCTTATGGACATTTATTGATATCGATATTGTTAAAGTTGATGCCAGACGATTTAGTTTTGGAATTTAACAGGCAAAAAAATTCTAAAAGTGATGTAAATGTTTCAGAATTAGTAGATTTTTGAAAAGGGAAATCGAATGTAGAGAAACTTCGTCATTAAGTTTGAATGAGAGAAAGGAAGTTTCGGTTTTGCGTAGTAATTATCGACCGAAATTTGAAAATAAAAGATTTGTAAAGAATACACCCACGACTGCTTCATTTAATGCTCAGATAAGTTCGATATGCATCTTCTGCTCAGGGACTCATGATTCTTTAAAATGTAAAAGTTCGCCTAATGATAAACTAACAAAACCGAAATCTGATAATAGGTGTTTTTCTTGTTTTAAGAAATTTCACGTAAGTCGAAATTGCTTTAATAACAAACCCTGTGATAAATGCAAAGGTAGAAACCATCATGAATTGATTTGGTTGAAAAATAATAGTCGATATAGGGCATAACTTAGGATAACGATATAGGGCATAAACGATATAGGGCATAAGAAATAAAGATTGTCAAAATTTACAGGAAAATGAAAAAGATTTTCAAAATTTGGGATCAGATATTAAGGAAATACCAAATGTGAATGGGACAAATTCTTCTAGTTCGGGTGTGATTACTTCCGTTTGGTAGTGCATTTCCAGTCCCAAGAACGTTATGTTGCAAACATGTACTGTTTTGGCGTCTTCTGATAGTAACGCCAAACTGACATGAATTCTGTTGGATAATGGGAGTGCAAGAAGTTTCGTGAATAGGGAATTAGCAAATGCTCTAAAATTAAAACCGATTAGAAGTGAAAGGCTCTCAGTTTATGCGTTTGGTGTTAAATATGCTCCCCCCCAAAAAGTGTACCCAGTAGTTCTAATTGAGTTGAGAAAGAGAAACGATTCGCATGTAAAAATAAAGTTTGAACTCCTGTGATAGACAAAATATCCGCGGCGCCAATATTTGCCCTAATGTAAACATTCAGCACTTGATGGAGAGGCGCGAATTGGAGATCGCTGACTCATACTTAGGAGACGATTTATTGAACACTAGCCGGGCTTCGCCCGGCTAGGCTCTGGTTTCGCCTAGCTACGCTCAAGCCATCCGTGTAACATATTTATGTACTTCGGGCCCCACAAAAGAAAAAAAAATTGTGCGGTCGGGGGACCCCCGTCAGGAACGAAGTTCCTTACTGTATTTTTTCAACTCTAAACGGGATTTAATAAGTAGATTTCTATTGATTATATATATACATATATATATATAGATATAGATATAGATAGATAGATAGATATTTAAAATTAAGATGACTAAAAGGGCGGATGCGACCATTAAATACTCCTATATCCTGAAATAAGATAGACATATAAAAATAAGCAAAAAAACGGAAGTGGAAGTGGTATAGTTGATGACTGGGGGGGGGGTTGTGACCCCCCAACCCCGGTTAAACATGTTTTAAGCCAGGCAACACTCCCGGAGGTCGGCTGTAACACCAAGACAGTAATAAACAATTAAGAAGAAGAAAAAATATTTTAGATGAAATAGATAAGTTAAACCATACATCTTTACTAATATAGTCAACTAAAACATAATTACAAGATGAATAGTGTTTTAATTTTTTAATAAAGAAAAAAGAAAAAATCTTAATACTAAGATACAGAAGTACAATAATACTAATTAACTAAATAATTACTAACAAATACACTATAAACATTAAGATACAAAAATACTTAACTCCACATCAAGCAAAGAGACACGAAACGCATGCACACTCACATTTATAGACATAGTAGGGATAAATATCGCCGTATTAGGGAAATTTTTGGTGTTGCCAACTTATGTTAAAACGATTCTCACAATCTTTTTTATAGTCTAAATTAAAAAGCTGTGTTAGAATTGATACGAGGAAATTGACAGGAAAACCCTGTTCAATAGCTATAGTTATGAATTTAACTATACAGACGTCCATAGTTTTTTTTTGTTTGAATGTAAACGTTGGCAACGTATTAACTGGTTAGTAACTATATTGCGTTTAATATTTAAAAGTAGAGCATTATTCCAATTCATAATCCTAACTGTTTTAAAGTTGTAAAACTCACGTTTATCATATAGAGTGTATGATATTAGATTTTGATTAACATTTAAACTCAAGTCCAAAAATACCAAATTGTCATCGTTATCTTTATCAGTCTCCACCAATTTAAGATTTTTAGGGTAAAAATTAATATCTATTGCATTTAAGTTTTCATTAAAACATATGAGTATATCATCTACATATCGGAAAAACATAAGTTCATTTAGAATCATTACTCCTCTTTCGTAAAAGTGAAGGTACAGTGATTTCCGCTTGTAAGAATCATGTTTGTTATTACTGTATTTGATTCTTATAAGCGGTTGATTCTTATAGCCGAAATTTAGGTTTTTGGACAGGCACACACCCCTATATAAACATATATTAGATAATTTACCATAAAATGCTCTTTAATTGACGTTAATTATCTTTTATTACAATTATTCTTTATAATTTTAAAAATACAACTTAATTTTTACACCTATAAGTAGATACACTTGATTATAGTAAGAGAAGAAAAAATCCAATATTTATTACAACATACCTGCTTAACAGTTTTAACATTTCAACTACAGGAAGGGAGCAAGAAAAAGTTTTGATGATGATGGGAGCGTAATGAAGTTTTCAGGAGGCTGTTTATACCTCTTTCAATACTAATAGTCTCAGACGAAGATTCACCTTATAGCTTACGTTTCTCGGTTTGATAACGTGCAAAATCTACTAATGTCACGTTTGCCTGAATGATAGTGGACACTTCGCCGAAGATTTATGTGTTTCAGGGTCCAGGAAGCCGCAACCAGGATGTGGGAGGTGGGAAAAAAGAGTCCCTATTTTTGTTTGTCAGTGGAGAAAAGTGAAATCGGATTGGGACGGGTAAAGATGCCCCCGGGTCAAGCTAATAGGACAGTGTTGTGGTGAAGCGTTAAAGGGGAAACTATTATGTTATGTCTAACAAAGAAAGGGATGAATTTTACGACTATATTCCATCCCATCTTCTCAATCTTCTTTAAAAAAAAAGAAAGAACTTCGTCCCTTTTGAGGGTTTAAGTGGCTTTTTTGGAAAAATGAAAGGAAAGAGAAGAGTGTAAACTGATTCTTAAAACCGGTGGGTTGATTCTTTAAACCGAAAATTTTAACATGGAAATAATACATTTGTTTTTGTTTTCGCGATATTGATTCTTATAAACGGTTGATTCTTATAACCACTGATCACTATAAGCGGTGGTTACTGTATATATCTGCTAAAGCAGATGAGCATCCTCCACCCATTGATATTCCATGTATTTGCTTATAGAAGTTTCTACCATTATACAGTATTGTTTCATTAAGTACAAGATCTAGTAACGCACGATATTTATTTTCAGTTATATATGTCTTTAAATCATATTGATCGTATAACCCAAGTATAATACTATAGAGATCTTTTAGGTTGATAGAGTTGAAAAGATCCGTAAAATCGTAGCTTTTAACGTTAGTTATATCACCTTTACCTTTTATCTGTTGAACTATTTCTAAGCTATTATTTATGAAATAGCCCCCTTCTTTACTTATTTTTTTTTATAAACTATTTTAAGTATATTTAAAAGTTTATTATTAGCAAGCGTTAAGTACGTATTGCAGCCCACTGTTACAGATCTAAATTTAACGGGTGATTTATTAAATTTAGGGATTAAGACTAAATAGGGAAACTTTAGATTTTTAATATCATAACCTGCACGGCGATATAAAGCTTTGATACGATTTTGTATAGTACAAGACATAGAATCTAATTTTTTATAAACAGTATTATCATTATAGCACTGTAATAGTTTGTCACAATAAAAGTTTTTGCATATAAATGCATAGTTAGCAGAAACTTTATCAACATAGGTTATTGCAAATTGGTCTTGTAAAGCAGTGATAGACGGTTTTAAGGTTTTCAAATTTACATGAAGATTTATTGGCTTAGTTCTCAGATAGGCATTTTTAAAATCACTTAAATAATGAAATTTCCACTGTTCGAATGTACTAACAGGTATACTATGCTTTATAGCTGTTTTATATATAAATTCATCAAGATTACGTTTGAAAATTTGGAATACATTCTTTTTATAACCTATGCGAAAGCCTGTACCATTATTCATTAAATTAGTCAAAGCCGTATTGTCTGTAATTTGAGTATTACCTGTTATAATGTGGCTGTAGTGTTCATTGTAACCGGTCATTTTATGTTTACAACTAGCGGCCTGTCCCGACTTCGTCCGGGTTGAACAAAATATTATACGAAAAAATTTCCAGTTGATAGCCAATAAATTGTATATCTTTTTTTACCTTAAATGTCCAATAAAAAGCGTAGTTCCAAATGTAGTTTTCTTCAATAAACCATTTAACGTTGCCAGTTTCAAAAATCCTTTTTGTATTTATCAATACCTCCTCTACTTGAATCTTAAAAATATTAAACCTTTTCCTTACGGGGTGGGATAGCATATATCCGAAACACATACTCTCGAAAAATACGGTGTGATGTCGCAGAGATATAGTCTCGAATTCCACTTCGTTGTGACTTTCCTAACGTCTTTGCCCCCAAAGAACAATTGGGTGACATTCTGGGAACGGGGGGTCAATCTTGCCGAAAAGGACTGAATAATAATCTTTTGTCGTTCTAGCTAGAGGCTATTTCTTTTCAGGCGAGAGACATCAGTAGGGCGGTTCACCCGCGGTTCATCCATTTTCAGCCTTTTGAGAGATGAAAGAGGCACAGAGTGCCGATAAACTACTATTGAAATTCTTCTTCAATAGTAAGAAAGCAATAAGAAAGCAATTAACCACTCTTTCCCCTGACCCCCCCACGCTGAATGTCCCCCATATAAAATGGGGATAGGAAGTAGATAACATTTTCCCGTTGTAAAGAGCGATTTCGAAAAACGGACCCCGTAAGCTAAAGGGTGTTACTATGGTTACTTGACTGCGGTTGACAAAGGAAAAGATGTAAGGTATATTTTAATGTACAAAAGTTGTACATTACCCTCCACATACAAAATCTGCTCTCTCTCTTTGTATATTATTATAGAAGTATAGATACACATTGGTATCCCAAAATTAGAATAAGAGATGAAATAAAAATAAAAAATAAAAACTGATTTTAAGTAAAGAATTTTTTTAAAATTATTTTAAGCACCTAAAATAATATTCAAAATAATATTACGTTATTTATTAATTAAAGTTAATTTTTTAAAAGAAAGAGGTGTGCTTGAGACCGTAGTTTTATTGAAAAATAAAAAAGGATTTTAAGTAAAGAATGTATTTTTAATTATTTTAAGCACCTAAAATAGTATTCAAAGTAATATTACGTTAGTTATTAATTAAAGTGAATTTTTTAAAAGAGAGAGGTTAAGAGATGAAATAAAAATACAAAAATAAAAAAAGGATTTTAAGTAAAGAATGTTTTTTTTAAATAATATTAAATTTTTTTTCAAATAATATTCCTAAAATAATATTCAAATTAATATTACGTTAGTAAATAATTAAAGTTAAATTTTTAAAAGAAAAAGGGCGTGCCGGAGAACGGCTAGGTTCTAACCACTATCGTAAAAACAGAAGCCCACCGCGATAGCACCACGCTAAGTATCGTTGAAGACTTCGGCACAAAAAGTGGTAGAGGACAGTAGCGGTAAGAATGGAGATTGTTAGGATTAAGCCCCTAACTTTATTTCTACTGATCAGATATACATAATATATAGCCTATGTCCATCTGGAATAATGTACCTTTCAAACAGTGAAAGAATTTTTCAAATAGGTGCAGTGGTTCTGGAGATTACCCTCCACGTACAAAATCGCTCTCTCTTTATATGTAAGTATAGATAGATAGATTGTAGAAGTATAGATACACATTGGTATTTCAAAATTAGAGTAAGAGATGAAATAAAAATACAAAAATAAAAAAAGGATTTTAAGTAAAGAATGTTTTTTTAATTATTTTAAGCACCTAAAATAATATTCAAATTAATATTATGTTACTTAATAATTGTGTGCACTCCGCCATCTTGGATTTTTTTGCGCCAACTTGGCGATTTTACCGTGTTTTGAGGAGTGGAAAAATTCTCGCCAATGTGTTTTAAGCGGTGTTTTCAAAACGCTGGACTTTGAATTTTTTAGCTTTTGTTACCGCTTCTCTAGCGCTTGGCGCCATTATTGTTCCCCCTTCTGTACGCGTTGGCGCTAGTTTTGCATTGTACGGCAACCCTATGGATGCCGAAGTTCATTCACCTCGAAGCGTTCGAAGCTTGTTGTCGTTCGGAGCTATGTCTCGTCGGTGCGTTGTGCACATTTAAAACTCTCGTTGTTTGTTAAAATAAAAACATTTCGAACCAATTTACAGTCCATCAATTAATTATGTTCACGAACCAGCAAAGTTTAAGTGGTAAATCGTACCATTGATTTGGTCCGCTCTCTCGGAGATCGAATCTTTTAATTTGAGCTATATTTAGCCATTTCGTTTTGTTCTCGGATTTTAATTATGGCGGATGAAGACATTACATCGTTGAATAGGAAACGTGGTGGAATCAAAGCGCAAATAACTAGACTGCAATCATCGATAAAGGATCAAGAAACTAATAAAGATGTCGAAATAGAAGAAATCAAAGTGAAATTGGAAAAAGTTCGAAAATTAAACGATCAGATCGAGTGTTTGCGTCTGGAATACTACAAAGTCGTTAAAGATGAAGATTTGAATGAAATCGAAGATAGTTTTGCTGAAATAGAGTCTGATATTCTGAAACTTGAGGTAAGCCTCAAACGTATTTATAATAATTGTATGCATAATAATGTTGAAAATAGTAATGCTAGTACTCAAATTAAAAGTAATAATGTCCAAATTAAACTACCAGAAATTCCATTACCGAAGTTTTCGGGTAATATTGAGGAATGGAACTTGTTTAAAACCCAATTTGACTCGTTAATTTCGTCGAACAATCAACTATCTGAGTCGCAAAAGCTATACTATTTGCAGTCATGCTTAGTGGGAAGTGCGGCTCGGATAATGTCAACTGACGACTCATTTTGTTCTTTATTAAAGGCTTTGGAAAATAGATTTAATAATAAGAGACTTATTGTAAATACCCACATTTCAGAATTACTTTCAATTGAAAGGTTACACAACGAATGTGCTAAGGATTTAAGATCACTAATTGATCAGCTATATAAACATTTAAGAGCTTTAAAATTATTAGATTTGGATTTGGATAAATTAAGTGAAGCCATGTTGATAAATATTGTGTTGCAAAAGTTGGATAAAGAAACGCGTAAACAATTTGAAATGACTTTAACGTCAAATGAGTTAACTAATTGGAGCACGTTTACAACCTTTATTGAAAAAAGATGTCAAATTTTGGAAAATCTACAAAATAATATCACCCAACCACCAAAATCGAAACTGAATTTTCAGAATTCCAAAACGCGCACTTTCGTAACGAAAATGAATAATTCTTCATCTAAGTGCCCAGTATGCCATTTATCAAATCATCCTATTTATAAATGTAAGAATTTTCTTGACTTGAATGCTATGGAACGTTATAATATGGTTAAAAATCTCTCACTTTGTATTTTATGTTTAAATTCGGGGCATAAATTGACTTCTTGCCGCCAACCTAAGTATTTGTGTAAGATTTGTAATGGTCCTCATAATTATCTCTTACACCGATATGGCAATCCCTCTAACGAAGAATTGAATATTGCGCAAGCTGAAACAATAACTCCAGAGCTGAAAAATGACTCGCCACCTGCAGATACTTCTTCCTCTGCTTGTTTGTTTATAAAAAATAAAAGTGTTCTCCTTTCAACAGCTGTAGTACTTGTGCAAAATATTTATGGCCAGTTTATGAGAGCAAGAGTAATCCTTGACAGTGCTTCTCAGTCTAATTTCATAACTAAGCAATTTGTTGATAATGCTAATTTAAGGAAACAAAAAGTAAATATTTCGGTTTCGGGATTAGGAGGAATACCTACTCCAATTGAATATGAAGTTTTTGCTAACATAGCAAATGGAAATGGATCGTTCTTTTCGTTGCAAAACTTTTTAGTCGTCGATAAAATTACGGATATGGTTCCGGCAACAAATTTGAATTTAGAAAATATAGAAATTCCACAAGTTATGTTGGCAGATCCTGAATTCACCAAGCCATCCCGAATTGATATGCTTTTGGGAGCTGAGACTTTCTTTGAAATTGTTAAGGGTGAACAAATACGTTCATCTGTAAATTCATTAATATTTCAGAATACTGTGTTTGGTTATGTCGCTAGTGGCTATGTAAATACAAATAATCAAGGGCCATATACTAATTTATGTAGTTTAATTTGTCAAAGTGAAAACATAGAAAAGATAGTCGAAAAATTCTGGTCTGTGGAAAATATTAGTGAAGATCAGACTATCCTTAGTAAAGAAGAAGAGTTTTGTGAGTCACATTTTAAAGAAACTCACAAAAGAAATAAAGATGGTCGCTTCGTAGTTAAAATGCCCATGAAAGAAGGATCTTTGGGTGAATCTAAGGCCTTAGCCAACGTTAGACTTAATCAATTAGTCAAGCGGTTGCATAAAAATTCGATGATGCAAAATTTATATAAAGAATTTATAACTGAGTATGAAAACTTAGGCCATATGGAAAAGGTAGATAACGATCAGAATTGTGAAGGGTCGTATTATCTGCCGCATCATGGTGTTTACAAACCTGAAAATTCGACCACAAAATTAAGGGTTGTATTTAACGCCAGTGCTCCTAGTACTTCGGGACAAAGTCTAAATGACTTGCTTCTTGCCGGTGCAGTGCAAGAAAACATTTGTGATATAATGGTGAGATTTCGGACATATAAGTACGCCTTTACTGCTGATATTAAAAAGATGTATCGTCAAATATTGATTGAGGAATCTCAAAGAGATTTACTAAAGATATTATGGAAAGAAAACATAAATGAGTTAGCAACCACATATCGGCTTAACACTGTCACCTACGGCACAAAATCGGCCCCATTTCTCGCTATTCGTTGTTTAAAGCAGCTAGCTTTGGATGAAGCAGACAAATTTCCGCTCGCCGCTGAAGTTACCCTTAATGATGTTTACATGGATGATTTTGTCTCGGGTGCTTCTACTTTAGAAACTGCACGAGAATTGCAGTGCCAGTTGACGCAAATGCTTCACACTTGTGGAATGCAACTCCACAAATGGAAGTCTAATTCCAATGACCTATTGAATAGTGTTTCGGAGAAGTGTCCTGAACATAAATTTACTTCGGGTTTAGATCCAACTGTCAAGGCACTCGGAATAATTTGGAACCCTCAAGAAGACATATTTTGTTTTAAAGTAGTGATAAATGAGAAATCTTCTTACACTAAACGTGACGTCTTGTCAACAATTGCAAGATTGTATGATCCTCTTGGATTGATAGGCCCAATCATTTCTAAAGCTAAGATTTTTCTGCAAAGGCTATGGATTAGAAAGCTTTCTTGGGATGAACCTTTGCCAGAAAACATTTTGTTAGAATGGAAACAATTTGTTTTGTGCCTAAGATCTGTTGAAGAAATAAAAATTAACAGATATGTGTTGACTGACAGTGCTGATAAGATCATACTTCGAGGGTTTTCTGATGCTTCCGAATCTGCGTATGGATCAGTTGTTTATCTAATTTGTATTACTAAGGACAATACTGTGTCTTCTCATCTCATAGCCAGTAAATCTCGTGTTGCACCATTAAAAAATATGTCTGTGCCTCGTCTTGAGTTATCAGGATGCTTACTCTTATCGCAACTGATAGTCAAGGTTCGCAATTCCTTAAAGTTGAAATTTGATGAAGTTTGTCTTTATACAGATTCGACAATTGCTCTGGCCTGGATCAAGACACCGGCGTATAAACTTAAGACTTTCGTTGGAAACAGAGTTTCTAAAATTCAAAGCTTAACGGAATCGCATCAGTGGAAACACATTTCTTCATCTAGCAATCCTGCTGATATTATTTCTCGAGGATCTTCGCCCCATGAACTTTCAAGTTTGTCGCTGTGGTGGCAAGGTCCTGGACTTGTAGAGGAATCCATTGGTACCCCCATCTCAGTTGATGTGCCTCTTCAAGAATCGCAGCTTTACCAAGATGAACTTAAAAAACTTTCTGACATTAACTTACTTAGCACTAAAGAAAATACATTTTCGAGTGATTTCCTTAATTTGAATAACTACGTCCTTCGAATAACTACGTTAAATTAATCTGTATTTTTAGTTTTATTTGCAGGTTTGTATTTAATGTTAAAAACAAAATGAAAATAATCGGCCCAATTACAAACGAGGAATTAGAAAGGGCTAAAAAGAAATTAATTAAAATTATTCAGGTAAGTGAATTTGATAAGGAAATCAAAACATTAAAGAACGGTGAATCGGTGAAGAAAGGCCAGGTAAGCCACTTAAATGCTTTTTAGATGAAGAAGATTTGTTAAGAGTAGGTGGTCGTTTGGCTCATGCCAATATAAGTTATGATAATAAACATCAAATAATACTACCTAGAAAACACAAACTGACTACTCTCATATTCCAGCATTATCATTTAAAGAACTTTCATGCAGGACCTCAATCGTTATTACATTTTGTTCGCCAAGAATTTTGGCCCATTGGAGGTAAAAATATCGCAAGAAAGGTAGTGCACAACTGTGTAACTTGCTTTAGACACAAACCTACTACTTTAGATCAATTAATGGGAAATTTGCCTCCAGAGAGAGTCAACCCCACTCCTGTCTTTTTTAACACAGGTGTAGATTTTTGTGGTCCCTTTTACATTCGATATAAGTATCAAAGAAAGGGTAATTTACACAAGGTGTATGTAGCTATTTTTGTTTGTTTAGTTACTAAGGCCATACATCTTGAGATAGTTTTCGATCTAACTTCACAAGCATTTATTGCTTGCTTGAAGAGATTTTTCGCTCGTAGAGGAAAATGTTCAACCTTATTTAGTGATAATGCTAAGACCTTTATAGGAGCTAACCTAGAATTGAAAAAACTCGCGTCACTTGCTAATTTTCCTGATGAATGTTTATCTAGATTTTTGGCTACGGAGAATATCTCCTGGAAATTCCTTCCCCCTCGAGCCCCGAATTTCGGTGGACTCTGGGAGTCAGGTGTCAAGTCCTTCAAGCATCATCTAAAAAGAACTGTTGCTGATGCCAAATTATTTTATGAGGAATTTTTGACGGTTGTCACCCAAGTTGAAGGCATCTTAAATTCAAGACCAATTTCTCCATTATCATCTCATGCTTCGGACTTAGAATCTTTAACTCCTGGTCATTTTTTAATAGGTCGGCCAATAAATTCGATCCCAGAGCCTCCTTTAATAAATGAATCAGGCAATAAATTATCCCGTTGGCAACGATTAACCAAAATGGTTGAGCAAATTTGGAAACGTTGGTCCATTGATTATTTAAACCATTTGCAAGAACGGAAAAAATGGCAATTTGCTAAAAACAACATTAACGAAAATGCAATGGTTCTACTAAAGGAAGACAACCTTCCACCCTTGAAATGGTGTCTTGGCAGGATAAGTCAAGTCATTCCAGGCAAGGATGGCAAAATTCGCGTAGCAATTGTAAAAACTAAAAATGGTTACTTTAAAAGACCAATTTCTAAAATTTGCCTCCTACCCATTGAAAATTGATCTCTCTGAAGTTATTGTAAACCAAATAGATCTGTACGTATTTAATTGTATATTTTTCTGTATATATATTTACTTTATTTTTCTGTACAATTTTATATATATATATTTCTGTATATTTACTTTCACTTTATTTTCTGTACAATTGTATATACTTTAATATTTACGAAAAACAAAAAAAAAAAACGGAATGTCAATTTGTTACATTGTGCTGAACTTCGAAAAATGATTGTAACTTGTCTTGTAATTTGTGTTGCATGTCATAGACAAGCAACGCGGGGCGGTATGTTACCGCTTCTCTAGCGCTTGGCGCCATTATTGTTCCCCCTTCTGTACGCGTTGGCGCTAGTTTTGCATTGTACGGCAACCCTATGGATGCCGAAGTTCATTCACCTCGAAGCGTTCGAAGCTTGTTGTCGTTCGGAGCTATGTCTCGTCGGTGCGTTGTGCACATTTAAAACTCTCGTTGTTTGTTAAAATAAAAACATTTCGAACCAATTTACAGTCCATCAATTAATTATGTTCACGAACCAGCAAAGTTTAAGTGGTAAATCGTACCAGCTTTTTTAATAAAAACCACCTGTTTAAATTATGAAACTTAGAAAAAATTTTGAAAAATCATTTAAACGTTGGACTTAGATTTATTTTTGGGTTTTTGATAAAAACCAGTTTTTTAAATTATGAAACTTGGAAATTTTTTTGAAAAAATAATTCTCAAATATTGGAAATTTTGGGTTTTTCTTTTAGTTTTTTTAATAAAAACAACCTTTTTAAATTATGAAACTTAGAAATATTTTTGAAAAATCATTTAATCGTTGGACTGAGATTTTCTTTTTGTCATTTTTAATTAAAAACTACCTTTTCAAATTATGATCCATATGAAAAATTTGGTCAAATGAATTTTACTTACAGATAAAATTTCAATGCCATGTATTCAGTTTGCCCTAACTCTTTGACTAATAGCAATGAATCACCAAAATATTATGCCAATATATTGTTGATTAGAAAAAAAATACAGCATTTTCGTACCACCTAAATAACTTGCAATTTAAAAATTATCTCAAATTCAGCTTTGAAAAATGTAAAATAATTATGAACCCATAAATTTATGGTGAGTAACCAGATACTCTTTTTTTTTTTGGGGGGGGGGGGGTTAGGGCATTGTGGTAATGAAATTTTACTTCAGATTTGACCTTAACCAAATATTTGGTGCATACAATAAAATCGGAACAATGATTATTTGACCATTTATCCTGCTGTGTTGGAAATAAGAAAAAAAAACCTTTTTCTAAACCAGTAACTTAACCTTAACTAACTTCTTAACTTAGGTTCCTGGGGAGAGAGAAGTTGAACTTCAGTTATTTAAATTTATTTGTAATCCACTACAACTTGGAATTATAAAATATTTTAAAATATATTGTATTTCAAATGTATACTGTATTTTACATTTTACGAAAAAATGATGGCAGATAATTTTTACTTCAAATAAATGAAATGGTGTATCATTATAGTATACTAATTGACAATCGATAAACAAAATTAAAAGCAACTTAAATTTAAAAAGTTAACGAAAAACTGATAATGGATTCAAAAATTTTCAACAAAAAGACTCTTAGTTTTAAAAATAATTTACTCTTTTGAGTATAGTCAATTTGACTCAGATTTCCAGTTCAAGGCCGAGATCTGACTTAAAATTATTATACTGTAATTGAAAGATCACATCAGAAATAACTGTTTGATCTTAAAATTAGAGAACTTGACATTGGGTTATTTTTACCAGAACGCAATAATTATCGCCATGCGAAATGCGCCAAACCCTGGCGGAAAAATCCAAGATGGCGGCCGTGCACACAAATCTAGAGTATCCCCCTCTAACTTTATTTCTACTGATCAGATATACATAATATATAGCCTATGTCCATCTGGAATAATGTATCTGTCAAATTGAGATACATTATTCCAGATGTATCATGATGTGAAAGAATTTTTCAAATAGGTGCAGTGGTTCCGGAGATTACCCTCCACTTACAAAATCCGCTCTCTCTTTATATATTAGTATAGATTACAATTACCAGGAGAAGCATCAACTATATTTTTTGAAATATTATAGTTGAAAATATAGCGACCCAATGGTCTACTATATTTGAAGCTATTATATATTTTTATATTGTTCAAAGGAAAATATTGCATATTCTAATTTAAAATTTTTGTAAATGGTATTGTACCAACTTCGTGGTACGGGGAAAATTAAAATCTACAAGTGAATTTCAAATACAACAGAAATAAATCATGCCAGTTACCACAAATTGAGAAACAGAGGAAATTTATATAAACAGCAGAACATAGATAACATAGAATCTTCTTTTACACAAGTAACAGCAGTAGAGGACAATATTACTGCAAATCTTCGCTGAAATTAACAATCCTCAGCACCTACACATTCCACTCTTACAGCAGGAATCTCAAGTTTTAGAACACATACAATAATACAATTATTATAGCACTTAATAGTAAACTTATACGACCTTTTTCACCAAAGATCCGTAGAACCCTATTCCAAGAAAATACCTCTCTCTACACCGAGAGAACTTGAACTTCCCAAGAAAACGCTCACCTAGCTCTTCAAGAACTACGCTTAAACTCAATTACTGTTCTAAAACCCTATTAATCTCGTACAACAAAAACCCGCGTTGCCACACTACACAACCAAACAATTTTCCAACAATCAACCTAATATCCAGATTTATCACTTACTCCTTAGTTTTAATTCCACAACTCCCGAAACATCGCACTTTGGCGATAAAACGCCAAATTGGTTCCCAAACATGTAACATTGCCCCCTCCTCAAAAGACTGGACGTCCCGGACAGTCCTACACTAACAACAACGGTCCTAAAAATACTACTACAAAATACAATTTCATAAAAACACAACACATATACCATTACAAATTAAATAAATAAACACATAAAAACAACAGTTGCAACATTAGTATATAAGATAAAAATAATAAATAAATAAATAAATTGGGTAGCCTGGATCTACTTAGGAGCAACAGCCTACGAGCCGTGGCTCGGGTATCCTCAAACTCTTCAGGACCCACTCACGTCCCATGGTAAGGAGCGAGCCGGTCGTAATGCACGACCTTCGCTTTGCTGTTCGCAGATTTGCGAATCCGTACGACGACATCGTTGATTCTGTTGACCACGACGAAGGGACCGCTCCAGTGGGACTGTAGATTGGGGGACAAGCCTTTCCTACGAACGGGGCTCCACAGCCAAACTTTACTTCCTTCCTGGAACTGATGATCTATCGCTGTCGCGTCGTACCGCCTCTTCATTCTGTCGCTGGCCACGTTGATCCGCTCCCGGGCGAAGTGGTGGATTCCTTCCAGTCTGTCCTGGACATCGCGGACATACTCCTCCGGAGAAGAGGATGCATCAGGGGGGCAGCCAAAAAGGAGGTCACACGGCAGCCGCAGATTCCGTCCATAAAGCATCTCAGCAGGAGTGTGCCCCGTTGTCTCATGGACGGCGCTGCGATACGCTAAAAGGAAAAGAGGTAGGTGCCGGTCCCAGTCCTTCTGGTGCCTAGATACAAGTAAAGAAATGTGGTTAAGGATGGTTCTATTAAAGCGTTCGACCATACCATCCGACTGGGGGTGTAGAGGAATTGTTCTGGTTTTCTCAATCTCCAATAGTCGGCACATTTCGGTGAAAATTGCAGATGTGAAATTAGTCCCCTGATCAGAGTGTATCTGCATGGGAGCTCCGAATCTGGAGACCCAATTCAGAACTAAAGTTTCAGCTACGGTGACTGCTTCCTGATCAGCTATGGGGTAAACTTCTGGCCACTTAGTAAAATAGTCCATGGCAACGAGCATGTGCTTGTTGCCATCAGTGGAACGTGGAAGAGGTCCCAGGATGTCGATGGCGACGCGCTCGAAGGGGGCACCTACGTTGTAACGTTGCATCTTCCCTCGGCTACGTCTCTTTGGTCCTTTGCGAGCTGCGCAGGCGTCGCAGGCTCGGCACCACTTCTCGACATCGTCTCTGGCTTTTCCCCAGAATAATCGCTCCCGCACCTTGTTCAGGGTCTTCATCACCCCAAAATGCCCTCCGGCGGGACTACTGTGGAGTTCTTCTAAAATTGCAGGAATTCTGGAGCGAGGAACCACGAGCTGCCATCTTGTTGTTTTTCCATCGTCTGACTCCCACTTTCGGTATAGGACACCGTTTCGTAAGTGCAGGGAGTTCCAAAGGGCCCAGTAGTATTTGGTATTCGGGCTAAAGGTCGATATCTGTTGCCAGCCAGGTTTGGTGCTGGACAACCCCATGTGTTCTACTATGGGTTTGATGTCTGGGTCTTCATTTTGTTCTTTTCGAAGCTGCTCATCACTCCACGGGTCCGGAGACAGGGTGACAGCAGTGACTTGCTGAACAGTAGGAATTTCAAAGCCATACTTCTTCTCGGCCTTGGTGCAATATCGGCAACTGTCAGAGCACGGTCTTCTGGATAGCGCGTCAGCATTACCGTGCGAAGAACCCTTACGGTGTTTCAGGTCGATAGTGTATTCTTGTAATGTCTGTATCCATCTGGCCACCTGGCCTTCAGGATTTTTAAAGTTCAGAAGCCATGTGAGAGAGGCGTGGTCGGTTCGCAGCACAAACTTCCGGCCGTACAAGTAATGATGGAAATGTTCTACGGCCTTCACCATGGCTAGCAATTCTTTTCTTGTGACGCAGTAGTTCCGTTCACTCTTGGAAAGGCACTTGCTCCAGTAGGCGATAACTCTTTCTTGTCCGTCTATTTCCTGCGACAGGACTGCCCCGACGCATCCAAAGCTTGCGTCCGTGTCAAGGATAAATTCTTTATCAGGCTCTGGGTAGGCCAGGATGGGTGTAGACGTTAGGGTTTTCTTAAGCTTCTTGAATGCGTCTTCACACTCATCAGTCCAGACGAACTTCTGGTTTGCTTCTGTCAATCTGTGAAGGGGTCGAGCTAAATTCGAGAACCCTTTAACAAACCGCCTGAAGTAAGAGCAGAGACCTAAAAAGCTCCGCAATTGATGTACATCTTCTGGTCGGCACCAGTCTTTGACTGCCGACACTTTGTTAGGGTCAGTCTGGACCCCTCTTTCAGAGATGATATGACCGAGGTACGTCACCTGGTGGCGAAACAAGTTGCATTTCTTAGAATTGAGCTTCAAACTAGCCCCCCGTAGCCTTTGTAGCACCTTTCTGAGATTTCTTAGGTGGTCTTCGAAATCTCGCCCTACAACGATTATACCGTCCAAATAGACCAGACTGTTTGGAAATTTGTGTTAATTTTCTCCCCTAGATGGCACTGCATGTCAATGTAAGTTTAATATTTGCTATGTTTTTGCTAGTACTCTCGTGGCAGGCAAACAGGAAAGTTTGAGCGTATGTAAGCTCTCATCTTTAATAATTCTTTGAATAAAATTGTATATATGTAGAAATAAATAATGTAGATTTTAGAAGATTGATGTTTTTCTTCATGCACCTTCTACCACTCAACCACGGATGTAATATGGTGCATATCGGCTGTGAACTGGAACTGAGTTTTTTACGTTGGAATTTTTGATTGGAATGGACACCTGCTGTGCTTGAAAAAAAAAATGGCTCAACGGATTCTTTCAGCGTTTGGATGCTGAGTGGAAATGAGAATTTTTCTTCGGATTAGCTGTTCTTACTATTACGGATACCTTAATTAAAGGTAAGGTCTTTTATAATAATTAAAAATGGATAAGATTGCAAAAATCATAGAAAAAAGAAGCACAGTAAGAGCTAATATAACGAAGTTGATAAAAAAGATTCAAACTTTGAATTATGAAGATGAAACTGTTGAAAATCTAACAGAATTAATTGAGTTGTTAGAAACGAAAGAAAAAATACTTAAGGAGTATAATTTAGAAATTGAAGATCTCATATCGGATCCAGTTAAATTTAAAACCGAAATTGCTCAATCGGAAGAATATGATGAAAAAATTATTACGACTAAAATTAAACTCAAAAATAAAATTAAAGAAATGAATAAAAGGGACGATCAAAGTTCCCATGGAAGTAATAACACCTCAAATGTTACTGAGCATAATTTTACGGCATTAAAATTGCCTAAATTAGAAATTCCGCGTTTTTCTGGTGATTCTAATTTCATGGAATTCCTTAACTGCTTTGATAGCGCAATAGGGTCGAACGATTCCCTAACTAAAATTGAAAAATTTCAGTATTTAAAGTCCTTGCTTTCTCCCCCCGCCTATAATGTGGTTGCTGGATTCGAATTAAATGAAAAGAACTACGATTCTTGCCTTGAACTTTTAAAGCAGCGTTATGGTCGTACTGATTATAATATTAATTTGTATATCTCCAAATTACTTAACTTAGAACCGGTAAGAAATTCCTCTTATGTAAAAGGATTACGCAAATTGTATGATGAGATAGAGGTAAACATAAGAAATTTACGCGCACTAAATGTAACCGAAGGATCGTATGGTCATCTATTAAATCCCCTACTCTTAAAATTGTTACCCCAAGATTTAGTTTTGGAATTTCACCGAAAACGAAATAAGGAAAAGAACTGTGAAACTTCGGATATTATGACTTTTTTGAGAAATGAAGTCGAATCAAGGGAAATTTGTGAAACTGTAATGAATTCTTCCAAGGTTTGCGAATCTAAACGCACCTTTTTTCAAAGTTATCAAACGGGACAAACGTATCATAAAAAATATTCGAAACCTAAACATTTTTCAACCGCTGCAACATTACTTGCACCAGTAAAAAATACATGCATATTTTGCGAATTAAACCACGAATCCATAAATTGTAGGAAATTTGATGTAGAACAAAAAATTAGTAAACTTAAGTCTGAAGGACGATGCTGGGCGTGTTTCAAGCCCAAACATACCAGCGGAAGCTGTCGATTAGGTATTTCGTGTGAAATATGTTTTTCAAAATTTCACCATAAATCAGTTTGTAGGAAAAATGGCAAACCTTCTAATGGTCCGGTAGAGCGTAGTAAGGAAAATTGTAATAATTCGCGTAGCTTAAATTCTAATGAAACCGAAAATGAAAGGACAAGCTCTACTTCTGAAGTTATAAGTTCTGTTTCTCAATGTAATCTTAATACGAACTGTTCTAAAAATGTTTATTTGCAAACTTGCACTGTCTTAGCTAAATCGGAAAATAAATCTTGCTTATCAAGATTAATGTTTGATAGTGGAAGTTCGCGCTCTTTTATAAGTGAAAAGTTAGCGAATAAATTGAATTTAAAAACTATTCGGAATGAAGTTTTGTCAGTCTATTCTTTCGGAATGAAAAGCCCAACAGATAAAGTTTATCGAGTTGTTGAATTAACACTCGAAAGTACAAATTCTCATTTTCGAAAAAATCAGGAATTATTTGTGTCTAGGACTATTACAGGTGCTACCGTTAAATACCCAGACGAAAAAATAAAAAACTTAATGCTGAAAAGGAATTTGCGGTTAGCTGATGATTCCGCTAGCTCAAAGAATATAGATATTCTTTTAGGGGCAGATGTTTGCTGGGAACTAATTTATCAGGAAAAGATTCCTATTAATAAACATTTATCAGCTTTGAATAGTGCTTTCGGTTGGTTAATTACTGGAGCGGACAAAAACGAAAGTAGTTGTTCTGAGAACATGATTATTGTGAATAATGCGATTTCAAATGATTTGCGAATGTTCTGGGAAATTGAAGAATTTCCGAATGAGACTAAAATTTATCGGAAAAGGAAAATCAATTAATCAAAAATTTTGAAGACTCTTTAAAATTTAACGGAGAGCGCTATGTTTGTAAATTAATGTGGAAAGATAATGTGGGACCACGCCCCGAATTGGACTCTAATTATGAGGTGGCGAGCAGACGCTTTAATTCATTAAAAATTAAATTGGATAAAAATCTTGAAATTTCTGACCAATATAAAGAAATTGTATCGGATCAATTGGAATGTAATATTGTGGAAAAATGTATTGATGAGGATTTAGACTCAGGTTACTACATGCCGCACAGGGAAGTTATAAGACAGGATAGACAGACTACTCGCGTTCGTATGGTTTATGATTGCAGCTCTAAAGCAAATGACAATAAAAATTCTTTGAATGATTCACTTGAATCTGGAGTTAACCTTTATCCAAATTTATTAGATGTAATACTTAAATTTCGGGAAAATCAAGTTGCATTTTGCGGAGATCTAGAAAAAGCTTTCCTTATGATAGAAATTGCGGAAGAGGATAGAAAGTATCTAAAATTTTTGTGGTTTTCGGACGACCCGAATTATTCGGTACAAACACTTCAACTTAATCGTTTACCATTCGGATTAACGACGTCTCCGTTCGCGCTAGCTTGTGTTTTGAAATTTCACATTAGGAAATTTAAAGATGATTATCCTGATTGTTATGAAATGTTAAATTCTCTGTATGTCGATGATTTGTACGATGGAGCTAAAAATGCTCAGGATGCCTATAAGTTAACATCTTTGGCAATAGAAATATTACGCGTCGCTGGATTCAAATTGAGAAAATTAAAAACTAACTGTGAGGAACTAAATAAACTTTGGCGTGAAAACGGGTATGAGGAAAATATGGATTTTGGACTTGGCGAAGGGTTCTTGGGATTAAAGTGGGATCATATTAAGGATGAAATTAAGTTAGATTTAAAGGATGTTAGGGATCCCCTGGAATTTGGAATCACCAAGCGACATGTGCTAAGCATGATTTCTAAAATATTTGATCCTTGCGGACTAATTAGTCCTTTTGTAATAAGAGTTAAAATTCTCATGCAAGAAATGTGGCAAAGAGGTCTAAATTGGGACGAAAACTTGCCAAACGACTTAGAAAAGAAGTGGAGAACATGGTGTTCTGAACTTGTTGAACTGGAAAATTTCAATATTCAACGTAAACTTTTTTCAACAGAAGACGTTAGTGAAGTTTCTCTACATATTTTTGTGGACGCTAGCCCTAAGGCTTATGGGGCTGTGGCATACCTCCGATACTTTACAACTGAAGGAAAAATTAAAATTAGTTTTGTGATTTCGAAAAGTAAAGTTGTTCCTCTAAAATCTTTAACTTTAGCAAGATTAGAGTTGATGGCAGCACTCGTAGGTGCTCGTCTAGGTAAATATATTCAGAACATATTTCCAACCTTCACTCAAAAAATATTTTTTTGGAGTGACTCCAAAATAGTGTTCCACTGGGTGAAAGGTTCGTCTAAAGTTTGGAAACCTTTTGTGGCAAATCGGGTGGCTCAGGTACAAGCACTCTCTCTACCTGAGTGTTGGAATTTTTGCAGTGGATCGGAAAATCCTGCTGACCTTACTACTAGAGGAGAATCTGCAAAAATGATCCTTTCGAGTTCTTTGTGGTGGACAGGCCCTCCTTGGTTGTCTCAACCGGTTCACCTGTGGCCTGGTGAAAGCTCCTCCAACCGACCTGATGACAATTGTAATGAAGAGCTAATTTCGAAGGAGCTTCGAACTGTAGCAGTGAATACTGTAGCCTTGACTGAACCAATTCTAGATTTGACAAAATACAGTAGTTTTTTAAAATGTCTGAGAATTTTTGCATGGATAAAACGATTTGCAGCTAGAGCGAGAAAAGTAACATCTGAAAGCGGTCCTCTTTCTGCTCATGAACTCGAAGAAGCCGAACAGTATTTTATCCGGAAAATCCAAAGTGAACATTTTTCAAAGGAAATTAAATCTCTGAAATCTAAAAAACCTATTTCCTCAGACTCTAACATTTTTTCCTTGGCCCCATTCCTGGATGAAAATAATTTGATTAGAATAAAGGGAAGAATGAACGAGGCAGAATTTACTTTAGGTGAAAAACACCCTATTCTACTACCAAAAGATTCCCGATTGACTGAATTAATAGTGTTACATGTTCATAATAAAATGCTTCATGCTGGGGTTGCTGCGACACTATCAAAAATACGTCAAAATTTCTGGATAATTAAAGGAAGGCAGTTAGTAAAAAAGGTCATCCATAACTGTCTAATCTGTAGAAGATATTCAGCGAAACCTGCAAGTCAACTTACCGGACAGATTCCAAAAGATAGATTGAATGAAACTCCCGCCTTTTATACTACTGGAATTGACTTTACTGGTCCTGTTTATGTGAAGGAAGGAAAAGACGTCGTGAAAAGTTACATTGCTCTCTTCACGTGTGCTGTAACACGAGCAGTACATCTTGAGCTTGTCTCTGACTTGTCAACAAGTAAGTTCATATTAGCTCTAAGACGTTTCTTGTCAAGGCGAGGAAACTGTCGCATAATTTATTCCGATAATGCCAAAACTTTTAAGTGCGCTAATAAAGATTTCGATTATTTTGATAAAATTGTTCAAGATAAAAGTCTTCAAGACTTTATTTCTTCGGAAAGAATTACATGGAAATTTATCGTAGAACTCGCCCCATGGTGGGGAGGTTTTTACGAGAGATTGATGAGAACAATTAAAGAGCCTTTGAGAAAAATCCTCGGACGATCTCAATTAACCTTTGAAGAACTAACAACAATTTTGGCTGAGATCGAAAATGTTCTCAATCAGAGACCCCTAACCTACATCTATAACGACGCCAATGAGCCTGAACCTCTGACACCAGCTCATTTTTTGTTGGTGGGACACAACATAAAATATCCTTTCAATTTTGCTGAACTTTTCAATACTAATTCGTCCAGAGTTTCTTTGGTTAAACGCAAGATATACCAAACAAAACTCCTACAGCAGCTTTGGACAAAGTGGAAAACACAATATTTGTTAAATTTAAAGAATTTCCATGTGTTCAACACTTCAACCTCTAAAGAAAATTTCAAGGAAGGAGAGGTTGTACTCATTGAGGGTACAAACAAATCAAAGTTTTTATGGGACCTAGGTCGCGTTACCGAGGTCTTTCAGGGTCGTGATGGACTCGTTAGGTCATGCAAAGTAAAAACTAAAAACACTGAACTTAGAAGACCTATTCAACTTTTGTATCCTCTGGAACTGCCGAACTGAAAAAAAAAAAACTTTTTGCTATTTTAATTTCTTTCTCTTTCTTTTTTAATATTAGATTATCTATTATAATTGCTAAGTTACTTTTAATTTCAACTCTTAGTTTGAATTCTCATAATATTTGTTTTCATTGTTATGAATATGAATGTCATATAATTTTATGTTTTTCTTTGTGATAATTTTAGCAAATTATCAGGTGGGGAGTGTTTGGAAATTTGTGTTAATTTTCTCCCCTAGATGGCACTGCATGTCAATGTAAGTTTAATATTTGCTATGTTTTTGCTAGTACTCTCGTGGCAGGCAAACAGGAAAGTTTGAGCGTATGTAAGCTCTCATCTTTAATAATTCTTTGAATAAAATTGTATATATGTAGAAATAAATAATGTAGATTTTAGAAGATTGATGTTTTTCTTCATGCACCTTCTACCACTCAACCACGGATGTAATACAGACAGGCTTCGTAGGAAAGTCCTCGCAAAACTGTTTCCATTAGACGCTCGAAAGTCGCGGGAGCATTGCATAGTCCAAATGGCATAACTTTGAACTGCCATAGCCCTTGTCCTGGCCCAGTAGTGAACGCTGTCTCCTCTTTATCTTCGGGTCTGATTTCAACCTGCCAGTACCCGCTTTTCAGGTCAAGAGTGGAAAAACCACTTGTGACCGGTGAGGGTGTCCAAGGTGTCATCAATTCTAGGGAGCGGGTAGCTGTCCTTCTTAGTTATGTCATTTAACCGACGGTAATCTACGCAAAACCTGGTAGATCCATCCTTCTTCCGGACTAGGACGATAGGAGAAGCCCACGGACTGGTGGAGGGCTCGATAACATCATCCTTCAGCATCGCTTGTAGTAGTTCGCCAACCTCCTCTTGTTTCGCCAAAGGGAGTCTTCTGAGATGTTGCTTGATTGGTGGGTGGTTCCCCGTGTCAATTCGGTGTTGCGTCAATTTCGTACGACCCACTTCCGATGCACGAGCGAACACGTCTTGGAACTCATCGATGAATTTTTCTGCCCCCATCCTCTGTTGATCAGTCAATTCTACATTCTTTAATAAATCTTCTGTCAAATTAGAGCGTTCGACGACTGACAGGCCACACTTTCTGCTTATTCCGGTGATCGGGGTACAAGTTGCCAGCATTTCCTTCTTCCGGATTACCTTAGCTTTGTCACTGACATTGGCAATCCTGACAGGAACCGCACCTTTCGACAGGTCCACAAGAGTTGCGGCAACTAAAAGACCTCTTTTACTATTGTCATTGTTGGGGTATTCGGTGATGGCGAGAGTATAGTTATTGTCATTCTGAACTAAACCGGTCGTGACTATTTCTGACATGGAAGGAATGCTGATATCTTGGGTAGCTATTATCTGGTTGCAAGATTCACTATTGTTACGAAATATAATTATATCTTCGGTCATGGCATGGATTTGATTAAGTTTAAAATCTATTATGAAGTTGTTTTCAGTCAAAAAGTCAAGTCCTAGGATGATCGGGTCAAAGATATCGGCAACATATGCCGTATGCCGATAACTACTATTCCCGAAACTTATATTAAGAGCAACTTTTCCTCTTACCTTTACCTTGTCTCCGGTCACGGTCTGCAAAGTGATGTTTGGCGGCGTGAAAATTAACTTCTCGCCAAATTCTTGGGCTATGTCCGTCCTGACGATGGTAACGTTAGCACCTGTGTCAACTAACAAGCAACACTGTTGTCCATTCACGAACCCTTCTACAAACGGTCCGTTCTCTTCGCGATGTGTCAACGACACATGCAGTGTACTGAAAGAGGGCTTCTCCTCGTCCGGCTGCCTTCGCCCCTTAAGGTGGCCGGGAACTAGTTTCCCTGAGCCTTGGCGTCTTTTGATTCGTCGGCTTGGCGCGTTAGGCAATTCCTTCTGAGATGCCCCTCACGCCCGCAGGTCCAGCACTTCAAAGGATTTCTTCTTGGCGGCATGTTTGAATTCACCCCTGCCAAGGCACCGATTCGTTTTTCTATTTCTTCAAATCGAGCGGCTATTGGGTCGTTTTCGGCGGCGGTCACCCCTCTCACTAGTTGGCGGTCACGGCGTGTCGCCCTCTGAGCGGACTCGTACTTCATTGCGTACACCAAAGCTGACTTCAAGTCTTTGATGTCCGCCATTCTTAGTGCTCGTTGACTCTCCGGATCGCGGATGGCGTCCACAAAGTATTCTAATGCTAGGTTATCCCTAACTTCCGTCTGACATTCTGGGAAAGCTAATTGAGCTAATCCCTCAATAGCTGACGCAAGTTCCTGTAGTGTCTCTGTTGATTTCTGTTGGCGGGACTTCAGCTGTAAGCGGCTATACTCTTTACGGCATTTCTCGCTAAAGCGCATTTCGAGAGCACTCGACAAGGCCTCAAAATCTAGTTGTTTCTCTACTGCGATGGTCTGCAGTACATCGGCAGCCTCGCCACGGAGTGAAGTAGCCAATTGGCATGCTTGCATTGCAATGTCCCATCCATTGGCAGTCGATGCCATATTAAACTGTGTTTTAAACACCTGCCAAGACGTTTTGCCGTCATAAGTAGACACTTTTACGGCAGGGCGGGACGATTTCGACACCGGGTACGCCTCCTCAATACTAGCGTCAGAGTAGCAAGGTACAGTAACTGGCGCTGATTCTTCTGCGAATTTCTTCTCTAGGCCGTTTATTTATTTGTTAATGGCTTCCCTAATTTTCTGGTCAACAGTCTCGACCGTAGCTTTGAGTTTCGACTCGATAGTGTTGACGCGTTCTTCCATTTCATTAAATTTCTCGCCTACGGTAATTTTTAGCTGTTCTTGACTCTCGCTAATTTCGCCAAGTCCCGTTTCCAACTTCTTCTGGCTTTCGCCAATTTCCTCTTTTAACTGGTTGGCGAGTTGTTTCTGACTTTCGCCAATTTCCCCTTTTAATTGATTGGCGAGCAAATTCTGACTTTCGCCAATTTTCGATTCTAACTGATTTGCGAGTAAATTCTGGCTTTCGCCAATTTCCTGTTTTAACTGGTTCTGGCTTTCGCCAAATTTTGCTTCTAAACGATTCTGGCTTTCGCCAATCTTTTCTAAAATCAGTTTTAGCTGTTCTTCCATTTTTCGGGTAACTGGCATTCACTTAAAATTACCCCACTCCTGACACCAAAATTGTACCAACTTCGTGGTACGGGGAAAATTAAAATCTACAAGTGAATTTCAAATACAACAGAAATAAATCATGCCAGTTACCACAAATTGAGAAACAGAGGAAATTTATATAAACAGCAGAACATAGATAACATAGAATCTTCTTTTACACAAGTAACAGCAGTAGAGGACAATATTACTGCAAATCTTCGCTGAAATTAACAATCCTCAGCACCTACACATTCCACTCTTACAGCAGGAATCTCAAGTTTTAGAACACATACAATAATACAATTATTATAGCACTTAATAGTAAACTTATACGACCTTTTTCACCAAAGATCCGTAGAACCCTATTCCAAGAAAATACCTCTCTCTACACCGAGAGAACTTGAACTTCCCAAGAAAACGCTCACCTAGCTCTTCAAGAACTACGCTTAAACTCAATTACTGTTCTAAAACCCTATTAATCTCGTACAACAAAAACCCGCGTTGCCACACTACACAACCAAACGATTTTCCAACAATCAACCTAATATCCAGATTTATCACTTACTCCTTAGTTTTAATTCCACAACTCCCGAAACATCGCACTTTGGCGATAAAACGCCAAATTGGCTCCCAAACATGTAACAGTATTTTATCGAACCCATTGTTTGCATACTCAGTTATACAATAAATACATTACTTATTGTATTACTTATTGTATTACTATTGTATTACTTATTGGAAGGTCACCAAATGGCGCCACATAACAAAGGAAATACATACATTTCAATTTCATTCCATTACCAGACTTGTACCTGAACTTTTGTTTCTTATTTCATTCTAAATTTTGATCCAGAAAGAAAGTTTCTCAGAAAAAGAAAGTGTTTATAATGTAAATTTACGAGGTAATTATATCTTTATACTATATCTAGCTATTTATTAATTTTTATTTGTTCATCTATCGGTGGTAATGCTTTCCTTTTGTTTTCAGTTTAGATATGGCTTCTACATCCAAAAACTTAAGAACAGGCTATAAAATTGGTTATTGGGTCCACCGAAGTGTAAATTGTCTACAGTTAGACTTACTAGAGGACTTCATGTACTCGAATTGGTCCAATTCCATCATTTGGATGGCAAAAATAAGCTTTCTATTTGTTATAAACAGACATGTGAAGCAGTTACCGAAATATAGCAGAGGACTATAATACCCACTCGGCGGATAGACTCGTCTATCAGGAAACTTAAAAACTATATGAAGAATATCTAAAAAAGAATAAAAATGGAAATTCAGGAAAAGATAGATTTATAGAAAACATTTTGAACATTAATTATGACTAAATTAGAAAAGTTATTTGATATATCTACCAAGGATGCCATCAGCCAAATAAGCAACAAAGAAGACAGAGAATTCTTTCAAAAAAAGAAAGAAGATGTTTTTTGTTCTTCTACGAGTGGAGTTGACGGGAAAACTACACAAAAAGAAATAATAAACAGAAAACGGGAAGATAATAAAGTGTTAACGAAAGAACGATATGAAGAAAGAGAAGCAAAATTACAAATTAGGGTAGAAAAAATAATGTCAGAATTATCAGACTCAGAAACTTCACATTCGATAGAATTTGAAAGTGAAGTAGAGTACCTTCCTCGGTCATCTACATCCCAATCCAATCTCAATACTACAACTACAGTTCCCGAAGCTGCTGAAAAGAAATATGTAAAAAATATATTTAAGTCTCCTGAAGTTGTAGGTGCACTAGATCGTGTTAATATTTCTGATCGGAAAGTTGTATTCGTGGCTGGAGCTGTTGCACATTCACTTGGGAACGATATTTCTCCAAAAACCCTTTCTCGAAGCTCTATAAGGAGACATAAAAGGAAAGGGAGGCAACAAGCTGCAGAAACAGAAATAAATTCTCTAGATGAACCTCTATTATTACACTGGGATGGTAAGATGTTACCAGTTATTGATGGATCAAAAACAAAAGTTGATCGAGTTGCCGTTATTGTTTCAGGAAATGGTCAAGAGAAGCTCTTTGGAATTCCGAAGATTGAAAGAGGAAGTGGAGAATTACAAGCAAAGGCATGTATTGAAACAGTTCAGAAATGGAATATTATATCTCAAATTAAAGAACTGGTGTTCGATACCACAGCCGCTAATACTGGTGTACACAAAGGTGCATGAATCAGAATTCAAAAATATTTAGGAACAGATCTTGTTTGGGTTGCATGTCGTCACCATATAATGGAGATTGTACTATCCAGTGTGTTTTCTGTTATATTTAGCCCATCTGAAGGTTCAGAAACTGTAATATTTAAGCGTTTTAAGAATGTATAGCTGAAAATAGATAAATCTGCTTATAATCCAGCAAATAAGGAACTATTTGACAATGTAAACTTTACTAAACTGAGAGAATATGTGTTAACATTTCTACCAAAAGCACTTAAATCTCCAACTATAAGGCATATATAAAAAGTTTAAAATTAAAAGTTTATGCAATTATCATTAATTTTTCTTGGAGGAGATAAAAATAATCAATCGTTCTCGCTCCTGGACCACACATCACGCTCGATGGATGGCTAAAGGTATTTATGCACTAAAAATATTCTTTTCTCGAGAACAATTTAAGCTGTCATATGAAGAATATGGTAAGATTACAGAATTGTGCCTTTTTGTGAGCCTAATATATATTAAATATAGGAATGAAGCACCGTATGCTATTGAGGCCCCTTACAATAATATTCAGTTTTTAAATGCCCTGAAGAAGTATCCAAATCCTTCTGTAGCAAATATAGCATTATCGTCATTTTCCAAACACCTATGGTATTTATCTGAGCACTCAGTAGCATTAGCTTTTTTTGATAATAGAGTCAGCATTGACACAAAAATGAAAATGATACAAAATCATGATCGTCCACCAAAACCTACCCGTGATTATTGAATTGAACTAAAAAATGAAGAGCAAACTCTAGATGAGGCAGGAATTGGTTTTGTTCTTCGTCTTTTGTAAGGGTTTCATTATATTTTTGTATTAGGCTAATAGCTCTTTCAGCATTGTCATTTACAACTTTCATTTTTAAGCACCTTTCTCAAAAGTCACAAAAGCAAGAATAACTTTCCCACTGAGATGGTGATTTTTCTATGAAAGCTTGTGATTTAATTTTACCTCCTTTAACCATGACATCAAAGAATTGTTTTGTCTTTTCAGTCACAAGCTCTTCGATTTCGTGAAATTTCCTTGGGTCTACCAATCTCTCAAAATTTCTTTGTTTGGACTGAATCTCTCTTCGATACTCGTCTTAGCACAATATAAAATATTGAAAGAGACCAATTTATAGTTTTGGTCAGTTGAGAATCCAGAAGCTTTGTCTTTTGAATTTTCGCCAGGCATTACCTTTTTCTTTGAGGTTCTTTTTTCCTTGAAATCTATTTCAACTTCTACATCAATCTTGTAATCTTCTAAACTGCTATTAACTGTACTAGCATAATATTTTGTTTTGAATTCAGAACCTCAAAGTATTTATCACTCCGTTTATCGCTTACTTGTTGAAGCAGTGTCTGTACGAAGTTCCAGGCGGTAGAATAGTCAATGGTTTTACTTTGTAAATATTTTGAAACAGGAGATGTAACCAGAGATAAATCTAGTAAAACAATAGACATAAATAGGTTCTCAAATTTGGACCATCGATTGATCAAATTTCTTGACATAACTTTGTTTGCAGTCAAAACTTCCAATTGATATTTCTTTTAAAACGGTAATAAAACTGAATAGCTTCCCTGGGTTTACACTTTCCTTACTCCTTAACGACCCTTCTTCAATAATCGAAGAAAGAGCTTTCTGTTTGCTCCACCACCTTGTGGCTCCTATTTTTTTAAACCTGTACAGTTTTTCATGAGCAATATGTTTTCTTTTTGCTTCTGTCTCCTATACGGTCATTCTTTTGTAAAATGAGTTCATAAAAACAGCAGATTCTTCCACCAATCCAAATAAGTTTCCTGCTTGGAGCAACTTTGTTGTTGAATCAGCCACTACTAAGTTCAGTACGTGTTCCATGCAGTGAGTGTAAATAAGTTCTTCGTTTTCCTTTTTGAACTGAGCTTGTAGACCAATAACAGCTTTTCATGTTGTTATCTCCGTCAAATGAACACGCAATAATATTTGATGTTGCAATGCCATACTTGGCTAATTCTAATTTTATAAGTTCGTACAAAGCAAGTCCACTCAACTACAGTTATTTTTTTAAGTTTTTCATACATCTTTCCTTGAACGACATAGCGGACTCAAATTGCCAATTGGTCCATAATAGTGTGACAAATTTTGTAGCATGCCATATGCTGATATAGATGAAAATTTGTAGCACGCCATGTGCTGGTGTAACTAAAATTTTTGTAGCACACCACGTGCTTATTTGGTTCAAAGCATCACGCTTTTGTGTACAATTGTTGTTATATTTTTGGTTTTGTAGCACGCCATGTGCTGATGTAATTGTAAGCAACATTTATTTAATTGGGAAAACTCCATCAAAGAGATAAATTGTCTTACTTTCGGTTTTGAAAGCATCACGCTGTCGTTATACAATTGTTATTATAAATTTGGTTTTGTGGCACGCCATGTGCTGATGTAATTGTAAGCAACATTTATGAAGTGTGAAAACTGCTGTTAGGAGATAAATTATCTTTACTTTCGGTTTAGCACACTCTGTGCTGATAATTGTTTGAGTTGAAACTCCAGCTAGGAAACAAATTGTACTTACTTTCGGTTTCTGTATCTTATGCTAAAATTTATATTGTGTCAAAAAAAAAAATAAATAAAAATATTTACTGAAGTGTTATTTTAAGTAATTTTGAGTGTAACTAATCTTGAACTATTTTACCATGGCTTTTCTTTGCAAAGCAAGAAAAAGTGATCTTCAGACTTTGGCTATTGAGATGGGGGAAAATATAAGTGAAGAATTAGTGATAACAGACCTGATAATATTAATAAAAAAATCTAGGCACTATGAAGAGGAGTATGTGAAAAATCTTTTAGAATGCATAACGGAAAATCGGTTAGAAGAGAGTAAAAACCAGTTTGAGCTTGGAAGGTTAAAAATTGAAGATGAAGATAAGAAGCGCCAATTTGAACTGGAAGAAAAGAAGCTCCAATTCGAAATGGAGAAAGAAGAAAAGAAGCGCCAATTCGAAGTCGAGAAAGAAGAAAAAAAGCGCCAATTTGAACTAGAAGAAATGAAACTCCAATTCGAAATGGAGAAATTAAGAATTGAAACTATGCAGGTATCCGTTACTGAGACTTCTCATCAGGAGCAAATTATGAATTCGCGAACTAATTTTATACTTCAGAAAATTCTTCAAAAATTCGATCCAAAAGAGGAAGATATTAGTCTATATTTGAGTATTTTCGAACGCCAGGCAAAGGGCAGACGTTAGAAAACAGGATTGGGTGACACAGTTGCTACCCCTTCTTCCGCTGGATATCATCCAGCTTATAGCTAGAGAGCCAGAGGAAAAGACGGACAGTTACGATTACGTCAAAGAGTTGCTCCTAAAGCGTTTTAAACTTAGCCCCGAGAAATTTCGTGTTAAGTTTGTGCAACATCAAAAGAAGTCTGATAGTTCATGGAGAGATTTTACTTTTGAATTAAGAAACTATCTTGAAGAATGGATACAAGGGTTGGAAATTAATACTTTTGAATTGCTGAAGGATCTGATGGTTACAGACCAGATAAAAAAACGTGTATCCAATGATGTTCGGGAACATTTTCTTGACAACTGGACTAAAATAACTTCAGCTACAAAACTGTCTGAGATGTTGGACGAATATGACAGTGTACGGGGGAGTAGGAAATCCGAAAGTTATCCAACCTATGAACAAAGGAAGACTAGCAATAATTTCGAAAAGGGAAATCGAAAATATCAGAAATTTCCGGCTAAATCTGGACAAAATGAAGGGGATCAAGGAAAGCATGTGGTGGGGAAGGGTCAGAACTATGATTATTTTGATTCGCGAAAACCCTTGCAGTGTTATGAATGTGGATCGGTTGACCATTTGCGACCGACTTGTCCTAAATTAAAGGCTCAGAAAACTTCAGACCAAGTGAACCAAATTTGTGAGGAACAAGAGGAGGAAAATCTGCTAAGTCCTTTTACAACATTAGCGGAAGAAAATGGGTTTGCCATGCCTGTTCTTCGAGATTCAGGTGCCACGATAGACGTCATATGTAGGAAATATGTCTCTCCTGAGATGTACACAGGCGAAACTATTTGGGCGCAGCAACCTTTGGACGAAGGTCCGACATGTCTACCGTTGGCAAAGGTTAGGATCTCTGGACAATTTGGGAGCATTGATACCAAAGCCGCAGTTGTGCGTTGTGAATTAGATAAGGGGCGCTATATTTTAGGAAATCGAACTGCAGCCAGATTACCGAATTTACAGGTGGGAAAGATTTCGATTTCTCATCTTAGTGCAGTGCAGATTCGCGCCCAAAAGGAAAGAGAAAAGACAGAAAATGAAGAGAGTTTGGGCCCCGAACAAGAATCTAAGCCAAATAAGAGTGCTCTAAATGAAGAATCCAGCAAGTAACAGAGATCCAAGAGCAAAACGACACTTCTATAATCATAGATGACGAATTTTTGCCTCCAGTGGAAACCAATTCAAATGAGCTTTCTCTCTTGAAGACAAACCATGAGCAGTTTTCTAAGTCCCAGATGTATAGTGGAGAATTGCTGTCCATTTTCAAGATTGTTAACGAAGATTCAAAATGCCAAAAAGGATCAAAGTTTATCATTGATAAAAAATCTGCTAATCAAATGTCCGGAAGACAGCTCAGGAGACACTAAAAAACTTTTGGTTATCCCAGAGGAGTATAGAGACCGAGTTATGAGACTGTGTCATGAAGATACATCAGGTCATCTGGGCGTTACTAAGTCAAAAGATAGAATGGCAAAGTACTTTTTTTGTCCCAAATGTTATAAAGATATGGAAGACTTCGTGCGATCTTGTGATAGCTGCCAAAGAGCTGGCAAACCAAACGATAAGACAAAGGCACCCCTGAAATTGTAACTGTCATACAAGAAGTCTTTTCAAAATTAAACATTGATGCAGTAGGTCCCCTGCCGACAACAGCTAGTGGAAAAAATACATAATTACAGCCATCTGCATGTCATCAAAGTATCCTGATGCTATAGCGGTAAGTGATATTGAATCTGTATCTGTAACTAATGCGTTGCTGAATATATTTAGCAGGATTGGTTTCCCTAGAGAGTTGCAGTGCGATCAGGGTACGTCTTTTACAAGCATGCTAACATCAGAATTTTTTGAAAAATTCGGTGTTAAAGTTAGACATAGCTCCGTGCATCACCCACAATCGAATCCCGTGGAACGTTTCCACAGAACTATCAAACGCGTATTAAGAGTATTATGCCTAGAAGCTGGTCCAGACTGGGAGAAGTATTTACCTTTGGCACTCCTAGCTCTAAGAACTGTGACTCAGAAGTCACAGTTCTTAGAGCTAGGCAGGCGAAAGCCTGTGCGTCAGTTCTTAGACTCGGCAGGCGAAAAGCCTGTGTGAAAGTACAGGCTTTTCGCCTGCCGAGTTAGTCTATAGGAAAAATGTGAGAACACCTGAGACACTCTTGTATGAACATTGGACAAATGCGGAAATTAATGAAAGTCCAGTGACTGAGTATGTATTCCAGCTTATAAATCGACTGAAAAGATGTCAGGAAGTTGCCTTGAAAAACGTTACAGAGAATCAGATCAAGAGGAAATTATGGTATGACAGAAATGCCATAAGACGAAAATTTCGAGAGGGTGATTCGGTGTTGGTTTTAGCTATCTCAAGGGAAAGCAAGCTAGCTGCTCAGTGGATTGGACCAGGGAAAATTGAAGCAAAAATTTCCGATACCAACTATTTGGTTAGTGTCCCCGGAAAAAAAGAGAGGTCTCAAATATACCATGTGAATATGCTTAAGCCTTATTATAAGAGAGCTGAAATTGCAAATTTTTTGTCTTGTGACGAAGCAGAAAATTCCTCTCTAGATGAAGATATCGAATTCCCACAAATATATGTTACCCCCGATGAATTCGATTTTACTGAAATTCTTAGTAACAGTAGACTGGAGGAAAGACTGGAAGACTACCAAATCAAACAGCTGCAAAATATTATAAGAAGATATTCGTCCAGTTTCTCTAATATACCTGGTAAAACTGATATAGTCGAGCATGATATTCTACTCAATAACGATAAACCTATTATGTCAAGGCCTTACAGATCTTCGCCTAGACAAAAAGAAATCATGAAGAAAGAGATAGAAAGAATGCTTGAGTTGAAAATTATTGAAATAGGAGAAAGCGATTATACTTCTCCCATGATCCTGGTAGAAGCTCCTAATAAGGACCCTCGTCCTTGCATTGACTATCGTCGACTAAATAACGTGACAATAACCCAATATTTCCCTTTACCGAACATGGAAGACAGAGTAGAAACGGTAGCCGCCGCTAAATTCGTTACTGTACTGGACTTCGCGAAGGGGTACTGGCAAATTCCTTTGAGTGCTAATGCTCAACGATTAGCCTCATTCGTGACTAGCTTCGGAAACTTTCGACCTTTAAGATTACCCTTCGGGTTAAAAAATGCACCATATTTTTTCAGTAAGCTGATGTCTGAACTTCTGAAAGGTTTAGAGGAGTTTGCAGTCCCTTATTTGGACGATGTTGCCGTTTTCTCGACTTCCTGAGATTTACATATTCGACATCTTCAGTTAGTATTGCAACGAATTGCAGATGCGAAGTTGACAATGAAACCTTCAAAATGTCGGTTTGCCCAAGATCATGTTCAATACTTAGGGCATGTGGTTGGACAAGGCTACCGAGAGCCTTCGGAGTTGAAAATTCAGGCAGTCGGTGAATTTCCTACTCCTAAAACAAAAACGGATATCAGGGCCTTTTTAGGATTAGCTGGCTACTATAGCCGATACATTCCGATGTTTTCAGTGATAGCGGCTCCCTTAACGAACGCTTTGAAAGGGACAACTAGAAAAGGAGACATCGACTGGACTGAGGACTGTGGAAAGGCTTTCCAAAAACTAAAAGATAAACTAACCAGCCATCCAGCTCTCTACTCCCCAAAATTTGATAGAGAATTTATTTTGCAGACAGACGCCTCAGATTTGGGTATGGGTGTGGTGTTAACTCAACTCGATGATGAAGGTGAAGAACACCCAATTATATATCTAAGCAAGAAGTTCTCCGAAACTGAAAGACGATACTGTACAACAGAAAAAGAGTGTGCTAGCATAATTTTCGGAATAAAAAAATTACATCATTACCTGGATGGTCAAGAATTTACTATCCAAACGGATCATCATCCTTTAACTTGGCTAAAAACAAATGCTAGTTCTAATGCTAGACTGATGCGTTGGGCCCTTGCTCTCCAGCCTTTTAATTTTTCTGTTGTTCATAGGGCAGGTTTGAAGAATAGGAATGCTGATAGTCTGAATAGAGCCTCTCTAGATTAACAAGGCTATACCTATACCCGAAAAAGGGTATTGTAACTGTATTGTAGTGCAACTGTTATTATATATATATATATATATATATATATTTCCCATGTTTATTTTGGTTTATTCATTTAATTTGTTTTTGTATTAGATAATAAATTAATGTGAAAATGTTATGTTATAATGGATATTGTGTAAAAATTATGATTCTGTAAACAGAATAATGCTAGCTAATATGAGGTACATATGTGGTAGTAGATTCGGTAATGTTTTGAATTCAATCCACTACCTTTATTCAGTTGATTTTCCGTTAATTACATGTTACATTTACGTTTCTTTTTTTTTTGTTGTTGTTTTGTGTGTGTGGACCCCTAATAACTTTAATCACTTGGTACTTGTTTGTGTTCCCTTTAGTAAAGGAAAATGAACTTTTCGGTGATCATTTTATATTTGATGGTCCTGTATACCATCTGACTAACTTTTCCTTCGTAAAACTCCAGAAAAGTTTTCAAGGGGGGAGGAGTTGTGACGACCTCCCGATCGAGACCCGGAATGCGGTTTTTGAAATGCTAGCGAACGGAACTGAAGTGAGGTAGCGTGGGACGAGCGGAAAAAAGGAAGTGTTGTTCGTGTTTCAGTGTAAAAAGAAGTATCATTTTTTTCGATTCTGTTGAGATATTATGCTACCGATATAGTGTGATGTGTTCCACACCAATTTTTGTGTTGTGTTGCCCTCGTCTCGTCAATATAAAATAAAGTTTGTTTTTCCTGTTAATTAGCTGTCTTATTACGGTACAATAGCTACATCTTGGGTACTATCTATCATCACGCTGTATATTATGCTAGTGCTCTTTAGTTACTTTAATAATCTCTTGGATATCGTCGTTCATATTCCTCTTAGTATCAGCGCTCCATTTTGAGATGCTGATAGCATTGTTCGACTCCCGGTGGCTAGTGGTTAAAAGCTTCAAGCTGCCATACCACAGGTCCAGGGTTCGATCCTGCGACTGGGCAACTCAGCCTTTCATCCCTTGAGTGGGTCGATAAAATGAGGACCAACCATGCTTGGGAACTAACTCAGAGGTCCCGCATCAGGTTGACCACCTGACCGAGACTTATGATGTATGGCACCCCAAGCCCACGGTTAAGAAAGCGGAGATGGGCATCACAGGCCTTGGTCCACACGGACTGTTGCGCCATGAGTTGAGTTGATAGAATTGTTCAGTTTTCATCTCCATCATTAAAGACGATACAAAGTTCCCCTCCTCCGACGTTTGCGACTGAGTCATAGGTATTTAGGGACCCCGGGGCAAGGGCGCAAATTAGACCTCCTGGGTAAATAATGAAACATTTTTCTGGAGCCTCCCCTCCCACGCTTCACAAATTAGTTCCCAATAAAACAGTAAGTTATTCGATCTATGCATTCTATTCACTGTAAACTAAAATTACCATTTATCCAAAGAAAATATTTTACAATACTGTCGATATAACTATTAATACAGTTACAATATTAAATTGAAAAAAGCGTTTGAAATGGAAAATATCAGAAGCACAATATTATACCTAATAAGGACATGGAAATTATAAGGATTATGAAAGAAGCAGAAATCAAATAGTTATTTTTTACAACTCCTTTGATTCCATAAATTTAGAGACAATGCAAACATGTGTTGCTTATGATTAATTGATTACACGAACTTGTAGGGCAGTCTAACTATTAAACTTCTGACATTGCAAAACCGTATGGACCATATTAGACTACTGAAATTCTCTGGATTTTTTTCTGTGAAAAAATATCATTGAGCTTAGAAAAATCAATTTCTTTAGCTCGTTCATTTTCAGTTGAAAGCAGTGCCAAACCTGCTAGTCGATCCTGACTCATCGTTGATCTCAAAACTTTTAATTATTTTCAATTTAGAAAAAGAACGCTCTGCTTTTGCTACTATAACTGGAATAGTCAGATACATTAAACAAGATGTACCTACATCAGAGTAAGTAGACACTAACGAGCTGTGCTTTGGAAATAGCAAGTCTGAAAGTCCAAATATTTTACAGAAGTCATCTTGGTTATTTGATTTTTGAATGATGATCTTACTGAGAGAATTTGGGCAGTAAACATTGGCAAAACATCGTCTAAAAAAGTCTCAGCAAACTTCTTGGCTTCATTTTGTAGGTCGTTATCCGAGGCATTAGCAAGAAAGGAGGGGTGTACAACTCTCTATACGTGTCCACAACTGCCTTCATGCCTGTAAAACTTCGGTCCACCTGGGAAATTATAATGTCAATCATTGGGTAAAATTGTATCGCCAGCAATGCCACAAAGCCGAATGATTCGACTTTTTTCTTAAGTCCTGTTGCCTCATTATGTTCACTTGGCTTTTTGCTCGTTAAGACTATTTTGATAAAGTCTTATGGACGTCAATAAACCTTTCTTTCAGTGCGTATAAAGCATCGTACCTTCCAGACCAACGAGTTGGATTCAGCGTTTTTAGTGTGACGTTGGATTTACTTTCAAAGCAGGCTTGTAGCTCTTGCCATCGTAGTATAATACGTCCAAAAAATTGTACAAACTTTGCACTGTATCAAAGATTGTATTTCATGGTTTCCGTCTACAGCGTCTTTCAGAACTACATTTAAGTTATGATTAGCACCGTGCACGAAATGGACATGAGGTGCCAACTCTTGGATTCTTTTCTGAACTCCCGCGTCCGTGTTCTGTACTATTACCAATATTCCTTGTGCCCTTCACATTCTATCTACCAATAAATATTTGAACACCCATGCAAATGGCGATATCTGTGGCCCTGATATACGTCACGCCCTCCGCCTCTAAATATCATGGAGGAAACTACATTGGCATTAGTTGCATGCAAGATGCCACGAAGTGCAGAGTTATCTCATTTCGAGAAAGGTGTAATTGCCGGATATCACAGAAATGATCGATCCTTAAGGAACATATATAGCGAGCTGGAATATCCAAAATCGGCAGTGGCCTATGTGATTCTGAGGTGGAAGGTGAGCGGTGATTGTCGGAATGTGTTCCGAGTCGACAGACTCACGAAGCTGAGAGATAGAGACCGACGGATGTTGTTCAGAGAAATTCGGAAGAACAGCACCCATCCGATGGCCCACATACTCCAGGAGTTTCAACATGCATCCGGGGGTGTTGTTTCCATGGATTACACATGTAAGGAAGCACAGCTGCTTGGTTTTCATGGTCGTGCTGCCGCCCATAAGCCTTTGATCACGAAGTCCAACCGCACTGCTCCGTTAATGTGGTGCAAAGCATGTCGAAAGGGGACCGTAGATCAGTGGAAACGGGTTCTCTAGAACGATGAATCAAGGTTCACCCTCTACCGTTCGGATGGCAGGGTATGGGTTTGGCTTCTACCTGGAGCATGCCTCCTGCCAGAATGCATTGTGCCTACAGTATAGTCCGGCGTTGGTGGAATTATGGTCTGGGGGTGTTTCTCCTGGTATGTACTGGGACCCTTGGTTCAATTTACCCAATTTATGGTCAGCTGAACGCCGACGCCTACTGCACTATTTTGGACGACAGTGTGCTTCCTACGTTGTGGCAGTTTTACGTGTTGGACCCATGTCACTTCCAGGACGACAACACCAGCTGCCATGTTATGGAAATAGTGTTATAAAAACACAGAGCTATAGGAGACTTGACTGTATTAGATTTATTTATTTATTTTTATCACCATAAGTATTATATTATAAATCTAAATTTAACAGCGGTTACTTTAAATTACTATCTACACTAAGGTATCTCTAAACCAGGGGTCGGCAACGTGGTGCCCGCGAAGCAATTTTAAAGAGCCCGCCGTTCAAATAATCTAAATTTTAGGTATTCGAGTTTACAAATTTGATTTTAGATATTTTTGATTATTTGAGTTTTGATATTTCATTGAGAGAGATCAGTAGAGGAAAGAAAGGTATTTGAGTGGTTTTTAAATTTATTTCCACAGTTGAAAGAATTTCTATTAACCAGGAATGAAATTTGTTAAGAATCGGAGAAAAAACTTTGGATAATGAGGAATTTGCACATGTGGGGAAAATGCTCATTTCTATTTTTTATTAACAGATTGGTTATTAAATTGTTCGAAAACATCAATTAAAACGTACATATAGATCTAAATAATAAAAATTTTAAATTTAAAATAAGCGAAAAGTGTTGAAAAATCATGTGACCTCAAAACGCTACGTGATTGGTTCTGACGTCACTATGCCCCATGCTTCAATGTTTACATTTTTCTAGCGCGAGATTCTACATTTCCTCCTCTTAAACTAACATTTTAAAATCATATTTTTTTTCTAATTCGGTTTAATTTTTCTAATTTTAGTTTGTGGCTATTGTTTATTTCCCCCTTTTTTAAAATTATATTCTATCGTCGTCTTTATTATTAGTTTTATTTCTGTTTTGTTTACCATGGCGTTATTACCCGGTTTTGCAAAAGGGCAATCTGACAACCTGCCTAAAATAGATTCATTTGCAGTGTTTTCCTTTTTGGGAAATAATCCAAGTTTTATGGGAGCAGAAATACGAGGATTTAAAGCTCAGAGGTATGTATATATTTGTTTGCATTTATTATTCTAGTTATGTAATGTAGATTGTAGAACGCTGACGTGCGTTGTACTTTACACAAACTTTAGAGTTAGACATTGTTTATGCATATTATTAAATTAATATCGTACTCTAAAAGTTTAATATACAGCTTCTATTATTATTCATTCATAGTACATGTTTAATTTTGTAGAATTAATTAGCACTGCAACATTACAAGTAGTGTCTGTTATAGGATATTTAGTAATTTTAATTGTCTATTAAAAAGTTGACAGAAATTAAAAACACGACCAAATTTACGAATGTGTTCAGTGTTCTGCATTCATATCATAGAAATATGTGTATTTTAAATGGTAAAGGAATTATAATAAACATGATACTAAACTATGCATGATAATTAAACTTTTGACTAATCACATATTAAGTGGTGCAAAGAAACAAATGTTTACTACTCGTACTAATTTTAAACGATCCTCTAACTCCATAATTTTGTGTTTTAAAAACACATTTTTAAATTAATGCTTTAGTACTTAGAAAGTTACTTTTACTTAGATCTGGACGAGAAGGCTATGGAGATAATGCTGTAGGAAATGTTCAGGTAAAAAGGAATGGAGACATCTGTGCAGTCAACGCAAGGGTGACACCAGAACATAATGTCACAAAAAAGACCTACAGTGTGGAACTCAAGTTGAATGAAAAGGAAGAAAATGTCCTTTCCGTCCAATGCAATGATTGTGCAGCATCTTTGGGTGAGTTCCTTTATGTATTATAATTAATTTTATCTAAAAGTTTTAATGATAGTGTGTTTGGTGTAGATACAACAGACCATTCATGGTTAGTTTTCCCCGCTTTAAGTCATTTATAAATAATTAGTAATACTTCAGCAGTTATAAAAAATCTTTTTAATACAATACTTTATACATTTTATGTAAAAAACTAGCACCCAAAACTAGTGTAAAAAGATTAATTAAAAATAAACTTACAAAATAATTAATATATTTTATGCTTTTGTCACATTTTGCACACAAATTGTATTTATTTTAAAATTTCATCACCTACCCCCAACCCAGCATCTGGTGAATTCCATTGTAACGGACGTTACATTCACACACAAAATAAATTATAAAAAGATTATGAGATGCATATTAATGCTTCAAAATAGGAGTACGTTATTTTTTCCTGATAAAACCAATACTAAAGATAAACTTGACAGGTTTCAAAATTTATTTCTGGTGTATTTAAGCTGCAAAAAAAAAAAAAAAATTCTTTAATGTAACGGATGTTACATAAAATGGAACATCATTTGTACTATAGCGTCATAAGATAAAGAAATCTGTGAATCTATTATGTAAATTTGCTCAAAAATTTAAAAAATAACATCACAAGATATGCCTGAAATTTATCAGAACCTTGACATAAAAATTCAGTCATTTTTTTCTGTAATAAAAAATTTAAAAACTATTTGTAACAGACGTTACATATAATACATGATGTTGAAACTGTACCCTTAACTAGGCTATTTATATTCAAAACAGTCACAAACATGCATTTATTTTACTTTTATAGTTTTTACATAAATATTAAATTTACTCCAATTAAATTCAGTGGCATAATTTACGTAAGTAATAAGGTATAAAAATGATAATTTTACTTGCTAAAAAAACTTACAAATAGATATTTTCCCATTACTTCCCCTACAAAACAAACTTAATGTAAGGAAAAAGCAATAATAGGTTCTAGTTCTAGAGGCCATAAGCTTTCCAATGATATATAACACTTAAGAATTTATTTAAAATGATTTTCTTTCGTAATGGTTTCATGTTAGGTGGAATTCACCATCTGGAGAATATAAATTTGGCAAATCATCTGTATCACATTAAAAAACCCCAATTATAGCTAAATTAAAAAATTATTGAATGAAGATCCACTTACTGAGCATTTACAACTGTTTCAGCATCAAAGCTATTATCAAGTAACTGTATGTAATATACTTTAAGAGTTGTATATTGCATATCTCTGCTGTTAACAAACATTTTATAGACCGCTATCCAGAATGCTAGTTTTTCTGAAGTTATTCAGGTATATTCAAAATAATTTAATCTGATAGAGATAATATGGTAATTTAACGAATTTCAATTATGGATGAAAGTTTATTCATTTAATGAACGCAGAAAAAAATTAAAGTCAGAAATAACAGCATTTTATTTGAAACATCTTTCATAAAATCAAAATTTTAATGCAAATAAACATTTTACAATGATTATTGAAGTGAATAAAATATGATATTCTCGGAATATAGTTTTCATTTTTGCATTAAATGCTAGCTTAAATTTAACCGACAATAGTTTGATTTTTGTTAACTAAATTGTATATTAATATTTCTGAGGGTTTCTACAAATATATTTTTTTACAGGTGGATGCAAACATGCTGTAGCTTTGCTTATGGGCCTTCATAGACGGAGTGAAGAACCAGCAGTGACGTCAGTTTCGAGTTACTGGAAGAAGTCAAAACTTTCTTGTGAAGGCAATTCAATAAAATTCATTAAAGGGAAAGATTTAGTAAAAAATAGTTTGGAGCCTTTAATACCACAAGATGGCTCATTTCGAACAAAAGTTGTTGAAAAAAGCAGACTTTTAGAGAGACAGGACACTGTTCTCACTAAATATTATAAAATGAAAGACCGGTTCATTACCGGTATTTACCGTCGTGCATGTGCAGCAAGGTACTATACAATATTTAAAATTTGCTTTAACACACTTTGACATCTTAAAAATAAAGAAAAAACACTAGATATCAAACTCAAACTACGCAACACAATCCAAACACCGAAGTAAACAAATTCGCTATGGAGCATTGTGACGTCACATGTATCCGCGTAGGAAAAGTAGCGTTTTTGAGATGAAGTAAATAGTGCGCGTTTAAAAACAAATTACGTTAACTTTTAGAGTTCTAAAACTAAAAAAAGGGGAATGATTTCGATCATATTTTTCTATTTTCTATATCATAAATGCAAAATAAAAAAACGTGCAAATTCCTCATTGAGCTAGGCTTTCTAACTGATTTAACTGCAAAATTGAAGGAATTCAATTTGAAACTACAGGGTAGAAATCATCATATTGCTTCTATGACAAGTACGATAAATGCGTTTAGAGCTAAATTGGCACTCTGAAAATCGTATATAGAGAAAGTTAATTTCTCACATTTCCTAAATTTAAAAATTGCAATAAAAAATTATTACAATGGAAATTTTACCACCTATCAGTTTGCCAAACATTTTGATTCCTTACTGGAAGAATTTAATATCAGATTTGAAGAATTTACAAATTGGTGGCATTCTTGACTTTTTAATTAATCCTTTCTCTCATACAGAGGACGATGTGGCTAATAAAATCGCAACATATTTTGATATTTCCAATACGGATGACTGAGAATTCGAAATTATAAACATAAGAAATGACATTGAATTGAAATTGCATCATAACGAATAAAAAATTCTGGAATTTAGTGAATGGAAATAGCTTCCCATTGTTGAGAAAATGTGCTCTGAAAGTGAACTCTCTTTGCGCATCGAGAAATACTTGTGAATATTTGTTTTTCAATATAAAATACTTAAAATCAAAGTACCGATCAAGCCTCACTGACACTCAGGTGGGCCATTGCCTGAGAACTGGGAATTCGACTTAAAGTGCCACATTACAAAGAGTTGGCCGCAGATTTGCAATGTCAAATATTGCATTAATTATTAATTAAATTGAAATTTGAATTTATGTATTAAATATTTATGTCGCATTAATATTTTCATGTTTAAATATTAACCCCCCTCCCTCCTCCTCTTCATCCAGCAGTGCCCGCCGAACTCCCGCATTTCTGAAATATGCCCTCCTAGTAAAAAAGGTTCCCGACCCCTGCTCTAAAATTACATTAACGAAAATTCTTTCTCACCTCTTGTTCTTTTTATGTATTGCATTCTGTATCTTCGATGGGTTGCTGAGTTAGCCAGGAAGACTTACAAAAAGAACCCCTTTTTGCTTCAGCATCTTTCCTCTTTTTTCCCTGCCTTTTTGCAGAGCCACTTTTATAAGTCATTTTCATAATGTTTATATGCAAATGCAGATTTGTATTGCTACTGTTAACTAGGGATACGTAACTTTTGTATTTACGAAATAGATGCGAAAATATGCGAAATTTGCCGATATGAGCGAATAAATGCGAAATTAATTTGTTTACTACTTTTCGGGAAAACTCGATAATAAATGGCTTTTTAAGCGAAATTAGTTATTAATCCTATATATAATAGCCGTTGTCTCTGTATGACACTTCCGGGCTGTACTCATCTTTCAATTGAAGCCCTCGGTAAACAAACAGGAGTTGCTCGGGGTAGCGAATTGCTCATCACAGATCCGTAGTCTGCTGTCTCATGAGTACTGTAGCGCCATCTATTGCATAGAATATTTTTTCTGTTTTGTAAACTTTCAGACCACGTGTTTCATGCGTAGTACATTATAAAATGGATAATCAAAACAATTTCAATTGTACATATTGTAATAAAATCTTTTCGCGTCATTTCAATTTGACTCTTTGATACCATTCCGATTTGATATATGATCACTCATAACGAATAAATATCTGTTTGAATAATAAAAAAAATTTAAAAATTATGTCTCCATAGTTATTTTGATTTCTTTAATCACTTTTTCTGTTTCTATCTAATTGACTTTGAAATTAAAAATTAAATGAAAATCTATGTAAAGAAAACTTTGCCTAAGGCTTTAAAATTTTTAAATGAAGTATTTAATTTTTAACATCTATCTGATGTGCTGACTCTTTTCTCTTGATATAAAAGTAAAAATCGTATTAAATAACCTTTCTAAGCATTGTCATTTCATCTGATTTCTTGTTGCTGCATAGGTACATAAAAAAGTGTCTTTCTAAGATGGATCTAGAAAAAAAAACAGGACTTGGTACCCATCTTTAAGTACAGAAATTCTTCCAAGATTTTATTTTATACTTACCACATACTTTTGAGTTCATCCTGATACATTTTAAAATTTTATTGCATTTGCAACTTCAGCTACAACTGTTACAACAAAAATCAATCATTCGTTGTGATTTTCTGATAAAGACCATTCCAACAATGAAAGCTACTTAATAGCTTCGCCGTATCACTGTTAAGCAATTATATGTATTGTTTAAAAAATTTATAATTCATATTGTTTACCAGTTTTACTTACATAGCTCAAACAGATCCAACTACAGTGTAAATACTAACTTTTTTTCTTATATAGCTTATAAAAAAAAATTTAATTTCAAGATGTCTGGTAGATGACAAAAAAAGAAAAAACTTTTATATTCAACAAATTTGTAGAGTTACTTGTACCTAAGGCAGTGTGCCTAAAAAATCATAAGTTATAATCATATAATTTATATAGTTATTATGAAATAAAATTATAAATTTATTTACCTCAGTTAGTATATAATTTGATAACTTAAAAATATATATTTTCTGGAATTTTTGGCCAGAATCCAATTAAAGTTCTATATATTATCATTAAAAAATGCAAATTAAAAATAATTAACTAGAACAAGTTGTATAAAGTTAATTTCAATTTTTGTATTTTCTAAATTTATTGAAAGAAGTAACTTTTTTCTGCATCAGTATATGTTGAAAACTTAGCATTTACACAATTAAATAAAAAATAGTATTGGAAAAGTTTGTAATTTTTTCCCGATTATTCATACTTATATCTTACGTGTTAAGCAATTGTTAATTATTCTCTCCAGTAGATGGCGATAGCAGCGTAGCCCCAGAGAGACGTCGTGAGCAATTCGCTACCCCGAGCAACTCCTAAACAAACCGCCAAATAGGCTTAATTTCAATTTCAGATGTGGATCAGAATTTTTTCTTACCTAAAAACAAATATCTTCTCCATCAAATCACATTTGTTCAGCCTATTTTTCTATAAAACATTCAGAACTAAAAAAAATTGGATGTTTTTAGCTGTATATTTAACAGTTTTTAAAAATCTGTTTACTTTTGCGATGAATTCTGAAAGTAAATAAACTTGAATATGAATGAATCGTGAAGTGAACTGTAAAAAAAGTTTTTAACTATCATATACTTTTTCCATTATGACGTCATTTTTAGTATTATGACGTCAAAATGACGGGTTGGATGGCAGTCTACTACTCCAATCGCATGAAAAACTAAATAAATAAAAAATAATGAAAGGGTTTGCTTTTAAAAGGTGTGGATTAAATGCAATATTTTAGATAATTCGGGATATTTTTTAACTTTCATATACTTTTTCCATTATGACGTCAAAATGACGGGCTACCTACTAGTATGAAAATAATAGTACGAAAACAAATGAGCGAAACATAACGATTATAAATCCGAATGAAATATTAAGACTTCATTTTTTTACCCCCTGTCTTGGGGCCCCCTTACATCGGGGGCCTCGGGGCATTTCCTCGGTTGCCCCAGCCTAGTTACGCCCCTGGCCCTCAGGGCCCACCACGAGGAAGTGTCAGTTCTGTGCTAAGAGTAATTCAAATGGTAATACGCTGACGTGGACTCAAGAGACCACACAGCAAATTATTTTTCGAAACAGTGCTACCAGCCATCGCATAAAGCCAAGTACACTCCGCCTGAGACTAATAGTTTAATCGAGTCAAAACCTCATGTCCGTTCGCAATTAAAACCGTCCCCATAACTATTATTTCACATATTTACACTTTATTTTAAGTATAAACCACTTTACTTTCATATTATGCACTTAGCATTAACCTATACTTCACATTTCTTTATCACTATTTCTGTGCGAAGAGTAAACATTATCTGGCGTTTTAACAACAGCTTAAAATTGATTGTACACCAGTAAGCTTCCTCGGAAAAAGTAAAATGACTCTAGTGCAACCAATTACAAAGTAGTGTAGTTAAAAAAGTACCTGAGTAATAAATAATACAAACCACTTTTTGGGGGAGCCCCTTAAGGGCCCCAAATACAAACCTCTATTTGGGGCCACTCGGGGCCCCAAACATGAACTTTTTTTTTTGGGGGGGGGGGCCTTTTGGGCTCCAAGTATAAACCACTTTTTAGGCTCCTTCGGGTTCTCCGACGCAAGAGGCCCTCGGCGATCGCCGACCTAGCCAGTCGGGGCCTGCGTGAGCCCTAACTTGATGAAATTTACACAGTTTAATGTTCCTGGAAAATCAGGATGAATGTGACTATTTTCATCCCGCTACGACGTTCCATTCCCGAATTATTGAGGCCCTATTTTTTCTCCAAATTGCCGTTTGACGTTGTTCCGCGTTGTTGTTGTTAACGAAATTTTGAAAAGTGTCGTTGTACACGTATTTAAGGTTATCTACCTCATTACTAGAAAAGAGAATTAATTTAATGTTTAATGGATTTCTGTAGATCCATGGTAGAGGGGAGATAATAGTACGAAAGAGGAATATCCGGAATCTGATAAATAGGGGAATAGTATCCGGGATCTGATAAATCCCGGAATTCGAAATAATATAAATAAGTTTTATTCTGGAAAGCCGCCAAACATAGCTTTCTTTTAGTATTAAAAATAAAATTATAGACATTTAAAAAAATAGAGATGGTGCTGGCTATCACAAATCAAACGCATGCGCAGTCGGGGAAAATCTGGATATGTTCCTATGATTAGATGCTCAAGTTTGATGGCCTTACATTGGCAGTTACAGTTAGCTTGAAAAACTCAACTGAATCGGAAGTTGCATCAATATCGATACGGAATCTGGCATCATTGATCATATTTCGAAGGAAGGGTGTGGAAATACTCCGGTCTTAACGACGGGTTCAATTTTTCGTTTGGTCAATATTTAATTTTGTATTTCCACTCTATAGGATTAACCTAAACCTTCGGTATCCTTACATTAATAGCTTCAAGCCATATTGTATTTGAGTTTTGACATTCTCCATACCGGTATATGCATACAAATCATGAGTTATGATTAGTAGTATCGATGATCGTAAGGAATTCATTTTAAACTAGTCTTACTTTCACGAAATACTTATAATTGTGCTAATTGTAATACATTATGGGTTGTGCAGAAAGCACAGCGGCTGAAAAAGAAGCCGTGGAGCGGTCGAAAAAAATTGATAAAGATCTTAGAGCTGAGGGAGAACGTCAAGCACGAGAAGTTAAATTGCTCCTTTTAGGTAAGTTATTTTAACGCCTTTACAGCATTTTCCCTATTAATCTGCATGTAGTTTTACCTGTACTCCTTTTTATTAGGCGACGAGATGCATGTATTAACTTGCGCTTTATTTATCACTATCAAAATGTGCAGTCATTTAATTAATGTAAACAGTAAACGATTTTATATTTTAATTTTGGGAAATCCTTCAAGAGATTAAAATAGGTCCTGTTTGAAAAATTGTTTATCCTATATTGGTGTCTTGATTTTTAAATTTATTTCAGAATTTGTTCTTTATTTTAGTATTAAAGGTAAAATTAACACTTAACAACTATGTTGTCATCTGAAATATACATTTAACGTTCTTGTATTTATGTAAAAGTTCCTTATTAATGTATTAAAAAATGATTTTACTACAATGTTAATTTTAGAGTCTACCTAGCCTTATTTATAGGAAAGAAAGGCTTGATGGAGAAATGGATATCTAAGATGTTGATGTATAATATTAATTGTTTCAGTCCATATGTCCATGATTCATATACCTATTTTTAAATGTACAGAAATGGTGGAGGAAGTGCATAAGGGATTTAAAATAAACATTGACACATACTACTCTAATTATTTTCCTCAAACTGTCATTAAGACTAATTTTTTAGCCTTTTAATTTTTATCCATCCTTCGAATAATGCTGAATATTTAATATAGGGATCTTTCATGAATGCAGGAATATAATTGTGTGTTAAAATTTTATAAGCAGTATGCAGAAATACCTTTGAGATTGGCTATAGAAAAATCTATAAAAACATTCATTAATAATAAATGATATGAATTAAAATACTACTGTCACTAAGATATGGACTGGTCTATTTTTCCCGATCATTTTAGTGAGTTATAGGGGCTCTTTGCTTTGAATGACCCGCTTGGTTAATTTCTTCTAAGTAAAAAGTTTTGCAAAATAAACTTCAGTTTTTTTTTTTTTTTTGGTTGTTTTTTCAGTTTCTCATTATGAAATTTGGTGTGTAATACATTATGGGTATGTTTTATAATTCATATTACTGTAATTTTAATTTATTTTGTAATAATGCCTGAAATAAAATTCTTCAAAACGTGTATATTTTGCTCCTTAACATGTTTAAAATATATATAGGCTGACGTAGGGTAAGTGAGAATGCAAAACCATATAGTTCCACTTTGAATCTAAATAAGCTTTTAACAAGTTGTTGTATTTGTAAGAAACTTTGTATACATACTTTTGGTTATGTTCTACATTTATAGTTTTATTTTTTTTTAAATGCATTCACAACTTTTTTTGCCATAAATATTTAAAATTTTTGTGTTTTGTATTCTCACTTGTCCTTTCACTTGGGGGCGAGTGAGAATGCAGGTCCCAATAAATCATAGTGGCTTATGGCAAAATAAATAGGGCAAGAGAAAGAATAGATATTTCATGCTGAACAAAAGGCTATTTATTTATTTATTTTTTTTACGTTCTTTCATTGTGAAGATGTTTTTTGTTCAAGTTAGCAGTGTCAGCAACATCTGAATATTAACAAAATAAGTATATTTGTATTATTGGTTCTTGAGTAACAAATGTATGTTAAGAGTTCAAAAAAAGTTATTTTTTTCCTTTGCCTAGGCCTCATTGAATATTGTAGGACCAAAAAGACACAGGAAAAATTAGTTCACTGCACCTTACTGGCCTCATCTGGTACAAAAGGCAACTCAGAAATAGTTACAACAGAATTATAAATTCAATATATTCACACACAGTTTGTAATGTCCATTCACTAACAGTTAGTCTAAACAAGTTAGTTTATTACAATTCACTTCTTCAAACCTTGAATGCTAAAGAATTAGAAACAACATTAGCTATTAAAGAAACATGGCAAAAGGTGGTTGGTTATGAAGTTTCTCTAGCTAGAAAACATATGCTGGGAGGAAAAAACTATTTATATGGCTGTTATAACAGAAAGGTAGGTCTGTTCAGTATATGGGGCAAATGAGAATTGCCGTTCTCCCTTGCCCCAACACAAAATTTTTATGGGGCCCTGAAGTACTGATGTATTATTGCAAAAAAAAAAAGTTTATATATATTTTATCTGTATTCTTAATTTCTTAATGAATAAGTGGGTATTTTCAAAACAACTCTATGTGTTGTGGTTAATTAGTTTTTTGTTTTTTTTTTGGGGGGGGGAGGGGGCTAGCAAGTACTCTAACTTGGTATCTTAGTTATGCAAGGGTTTGGTAGGCATAAAAATTTTCCATTTTACAATTTTTTTCTCTAAATAAAAACCATACATAAGAGTAGAGCAATAATTTTCCTACAAAGTACGCTTAAAATTTTTTTATAAAATTTTAATTTTTCAGGGTTTTAAGCCTGCGTCTCACTTACCCCACGTCACCCCATATATATATAATGTAATACAGAGGCTGTTCACACATTTTTTAGATGATGTATATTGTATTCACAAAACTAAATTACATAAAATTCTTGTGTTTTAAATGTTCTATTTGACATCCCTTATTCTGAACTATCTTTCGACTCTGCAATTTCCAGGATAATAATGCCTTTTGAAGTGTCAGAAGAGGTATTCTATCCCATTCCTCCTGAACAGCTTTCCAGGGTCCTGTAAGGGTTTTGGGACGACGTTTGGATAATGCAGATTTTAAAAGTCCGAAAGCACAAAAATCCATAGGTGATACATCAGGAGATTTAGTAGGGATATCAGTGAAGAGTGTGGCCTTGATACCAGTTTTTTGTTCCATTTCTTTTAGGAAATTTACAGTGCATTTTGATGTGTGACTGCTAGCTTTGTCCTGATGGAGTCTCACAGATTGATGGCACTGTGGGTAAAGCGATGGTATTTCATTCAGAAAAATTGGAAATAAAATATGTTCCTGATAGTATTTGGAGTTAATCTTCCCTTTTTTTTCCACTCTCTTTATTTTTAACTTGCCATTATAAGAAAAACCAGCAACAATCATGAATCCCTTAGAAAAACTTTCTTTCGATTCTTTGAACTATGTACTTAAATTTTTTTCTCCCCTTTTATTATAATAAATGGCTCTTTTTTTTGTTGCAATCATTTAAATACACCCATGTTTCATCTATTGTGACAATTGTTTTCCATTTTTCTTTGGATAAGTGTTTCTCATATAGAATTCTGCAGCGTGTTCTGCATTCAGCGATATGATTTGGAAGAAGACGATGCACATTGCGTTTTTTCGCTTTCTTAAGATTTAAATCAACGTTTGTCATTTTGTTTACAGTGGACACCGAGCATTTTAATGATTTTGCAACTGTCCTTTGACTAGGGGGATTTTCTTTTAACATTAAACAACGTACCTTTGCAATAGTCGAAGATGTCCGTTTTTTCCTTGGATACTTGTTTGGAATTTTTGTCCCACTTGAGGCTCCAATTTGACGTTTTTTTCCTTTCTTGTTGACGATATTACCTATCGACGCTTTAGATATCACAAAACCATGACTCTCACGTCGTTTTTGGATAACGGAGTATGCATATTTCTCTTCGGAAAGAGCATAAATGTAGCCTTCGAACCACTGCTTTGTTAAAAATGCCATTTTGAATAAAAACAAAATTTTCAAGCCGTAGACGATAATTTTGACTTTTAAAAACATAGTACAATTGCAATTATTTCTTTTGCAACAAACGATTTTTTATTACCGCTTACCAAAATCGTCTAAAAAATGTGCGAACATCCTCTGTATAATATTATATAAATATATAAACAAGGTTTAAAAGTTCCAAAGTTTGAGAAAAATTAGCTAACGATATATATATTTCTCTGACTTTATTCATTTATAAAACTGGTGAGAGTGTTAACATAGAGTGACGAGGGGTAAGAACGCAGGTTTAAAATCCTAAAAAGTATAACTTTAAAAAAAAAATTATTTCAAGTGTAAGTATTTTGTAGGAAAATTCTTGCGTTACTGTTATGTTTAGTCTGTATTCACAAAAAAAAATGTAAAATGGAAATTTTTTATACCTACCAAACCCTTGCATTTTAACTAAGGTACCAAGTTAGAGTACTAGCACCCCCCAAAAAACATAACTAATTAACCACAACAAATAGTTATTTTGAAAATAACCACTTATTCACTACCTAGTCACCTACTTATCCACTACTATTATGTTTAGTTTTTATTTACAGAAAAAAAAAATCGTAAAATGGAAAAATTTTATACCCACGAAACCCTTGCATTTTAACTAAGGTACCAAGTTGGAGTACTAGCTCCCCCTCCCCCCCCCCAAAAAAAAAAAAAAACTAATTAACCACAACAAATAGTCATTTTGAAAATACCCACTTATTCATTAAGAATTGAATACAGATAAAATATATAAAATCATTTCTTTGTTATATTACCTCAGTACTGCAGAGATTTTCAGTTGCTGCATAAAAATGTTGTGTCAGGACAAGTGAGAACAGTGAAATTTACCAGAAAAAGAAACAAAAATGAAAGAAAATCAGCTAGTTTCGTGTGGCCTGTTCTCAATGATTGCTCGAATGTACCAGATGATGACTTCCTGGAAGAGCCGAGGCCTGGAAGGCATGACGATCTACTTTTTTTCATGTCTTATTGGTACTACAGTATTCAGTAGGGCCTAGGCAAAAGGGGGGGGGGAATATTGAACATGTAAATAAACAGCAAATTTAAGTAGTAAGCTAGTGAAAAAGATTGTTTTGTTTTGAACTTTTTATAGATGTTTTCATTTGTTACCATATTCAGTTAACTAAAGAAAGAAAACATTCAACTAGGATAGAAGACATAAATTATAATAAATTAAACTAATAGGCTAGAGAAAAAGAATTTTCTGTTATGAACTTTTAACATATATTTGTTACTCTAAAACAAATATTTGTTAATATTCGGACGTTGCTGACACTGCTAACTTGAACAACAAATACCTCCACAGTGAAAAAAATGTAAAAAAAATAAATAAGTAGCCTTTTGTTCAGCTTGAAATATCTATTCTTTCCCTTGTCTAACTTATTTTGCTATAAGCAACTAGGATTTATTGGGACCTGTGTTCTCACTTGCCCCAAGTGCAGGGTAAGTAAGAACGCAAAACAGAAAAACTTTACATATTTATGGCAAAAGAAGTTGTGAATAGATTTGAAAAAAAAAATCTATAATTGTAGAGCATAACCAAAATTATGTATGCAAATTTCTATACAAATACTACAACTTGTTAAAAACTTATTTAAATTCAAAGTGGAAGTATATGATTTTGCGTTCTCAATTACCCCCACTTCACTCTACTTTGATATTTTACTCTGACTTTAACTAACTTACTCTTAACTTTAAAGTTACCAGAAGCAATATGTGAATCTTTAACACCATTAAATATGATAATATGCCTATATCTGTCAAAATAAGCCACCACTTGTATTTTACTAGTGAAAAATAATCACATTTAGTGCATTAGTCACACGTCAGTGCAATTATTACATTGAATTTTATAAAGCTGATGAAATATTTAATTTTTCTTCATTTTTAAAACTTTGTTTCTTTATTGGAATTAAACAAAAAAATTCATGCTTATCCAAGCTAGATTAACATGAGGGAAGCTTTCAAATTACTGTAAATGCTTTTAAATTCTGTAATATGCTGTTTAAATCAAATAGTTTGCTTCTAAAAATTAATTAATTTCCTAAATTTAATGAAAGGATCCCTTAAATAATTTCATAGCAGTTGTAACAAAACATAAATCATGGATTTTGTAATGTACTTTATTGTGTGTAGTAGAATTTATTTAGACTGTTCTCGGATTATATTTCCTAGTTATTGACCTATAAAAAAATCTTGCATATTTATTTTGAATTTTATCTTGAATATTAAATTCTTACATGACTTCCGTATTTTAATGTTATGAATAGAAACTAGTAAAGTGTACATAGTCAGTTTTTCAAACCTGCTTTTGAATGAAAAAAATAGAATTAAAATTTATATAAAAATCATTAATTCCCGTATAGATTATGATTCTAATGGCTATCACACAATACCATTATGTTAAATATAAACCAATGCATAATGAGAGAGAGATAGACAGCAAATTTCTTTGCGTTCAAACCAAAGTTATTTCTTTATAAATATGCTGCCTTTTGCCTGAATGATATCTTGAAAATTGCTATTTGAGAACATAATAAAGTTCTCATATTTTTTTTAAAAAAATTTGATAATATTCAGGAGATTAGTGTAATCTTAACAGTTCTTTTATTTTTTTAGTTATTTATATTAAATTTCTTTTTATTTAACAATTCTACCCTTTTACTTTTTGTGAGATAAAGTACTTTTAAAAATTGATGCTCTTCAAATATCTTTTAAAAAAAACTATGTAGACTAGAATGATATGTATTTATTTCTGTCAGGAAATAAAATATATCTTGATTATAAATGGTTACTTTATGAGTACAGGGTTATAGCTACCTCTTATAAGAAGATCCTCTGTGGAACAGATATTCCAGAAGGGTCTATTACCATGTTTTTATTAAATTCTTTATTGAAAAAGTTTTATGTTTTCTATGCTATTGTAGGTTTTAAGTTAAAGTGATTTAGCAGTCTATGCTTACTTTTAATTTTTGTTTATTTGATTTGTTTATATTTTACATGTTTTTATTAACTCGCTTTCTTGTTTGTGTGTGTGTTTGTCCAGTACAAATCTTGCAATCGATTTTTAACTAACTTCCCGACTAGCTAGACATTTGAAACTTTTAGAATAGCTCAGAATGCAATGACAATGCATTATTTTAATACTTTGAGCCATCTTTAAGCAGATCTCTCGGCCTGGACGGGAATGAAAAGTTAAACGCAAGTTAATTTCCAATTAATTTCATTTTCTTTCAAGTGGATGGGATAATTCATCAAAAAAATTTTTAAAAAGTATTTATTAATATATAGAATCATCAAGTTTATATGATTCAACAGAAAATTTAAAAACATGGTTTATAAAAAGTTCTTTTTAATCTTGTACTTATTTTTCATGACAGGTGGAAAGTGTGAGATTGCTGCCAATCTCACCATTCACTCTTCGCTAAACATTGACATTTGTCCTGGTGAGGAACTATCAATGCTCCAACAGAACTTTTTTTGTCAATATTAAAAAGGAGGAATTGGGTGAAAATAACACTGAAGGTGTATCTTTTTTTACTATCAGTTTTCAAACAAGGAGATAATATAACTGTACTCCTTTATTTTAATAGTACTGGATATAAATATAAACATTGATTAAATTTCAAAGTACTTACATAATAAAAAATATTGAAAATTCATTTAAAAATAATTTTATTTTTGAAAACAATTCCAAAATATGTAATATTCAGAGCAAACTATAATTTGATTCTGACGAACTAAAAATAAATTCTAATTTCTTTTTGTGGTCTTATTTACCTATCAAAAATAAAAAATTATTTGATTTGCAGAAACTTTTATTTTATCTCTAGAAATTTTCAGAAAATTTTTTCTAAGCAGTAAAATATAAGAACCACTAAAACTTTTAATACTAAGTCTCTTAGAAAGGCCTTGCGTAAATCTAGACGCTGAAATTTCTGAAACACTGTTAATAATCAACTCTCTACAATGCATGCAGTGGGGAAAAAATCTATAATTGAACAACACTTTTTAGAAGTGTAATTATTACTATTTATTCAGGCTGTCATTGGTTCATGAAAACCTATTTGTTTTATCTTTTCAACATTTATTAACATAGCTGGTCATACTTACTATTTTAAATGAAAACAAAACTGGGGAAAAATGTATTTGTTCCTTTGATAAAAGATTGTATTTCAATTCCTTTGATAAAAGATTCTAAGAACTGCAAAATCACAACTATCTGGAAATCGTCTGTATCTTTAATGAAGAAATTATGTAAGATCCACTATTCGAACTAAATCAAACACAATTCTATTGAGGATATCTGGAAGTCCGTCACATTACCTTGGAAAATAGTAAATAGCATGATGTTGGGTTAAAAGTTGTAAAATATATTGCTAATGGGAAAATTGAAAAGCAAAACTTGCAAAATTCAGAGTTTTATTAAAGCCAATGAGTGATAAATATTTCTTGTGGCTACCCATTGTGCATTGCTTATTATTCCCAACCCCTAAGTTTGAGAACAATACCCTAAGGTATTATTAACTAGTAAATTGATAGTTTAGTAATTAAATGTTGTAATAAATTTGAGTCAAGATTTTTCTAAGTTTTACCCTTAGATAAATTTCTTTTCACCTAATTTTTAGAAAATTGTTTAAAAGAAAATATTTAGAATATTATTTTCTTTTAAAAAATGTATTTTATCTATATATATAAAATAGCTCCGTGACTGACTGACTGACATTTAAGATACAGACCAAACTGCTGGATGTAAAGGGCTGAAATTTTGCATGGCGATTCTTATAGTGTAGGGGTGCACTAAGAGAGATTTTTGAAAAATTCTTAGTGTTTTTAAAATTAATTTTAAGCTGTTTTTGTAACATTCTTTAAAGTTTACATTTAAAATAATAATTCAAGGGTTATAAAATTTATATCACGAAAAAAAATGATCATAAAAATTCCTTTAAAATGAAATCTTTTTTTAATCTTTACTTCCATTTTCTGATTTTTGGTGAATTTTTAAAGATTAATTTTTAGAATTTAATTTATTAAATGCTGATTATGTGGTTTCTTTTCTTTTAATTTTGCATCACGTGCATAACAACGTAATAGACCAAATAAAATTCTTGCTAGTGCGGCAGACGATTGGACATTATCCAAAAAAAATTTAACATACAGTAAAAGAAATGTTCCTCAAACTGTACTACATTAATTGCACTATATTGTTTAGTATGTTCTGTTAGATTTAATTTGAATATTTTCTTCTACATTATTTTGTCTATAAAAAATATCCATTATGATTTTTTTATAAATATATATATATATATATTTTTTTTACATCAATTGCATACATTGATCGTTGTATTTATTATAAATGTATATATACATATTTTAAGTATTAATTGCATACATTAACCGTTGTATTTAATTTGAATGTACTCCATAGCGAAGTACGGGTTTTCAGCTAGTTTAACATACAGTGGCTCCCAAAAGTGTTTGTACGCTTATGATAAATGAAATAGGGGTCTATCCATTAATTAAAATGAATATTTCAGATTGGGTATTAAATAATAAGATCTATAATCTATTCTTAACAAAACTACATGAAATATTTTGAAAACATAGTAAAGCTTTATTTTTAAGAAACTAGTAATCAAAAAGTAAAAAACACTTTACCTCATAAAAGTCATCGTATACTGAGATATTTTCGGATTAATTCATAATTAAAATTATCGTCGGGCTTTTTATTTTTGAACTGTGGGGGCATTTAAAATATCGTTTGGCTTTAATTTTTGCTTGCTTACTTCGTAATATTCTATTTATTGTTTAAAAATAGCTCGTAGTCGTAAAGAAACAACAAACAGCATTCGAAAATTGATTATTTTTCATCATAGTAGTGGTAAATCAGTTCGGAATATTGCTAAATTACTTAATTATCCCATTCTACGGTGCAGTATGTGATAAAATGCTTTAAAGAAGAAAATTGGATCGAAAACAAGGTAAGAAAAGGTCGTCTGGCAAAGTAAATAACACGTGATCAGAGATTTTTAATTAGAAAATTTATGAAAAATCCATGTATGAGTGCTGTAGAAGTTTCTGCAGAATTTAATGAAACATTTTCTACTTCAATTTCACCTGAAATGTTTTGACGAGTTCTCAGAGCAGCTGGATTACGTGGGCGTTCTGCCCATAGAAAATTTTTTGTGAATGAGAAAAACAGAAAGTTTACGCTTCCCTTTGCACTATCAATGATAAATAATCCCCAAACCTATTGGAATAATGTCTTATTTGCCGATGAACGTTTTTGATGCTGATGGGTGTATAATTGTATGGAGAAGAAAAAAATGAGGAACTTAATCCCAAGAACTTAGTAGGAACAGTTAAGCATGCCAGTGGATGTATCCTTGTGTGGGGGTGCATGTCAGCATCAGGACTAGGTAATTTGGTATTTATTGATAGCATAAAGAATCAAGCTGTTTATATAAATATTTTAAGAGACAATTTAAAATTATCAGCCCAAAGTTTGGGTGTTGGAAACAACTTTGTTTTTTATCAAGATAAATATCCTAAGCACACGGCTGTCAACGTTCGCCTCTGGTATCTCTATAATTGTCCATAAGTTTTAAAAATACCACGTCAATCGCTAGATTTAAACCCAATAGAACTTATTCAGAGAGAATTTGGAGGTTCGAGTATGAAAACACGACATTCACACGAAAAACAAACTAAAAACAATTATAATGGAAGAATGGATGAACATCGATGCAGAAATTACAAAAGAAATAGTACAATCTATTCCCAGACATTTAAAAGCTGTTGTAGATGCTAAAGGATATCCTACTAAATATTAATTTAACGAAAAATTAGAATATTTATTAATATGTAGAGATTTTTTACAAGTGTACGATGACTTTTATGAGAAAGTTTTTGTTACTTTTTGATTATTGGTTTCTTAAAAATAAAGTTTTACTATGTTTTTAAAATATTTCATGTAGCTTTGTTAAGAATAGATTATAGATCTTATTATTAAATGCCCATTGTGAAATATTCATTTTAATTAATGGATAAACCCCTATTTCATCAAAAATCGTAAGTGTACGAACACTTTTGGGAGCCACTGTATATATGGGAGCTGTTTAAAGGGGCTTATTTCTTTCATTTGTCATTTTCATACATCTTTTTCTGTTGAAAACTTTTTTTTAAATTTTGGCATTAGGTGCATCATCCTTAATATTACTCTCTAGCAGTGATACTTAACCTGGGGTGTGCATTAGCCAAAAATTATCTACAATTATGTGAAGGATATTTATATTTTATCATTTTATTATAGTAATATTGTTTTGTGAATAATATGATGAATATAATTAAGATTTCATTGTCTTTTATCGTGGTATAGTATCACTATAGTATAAGTGTAAAATTTCTAGATTTAATTAAAGGTGCAATTAGCAATAAATGTATTTTCGCAAACATCTGTAAACTCAAATGTTCAAGAACTTAGTTGAAATTTAGAGTGTTTTTTTTCCCCCCTGTGAATGCAAATCTTTAGACATTATATATTTTAGAAAGATTGTCTTTCAAGTCATTTTAAGGCAGTTTTGTTTTTGTAATTGTGATTTTTTAGACTATTATGAGATTAAACCAATGTTAGGCCATTGACCATCAGGACATAAAGCAATGAGCTCTCAAATATTTTTTAATGATAAAGTCCAAATCATTTAGTGCAGAACACTTATCCAGATGAGCAGCAGTCATGTTTTGTTCATAGTCACATAAGACACAATCAGGTGAATTAGTCAAATTAAAATGAAACAAATGGGCACTAAGACAATCGTGTCCAGTCAAAAACCTTAACTCAGCCACTGCAGCTGCACGGGTTGGATCCAGGATACAGTGAGATCCACAAAGCACACTCCAGGATCTATCTCCAGCTATTATTATGAGATCTGTTGATCAACTACAGATTATAATTATTTTAATGATCAAAGTGACCTCTGAGTCAGCCAGTTTAATGGAAAGTAAAACCTGGTTGGGCCTGTACATATCCACTTTCAGGGGTACATGAGCAAGAAAAATTAAATGTAGAGTAGAGGTGTGCAAACTGACCACGACCCACTCTCTTTTTTAAAAAAAACCGCTCAATGTGAAAGAAATTTTGGGGTAATGGCAAAACATTTTTTTAAAATTAGTAAAATGTTAATCGTCTAACTACCTCGTCCCCCTTCACTAGTACCTGTCCTTTTACTTTCTCCTGTTTAGTTTATGTTTCATATGGGCCTCGGTGCCGGACGGACTGTACAGATCTGCCAACTAATTTGAGCAACCTGGGGTTGTAAAATGAAAATGTTAAGTGTTAACTAAAAAAAGAAAAAGATAAGCAAATTTTGACAAACTATTTTAATAATAGATGAACTCTAGATTTTGGGTGTATATTTACTTTGCATAACAATTAAAAAAAAAAAAGGGTCTTGCTTACATTCTTCAGTTATTTTTGTCAAATCTCGTATGGCAAAAACTACATATTGAAATATTAGTATGTATTTGTATTTCATTTAGGTAAAATATAATTAAAATTAAAAAAAGCAGGATTTCAAAATAGGCTTCATATTAAAATGCTGAAAATTATCGAATTTATTTATTTATGAAAAACTAAAATAGAAAAAAAAATCAAAGAGAAGGACCTTAGTCTGGGCCTCAGATAATATTTGTTATATAGTATTTTAGAGTGCTGATCTCATCATCTTCTGGGTTAGGTTGTGATCATTGTTTGGTTTTTTATAGTATATCTTATTTTGAAAACCCAGTCTCAGGTAGAAGTGAATGGAAGCAATATAAGTACAGCCTTTCAAGTCTGACACTTTACTTAACAATATCATATCTTATATTTTCCACATATAAATTATATAAATGAAAATATTAAAATTGTGTAATTATACAAAATTCAAAGCATATTTTTTAATTAAATAATTCAGCTCAAACTATCCACAACCCCTTCAATTTTCTTCGCAACTCACTGTTTGTGCACCACTGGAAAGCCAAGTGTGATGAGAAATTTTTTCCTTAGAACATTAGAAAAATTTTTAGGTAAAGGAGCTGGCCAGGACAGGTTGCACATGCACCCTTCTTGGTCTTAATTCTGATAACTGAAACTGCCCAACTAATTTAGTGGATAATTTTAATTAAAAGGAGAGAAAAAGAAAAAAAAGGTTTGGGGTGTCTGTCATTGACAGGGACATAAATAGGTGGAGAGGAGAATTGTTCAGACGGAACCCCCACCGTACGAAACGTAGGTCCTACACACACGCGCGTGTTACCTATTGCAATGTTACAATGTAAAGTGGCCTTTAATAATATTTTTGCTTGACATTGTGGGTCCACTCTGTTCTTTTTGGTGTCTGTGTGTGAAAGGTGACATAAGATCAGTTGTTCTCACATTTTTTTAAAAAAGTTCCATTTGGACGTAGATAAACATGTAATGTAGTTCCTGGAAAATTTACCACCAGCTAGCAGGTAGTTAATGAAATGTCAAAGGTATTAGAAAAACAGTTCTAACATTAAAAATATTTCAGGTCAAGTAATAGGTGTTCAAAGAATGCTTTCTTTTATTGCCGTATCCTTACGATCGGATTAAAAATAATAATAATAATTTTAAAAAATTCAACGGAAAATATTTTTTTAAAGCAAAAATGTTGTGTACCAAATCTATATATATATAAAACAGTTCCGTAACTGACTCACTGGCATACAACGCACAGACCAAACCGCTGGACCTAAAGGGCTGGCATTTTGCATGGCGATTCTTCTTATGGTGTAGGGGTGCACTAAGAGAGATTTTTGATAAATTCTTCTTAGTTTTTTTAAAATTAAATTTTTAAGCTGTTTTTGTAACTTTTTTTAAGTTTGCATTTAGAATAATAATTTGGCCTCGATTGCCTCGATTTTCTGATTTTTGGTGAATTTTTAAAGATTCATTTTTAGAATTTAATTTATTAAATGCCGATCACGTGATTTCTTTTTCTGGTACTTTAAATAAATTTTTCGTCACGTGCATAACAACTAAATAGACAAAAAAGATATTTTTTTTTCTTTCTAATGCAGCAGACGATTAGATATCCAAAAAAATAAATATCCCTTACGATTTTTTTATAAAATATATTTTTTACATCAATTGTATACATTGATCGTCGCATTTATTATAAATACAGTCGAACCTCCATATATCGAAGTACAAAATGCCGGAAAAAAATTCGATATATAGAATTGATCTTAGTTTTATCATAATTCTTCTAAAACATTAAAATTAACGCTAATTTTCGTATACGAAACTCCATTTCCAATTTATATGCGAATCACATTAAATGAAAGTTAATAACTAAAAAATAAATTAATGTGAAAGATTTATTGAGTACTATATACCTTTTAAAAAAACAATAATCCAGTTAGTGGTTACAGTGATCACAGTTACATTCTTTAAAAAAAATTACGAATATCTTGCTGAACAGCCAGTTTTGCGGAAAGTTCATCAAAGAAATGCTCGCATTTATTCAGTCCATTAAAAACTTCATCAGGGACATTTTCCGCGAATTGAAGTCCACGAAGTATTGTTTCAAACGCCAAAAATTGGGAGATTTTATTCTAAAGTGGAAAAAAATCTCCCAATATGTCGTGAAAAAAATTTCGATATATAGAAACAGTTTTTCTATGTAATGAACATGGAGATTTGCTAAGAGTTCGATATATAGAAAATTTCGATATAGGGAAGTTCGATATATGGAGGTTCGACTGTATATATATATTTATTTTTTTGGCATTAATTGCATACATTGACCGTTGTATTTAATCTGAATGTACTCCGTAGCGAAGCGCGGGTTTTCAGCTAGTTTGTTATAATTCAACAGAGAAAGTAAGAAGTGAGTGAAGGAGATTAAGCTTTCGTATGGGCATAATGCAGCTAAAAGTTTGAAGTTCTGGTTCACCAGTGTGCCTTAGATTATTCGTACTGCCGAGGGAATGTGTTCTGTGTCGGTGAACATCTCGAGTTGACCATCGCGTTCGTGCATCGAGTAATTGCCCCGGCGATTTGATAACATCGTCTGTGAGGCGGCGCTCTCTCCACGCTTGGTGCGGATTTTCGACGGTCATGCTCATGCAACTGTCCAACAGGTTGTTACGCATCGCAGGAGATGGGTCTTATTGGAGCTGATTTTCTTTCGAGTGATGGATGAATAGCTACAAGCCTATTTCGGCGCTAAATTGTCGAAGAGGGAGAGAGAGAAAAGCAAAGAGCTTACCGACCAAACTGTAACATTTTGAGTCACATGAGATGCTTATTCGATTCTATTCCGCTGACATACCCAATCGGAAAACTACCGGTTTGCTCATTGCTATCAATTTTACCGAGTTAGACGCTGGAAAAACCGAACCCGTGAAAAGCAATTTTTATTTAATATTACGAAGTGGATATTTTAGGTCAGTGGTCCCCAACCCCTGGGCCGCGGTACGGTACCGGTCCGTGGATCAAATGGTACCTCGCCACAAGCTCAGGGTTCTCATTGATTTAGCGTTCTAGTGAGTTAAAATGTTAAATCACTTTATGTTCATTTTTTGGTGTAACTGTATTTTATTTTGAAAGCATGTTTAAGTACAATTAAATTAAAGTTATTAAATCAAAACAATCTAAAATATAAACAATCAACCCCCCAGCGGGCCGCGGTAAAATTATCAAACTTGACCGGTCCGCGGCGATAAAAATGTTGGGGAGCACTGTTTTAGGTGACGTTATCGTGTCTTAATAAATCTAAACTTTGTAAATGAAGCGCGTTTTAAATTACTTTGAGATTCTTGACCTTGAAAGCATTTGAGACTTTCTGACGGCGTTTCCTGGCCAATCATCCCAACCGCTCATTTGGTGACCAAATGGTTAACACCTCATTAAGGACGGAATGATCAAGCGCAAACACTTAGCAGTCCATCTCAAACGCTTAGAGGGTGAAACACAGTTGGCCCCGTTGGACAAACTGCTTGTTTGGGGACTGGATGCACAGAAATCATTCGTGCTCGAACTGTGTTGTGGCTTAGATCCTAGATGATACTGCCCGCGGCGTGAACAACGCGCGAGTGTGTGTCACATCCGTTCAAAGAAATCTCTGTGCGCGCATGGTATGCGGAGTTAAGTGCCCGTTTTTGCAGAATGGAGAAACCCGATCCTTCCACTTCTCCGGACAGAAGAACTCGTTTAATGGCGCGTGAGAAAAAATGGAGGGGCTCGTTTTTCCCCCCTCTTGTAGCTTAAAAAAAAAAAAAAAAGAGTTGCCGATAGAATTGTGTGTCTGAAATTATATACTCTGCTAAAATAAATGCCTTTTTTTTAACACGCTATTCTCGGGATATATTTTTTTTCGTATTGTTGAGGGATTTCCTGAGATACTATTAATGAAATTTTTTTTTTAGTTTTGTGCTACCGTGATCGGTTAGTCCATCACGTGCGTGTGTGTGCTAGTCTCTTCGGTTGTAAAACGGACATGCATTTTATAACCGTGGTGACTTCGGTTGGGATCACTCTCCAGTTACATTTTCGGCTCGTTTCTTCTATCTGCAGACTTGGTAGTGAACGGTGTTTGTGCGCGCAGACTGGGGAACAGCCCCGACTGATGTTACCTTTCGAGGCAGTACACTACAGAGGTCGATTAGGTACACATGTACAGCGCTTAGATGACGTTCACTCTCCTTGGTGGAGTGTGTTTGGACGCATTTGAATAGACAGAACTAAAACATATACGAAAGGAAGTCGCGTTCTGTACTCTCCGGTGCTAAACGTGTTTCCCATGGAATCATCCGATCCGTGAAAAGCCTGTTACGCGTGATCAGACGGGGGACCAGCAGAGAACTGGCATACGTGGGATTAGCTCTGTGAGTTCGGCGCGAAGCTTGTAGCGGAAGATGACCGTGTGAATGAATATATATATATATATATATATATATATATATATATATATATATATATATATATATACTAGCTGAAAACCCGCACTTTGCTACGGAGTACATTCAAATTAAATACAACGGTCAATGTATGCAACTAATGCCAAAAAAAAATATATATATATACACTTGTCTCTCTGTTTAATGACGCTCTACTTAACGACGATCTCTATTTAAAGACGATATTTCCCAGTCTCGGCCCCTCCGACGTTATGGGAAATATTACTTTTTCACAAATTCTGTTTAAGGACGATCTCTACTTAAGGACGATTTTTCACGGTCCCTTGAGAGTCGTTAAACAGAGAGCCAACTGTATATATATATATATATATATATATATATATATTAAATACGATGATCAATGTATACAATTGTTGTAAAAATATATATATATATGTAAAAAAAAATCGTAAGAGATATTTTTATAGATAAAATAATGTAGAAGAAAATATTCAAATTAAATCTAATAGGAGATACTAAAGAATATAGTACAGTTTGAGGAACTTATCTTTTACTGTATTTTAATATTTTTTTTTTTTATAATGTCCAATCGTCTGCCGCATTAGCAAGGCAAAAAATATTTTTTTGCCTATTTCATTCTTATGACGATAAATTTATTTAAAGTACTAGGAAAAGAAATCACGTGATCAGCATTTGATAAATTGAATTCTAAAATTTAATCTTTAAAAATTCACCAAAAATCAGAAAATGGAGGTAAAGATTCGAAAAAGATTTCATTTTAAAGGAATTTTTAGGATCTTTCTCGTCATATAAATTTCATAACCCTCAAATTATTATTTTAAATGCAAACTTGGAAAAAGTTACTGAAAAGCTTAAAAATTTAATTTTAAAAATCCAAGAAGAATTTTTCAAAAATCTTTCTTAGTGCGCCCCTACACTATAACAAGTATCACCATGCAAAATGTCAGCCCTTTAGGTCCAGCGGTTTGGTCTGTGCGTTGTATGTCAGTCAGTCAGTCAGTTACGGAACTGTTATATATATATATATATATATATATATATATATATATATTTCCAATTAAAAATTTTGCGAGGAAACTTCTTAGAAAACTCGGAGAGGAATTATTTTATTACCTTTCAAAATGAGGAACGTTATGCCAATAAGGCTCTGTCAAGTTATTAAGTGTGTTAAAGAGTTTTCTTTTTCGCCAAATAATGATCTTCATATAAAGGAGGCCTCGCTGATTTCGAAGTCCGCGAGAGTCGGTGAAATGTTCTATCCCGGACGTCTTAAGACTGTTGTATGACTGGGTCCTCGCCTTGCTACAGAGGGCGGGACCGAGTACTGATGCTCATGTAAAGCAGTGCTCCGCAACCGCCGTGCCGTGGCATACTAGTGTGCCGCCAGGTAATCTTGACTGTGCCGCGGTCATTTTATCGATAATAATAATAATAATAATAAAAAAATTCCACCGCATTAGTTAGAAATTTCTCCAAGTAAAATACTCCTCTAACTTTTTGCTAATAAGTAATTTCTCAGGGTCGAAATTATACACAAAACAAAACCATGTAGTTACTATATATTGTATGTACGTTTGTGTAGGAGCGCCTAGATTCAGTGACGTAGCGAGCGTAATTGGCGCACGGGGCTTGATACCATTTTGGCGCTTTCTCTCCCCCCCCCCCCCCCCCATGGTCTTGGGGACCATATGGCGCCCGAGGCATGATAGACCCCTTGCCTTCCTCTCGCCCATTAACTCCGACAAGTTAATGGGCAAAAAGAGTAACAGAAAGGATCTCTAAAAATGTTCAAAAGGACTTGCAAGTCCATGATTAAAAACAAACTATTAATTCTAGATCTGACTCAATAACATTTAAGTTTCTTGTTAGAGAAATTTAATCCCTATTTTTTCACAATTAATACAGAGCAATACAATTGAATAACAAATCCTTTCCTAGCTCGTGCCGAAATTTCAATAGAAGCACTTTCCCTTCAAATTCGGTAGGAATTTATAGTATTGAGGAACGACGGAACGCTGAAACTCGGTGAAATGTCATTGGCTGATTTTTGGATTTCAGTTAAGAAAGAATATCCACAAATTTCTGACAAGGCCATTGCAATTTTGCTCCCTTTTTCTACTACATACTTATGCGAACAAAGGTTTTCGACACTGGTTCTAATTAAAAATGACAAACGATCGTGTTTAAAGGGTTTTGACCATGAACTTCGGGTAGCTCTTTCTATATAGAGCCAAATATAAAACGTACATATGTTCATCAAAACAAGCTCAAATATCTCATTAATAAATTAGTTATGTTTAAATTAACTTTGATTTATTAGGCTTAAGTAAAGACAAAAAAAAATTTAATGTAAAAAATTTAAAGAGAAAATTTTTTTACTTGTAAATTATAACTTTATATTTTTGTTCTTGTGTTGGTGTAGGGATGCGACATCGATGTCGATGTTTTCAAAACATCGATATATTGAAGCCGATGTTTTTTTAACATCGATGTTTTACGTTGTGTTGATTTTTTTTAATGAAAAAGTACCATAATTAAAAAAAATTTACCACGTAGCATAATTTTTACACTCAGTAAATGTAAGTCTGAATTCTGAAAAGAACGAGTGCAAAAGGGGAACGATTCCTTAGCAAACAGACAAATGGCAATCAACAACCAATGAACCAATAAGAGCGCTTGGAGTGTTCCTGACACTCCAGAACCTTCCATGGGGGTTTTATTTTACAAATAGTATATACACGAGAGCAGCCATTTAAGTTTTTGTTTTGTTCTAGTTTTATATAAGTTGACATTAATATTATTAGTAAGATGACTCCCAAAAGTACCGTTTGGAAATATTTTTGCAAAACCTCTGACAAATTGGCGAAATGCAATATTTGCCTTAAGTCCTTCAAAACTTCTGGCAATACCACGAATTTATCTGGACATTTGAAGGCAAAACATGGCGATATTTACAACGGGAATTTTGAGTCATCAATGTAGCCCAAGGCAAAAGCAACTAAGTTTTTGTCCTTTGTCCAATCACAGAGTAAAATTAAATCATCCCCCCCCCCCCCACACACACACACGACTAACATTAATGTTAGAGATTACTAAACCAGTTTTAAAAAATGGATGTTCTAAAACACCGATGTTTAAAAACATCGATGCTTTTGGGGCGATGTTTTATTAGCGTCGATGTTTTAATATTGAATATCGATGTTTCAAAACATCGATGTTTTGTTATCGATGTCGCATCCCTATGTTGGTGTACAATTCAAAATGATTTATATGAAATGTAAATGATTATAATTATCTTGATACATAGAGCTATTTTATTGTGTTTTTTTATCTAATAAAAACATAAGTACTATTGTAATTTAAGTATTTTCAAGCTTTTACTTGTGGTGTGCCGTGAAAGATAAAAGGTTGCGGAGCTCTGATGTAAAGCATTCGTGTGTACCTACGCAATTTTTTTTTTCTGCGGTTCGGGGAAAGGGCAGTATTACCTCGAGGGAGGGCTGAAAATAGAGGAGATCCGCCGAGATAGGTGTGGAAACGGGCCGTCGGTCATCTGCTTTTTTCTCAGAATACTACTCGAGAGCGGAAAGAGCGTCTGTGACGAAGGATTCCACCCTCTCGTTTGGTGTCCCCATGAAATCTCAAACGCCTGGAGGGTTGAACGTTTTGTTCTCTCTGTCAGAGAAGAGACGTTTTTCGCCGTGGCCATCGCCTTTCGTTGAAATGCAGGTTTTTCTCACCATAAATGGAGAGGCACTCCCAAAGGCGCTCTTCGTCCACTGATGTACCGCGCAATCGGTTTCCCGACCCAAAAAGAGAAATCATAACCCCGTCTTTCTCCATCTCGCAGACACGAAAGAATGATTTCGTAGAGCAGCAAAAGCAATTTAATATTAATCCAGGCACACTCTCCCATTAATCCGCCTTTGTTTCGAATTCAAAATTCAAAATACTGATAATAATAATAGCCATCACAGAAATGACGAAAATGTTCGTCCGTCAGTGTCTTGACCTCGGTGGCTCTAACGTTGAAATGGAGTTGAAAGAAGAAAGGCCTTTGAAGCCACAGCTACACACTCACTGTGTTTCCTGCTAACGCAAAACGCGGATGTTAGTGCTCGCGCTTCCGCAGAATCGACGTCGTCTCCTCGCAATGAATGACTAAGCTTCCCATTCTCGATATTGCGCGTGGATTAGCGAATCGTTCACGCACTCGCTGTCTCTGGAGATGGACAACAGGGGATTCGGCGATTGAGTCCTAGATCAGGGGTTGGCAAATTGCGACCCGCTACAGATTTTTTTTGTGGCCCACCAAAACAGCCAGAAAAATCTGCCTTGCATTGAGAATTCCATCCCGTGCACGACCGACTGAAGATTCGTCTCGTATTTCCCAACTGAGAAGGCCACGTAAATACGTATGCATGCGCAGTGCATATACGCGCTTTTCCGGTTGATCTGGTTCAATTCCATTTTGTCTTTCCAACAGTAAATCTATAAATTTCCAACTTTAGTGAACCCTTCGAAAAATCGTAAAATCGGTGATGAATGTCGTGTGTTTCATGAAGAATGGACAAACAAATATTTCTTTGGTAATTGTTCCTTGTATTACACAAGGGATAACGCAGTGTGTTTACTGTGTCATGAAATGATAGCCGTGTTTAAGGAGTACAATTTAAAACGAAACAGCGAATTTGGCTTCAAACTTTCAAAGGAAGAACGCAAAATAAAAGCTGCGGAATGTGTGAAAGTGCTGAAGATGCAACAAGAATTATTTACTTGTTGCATTATTTACTTGCACTCAGCACTTCAAAATAGTGCTACAGAAGCAAGTTTCATGGTAGCCTACAACCTTGCTAACCGCAACAAGCCTTTTTCAGATGGCGAGTTTATTGAGCTGTGTATGGTAGAGTGTGCAGGCGCATTATGTCCTGATATGAGAAGCAAATTTGAAAGCATTTCATTGTCAAGAAGGACTCTAGTGCGACGCATTGACTTAATTAGAGACGGCTTAATTAGAGCAGCTGAAGACTGAAAGCAAAGATTTTGTTTGGTTTTCTTTGGCACGGGATGAGAGCACAGATAACGGAGACATTGCACAATTACTCATCTTTTTCAGCGGAATTAATAAAAATCTCATCATCACTGAGGAATTACTTGGCCTAGAATCGATGAAAGATAGAACCACTGGTCAGGACTTGATTGAGTGTGCTGTGAATTGGGTGGAGAAAAGTGGCTTGTCCTGAAATGAAATGGCAAGCATTACAACAGATGGGGCCAGACCTTTCAGTGGAAAGAATGTGGGTATGGTTAAGATTTAAAAAAAACAAGTTACAAGCACAAGACACAGATAATGATACCTTGTCTTTTCATTGCACCAGGAGAGCCTTTGTAAAGAGCTGCACTCGGCTTAAAGCATGTGATAAATCCTTTGGTTAGTGTGGTGAACACAATCAGAGCAAGGGCACTCCATCATCGACAGTTCAAATCTTTGCTTGAGAATATGGAGGCAGAGTATAAAGACGTAATTTTTCACAACAGTGTGAGGTAGTTAAGCCTAGGCAAAGTGATAAAAAGGGTTTGGGCGTTGCAGAATGAAATCCTCTTATTTGAACATGGAGATATCTCATGATTCTGACATTGCAAGGAAGGAAGTTGTTTTCACATGAAATGTGGAAGCATGTAAAATCATTTGAAGTAAAACTTAGTGTATTTGCAAGGCAAGCAAGTAAAGGCAATTTTTGTCATTTCCCTTTATTGGGAAAACATAAAGTGCCTGAAAGTGTTTCTGCCAAGGTTAGGGATCGTCTGCAGAGTGTGGACGACGAGGTCACTAGAAGATTTCAGGACTTCAAGAAAATAGAGCCTAAATTCAATTTGCTCTCTTATCCCATCACTGCTGATATTGATACAGCATCTGAGGAGCTGCAGCTTGAACTTATTGATATTCGGTCAGACCACACTGTTAAAGAAATGTTTAATGCTGTAACATTAGTTGACTTACAAATCTTTGTCTGCTGAAAAATTTCCATGTACGAAAAAATTTGCTTGGAAAATGTTCTCTATATTTGGATCTACATATATTTGTGAGCAAAGTTTTTCTTGCTTGAAGATCAACAGTAAGAACAGTAAGATCAACTGTAAACATAGATACTAAAATATAGATAAATATAGGAGTAAATATAGATACTCTTTGACAGACGTTAACTTGCAGGCTGTGATAAGAATCTCAACAAGCAATCTCAATGCTGATTTCAAAATAATTGTAGAAAAGTGTGTGTGATAGGGTACATTTGTCTCATTAAACTGATTCCAAAATTAAATGTATTTGCAGTTAAAGATTATATGAAATTAGCCCCAAAAATAAATTGAATAAAACTGCCAATATTTTATTTAGTTTATATGTATTGATTTTTATGATACAATTTATACCTTTTCTGACATGCAAAGTTAACTAATAAATGCAATAATTTTAAAAAGTGCTGCCCTCTGCTGACTTCCGCTTCCACAAAGCGGACCCGAGCCAAAACAATTGCCACCCATGTCCTAGATGTATTTCAAGAGGAATATAATTTGTACAGATTTGGCGCAAACATTTGTCTTTCGTGACTGGCGCTTTATATTCCCATTCGTAGAGTTCGAAACGGGCGGAGAAAAAGGAAATTGGAGGACTCTAGTGAAAAACTAAACGATTGTCTACCACCAGTCCATTCGGTGCGTTAGAAATGTGTTTTTAAACGGGATTCCTTCGACTCCATCGGATACGAATCCCATTGTCTGACTGCGAGTGAGCAAGCAAAATGAAATGCGAGTGCAAGTGGCGGCGAGTCTGCTCTTTTATACTTTTGGCGTTTTTTGTTCTTCGGATCTCGAGGAGATTCGTTTGACGCCGGCGGAATGGTTCGAGTCGCTGTCGCCATGACGTTCACTCGCGACCTGTATTCTCGCTTTTTATTTATTTTTTTCTCGTCGCCAATGAGATGAATATCAAATGGCTCTTTCAGCGAACACCAGGGTTCGCGAGTTCCATAAGGTCCGTATTTTCAATTTTTGATTTGAAGAATCCTTAGAAGAAATTTTTTCCCCTTCTATTAGTAATTTATACATTCAAGGACCTTCCTTCTTTTTGTCGATTGATTTCTTTCATCTTTTTTTTTTATTTTAAGCTAATTTTCAAGTTGGAAATACGCGAATTTTGGATTGATGATCGTCAACTATTAGCTTTGAAAGAGTCTCTAAAAATATTTAGTTTTAAAATATATTATATATATGTAATGTACGTACATCCCGGACACAATTCATGAACTTTTTGTATTTATGACGGAAAAACACTGGAGGAAATAACAGGAGCACATTTAAGAGCTGGAGTACTTTATTCCATGTAAGTATACTTCACAGTGGCGCACCCAGGATTTTTTCTTTGGGGGGGGGGGCGGCGAGATGAATGGATAAAAATATTTATAATGCATTGGGGGGCCGAGATGAACGAATAAAAATATTTATAATGCAAAATCAATATTTCTACTTCTTTGGGGGGGGGGGGGCAGGGCCCCCTGAGTGCGCCACTGATACTTCAAGACATCAAAGAAGGTGCACCACAGTTCATAGTAGAACGAAGTGGCACAAGCTGACGATATGATGTTTAACAATAACGGCAGCGGAAGAAGGACGCCGCCGAGACAAACGCAAAACAGAGGAGCAAGAGCCCGCGAAAATCCTTTTTAAACTTGGCGGTTCTTGATTTTAACGCTGGGCGTTTAGAATTCTATAATTGGTTAGCAACGGACACATGATTGACTACGTGAAGGCATGATTTAAAATCTCATGCCTCTGAATGATCTTTCCACGTGCCTGTTAGTGGGTAGGTGGCTAAAAATAACAGTAATATTTCGTGCGTGCAGTGAAGGGAATAGAATAGTTGGTTAATTCTTTTATTCCTAGGTCGCAATTTGGAATAGGGGGCTGTGCTTTTTTGAGAAGAATGTAGAATACGTGACAAGTAATAATGGTGGGGCGTTATCGTTACGCGCGCGCACACACACACACACATATATCTATATATATAAAGCAGTTCCGTAACTGACTGACTCACTCACTCACTGACATACAACGCACAGTCCGCTGGACATAAAGGGCTGACATTTTGCATGGCGATTCTTCTTATGGTGTAGGGGTGCACTAAGAAAGATTTTTGAAAAATTCTTCTTAGATTTTTTAAAATTAAATTTTTAAGCTGTTTTTGTAACTTTTTAAAAGTTTGCATTTAAAATAATAATTTGAGGGCTATAAAATTTATATCGCGAGAAAGATCATAAAAATTCCTTTAAAATGAAATCTTTTTCAAATCTTTACCTCGATTTTCTGATTTTTGGTGAATTTTTAAAGATTCATTTTTAGAATTTAATTTATTAAATGCCGATCACGTGATTTCTTTATCTGGTACTTTAAATAAATTTATCGTCACGTGCATAACAACTAAATAGACAAAAAAAAAATATTTTTTTCTTCTTTCTAATGCAGTAGACGATTGGATGTTATCCAAAAAAAATAAATATCCCCTACGATTTTATATATATATATATATATATATACAGTCGAACCTCCATATATCGAACTTCCCTATATCGAAATTTTCTATATATCGAACTCTAAGCAAATCTCCATGTTCATTACATAGAAAAACTGTTTCTATATATCGAAAAAATCTCTATATATCGAAAAAATTTTTCACGACATATTGGGAGATTTTATTCCACTTTAGAATAAAATCTCCTATATTTTGGCTTTTGAATCAATACTTCGTGGACCCCTGATAAATTTTTTAATGGACTGAATAAATGCGAGCATTTCTTTGATGAACTTTCCGCAAAACTGGCTGTTCAGCAAGATATTCGTAGTTTTTTTTTTAAAGAATGTAACTGTAATCACTGTAACCACTGTCTGGATTATTGTTTTTTTAAAGGTATATAGTACTCAATAAATCTTTCATATTAATTCATTTTTTAGTTAACTTTCATTTAATGTGATTCGCATATAAATTGGAAATGGAGATTCGTATACGAAAATTAGCTTTAATTTTAATGTTTTGGAAGGATTATGATAAAACTAAGATCAATTCTATATATCGAATTTTTTTCTGCCATTTTGCTACTTCGATATATGGAAGGTTCGACTGTATATATATATATATATATATATATATATATATATATATATATATATATTACATCAATTGTATACATTGATCGTCTTATTTATTATAAATATATATATATATTTTTGGCATTAATTGTATACATTGACCGTTACTCCGTAGCAAGTGCAGGTTTTCAGCTAGTTTATATATAGGTCGATAGATAGAGAATTAGATAGATATATTATATGCTCGTTTTTTCTGGTGATTTTCTGGCCCCCAGTATCGAATTGAGTGCGGAGAATCGAAATACGACGGATGCCAGAGGTCACTCCCACAGCCTGTGTGTTGTATGAATGACGTGAAGATTTTGCTCACAAAAAGTGATTTGGTTGGATTTAACATTTTTAAAAATTCCTAAATTCGTAATGTTTTCCATTCATTTGTATTTTGATCGTTGTAGAACAGGTTGTTTTAAGAAGGTGCCATGGTCGAACGCAAAGAGCAGTTTCTAAATAAGTTTTTTTTTTCTTCCCATTCATTTTAATTTTGTCATGAATTGTGCTCCCGATCAAAAATAATAGCTCAATCCTCTTTAACGCAAATTGACCAATGCGAAACATGTTTTACTGAGAAATAATTAAAACGAAACCGAGTTTTTGGCTCGTCAGTAACGGCCCGTTGCAAACTTTTCAATTAAAATATAATAAAAACATGTTTGACAATCTGTAACTGTTGGGAGAATAGATGACTGAGCCTAATTAAGTTATTACTGTCTAATGCAGTGGTGCGCAAATTTTTTTTTGACCGCAACCCGTTTTCTTTCAATTAAAAAATCACGTGCCCCTATCAAAATTTATTGGTAACAGATTCCCCCTAATTGAGAAAATGTTATGAAAAGAATAAAAAAAACGGAATAAGCAAATTTTGAGAACATTTGAATTATTGATGAACTCTAGAATTTGCGTACATTTTTTTTTTTTCTTTTTTTTTTACTGTTATGTAAAATAAATGTCTCTGTACCATCGACACTTGTTTTTGTGCCAAATTTCATGAAACTGAAACTTTATTTGTAAATATTAATTAATTTTTTTTGCATTTCTTCTGTGTAAAAATTAACAAAAATTAAAATTAAAAAAGAGCGTGATTTTAAAATGATTATTAAAACATTGAAAATTATAAACTTTATTTATAAAACTAGAAAAATATGAACGAGGACGGTGAACCTGGTTCTCATATAGTATTTGTTCAATATTTAGCGTAATATTTGAAAATTCTACTTCCATATCTTCGTTGTTTGGTTTTTATAGCTACTCATTTTTAAAACCTAGTCTCGCTCATGTAGGTAGAAAAATGAATGGGAGCAATATAGCCTTGTAAGACTGTTTGAAGCCTTAATTAATAATATCATATATTTTTGACATATAAAAAAAGATATTGAAAGTGACATTACAGAAAGTTTAAAGCATGTTTTTTAATTAAATAATTCAGTATGATATCAATTGACTTCAGATTATCCGCGAGCCCTCCTATTTTTTTCACCACCCTTCTGTGGGTCGTGAACAACTCGTTTTAATGTATGGAATAATGCTCGATTTATTATGAAGCTGATGATAGTAGTTTTGTTTTATAAAGTGCAACTCATTCTCCCCCCCCCCCCCTTTTTTTTTTAATGGTTTCAGGGCTCCTTAAGTATGCCTTAGTTCAGGGGTGGGCAATTGTTTTGGCTCGGGGGCCACTTTGTGGAAGTGGAGGTTAGCAGAGGGCCGCACCGTTTAAAATTATTGCATTTATTTGTTAACTTTACATTTCAGAAAAGGTATAAATTGTATCATAAAAATCAATACATATAAACTAAATAAAATATTGGCAGTTTTATTCAATTTATTTTTGGGGCTAATTTCATATAATCTTTAACTGCAAACACGTTTAATTTTGGAATCAGTTTAATGAGACAAATGTACCCTATCGCACACACTTTTCTACAATTATTTTGAAATCAGCATTGAGATTGCTTGTTGAGATTCTTATCACATCCTGCAAGTTAATGTCTGTCAAAGAGTATCTATATTTACTCTTGTTGATCTTCAAGTAAGAAAAACTTTGCTCACAAATATATGTAGATCCAAATATAGAGAACATTTTCCAAGCAAATTTCTTCGTACATGGAAATTTTTCAGCAGACAAAGATTTGTAAGTCAACTAATGTTACAGCATTAAACATTTCTTTCACAGTGTGGTCTGACCGAATATCAATAAGTTCAAGCTGCAGCTCCTCAGATGCTGTATAAATATCAGCAGTGATGGGATAAGAGAGCAAATTGAATTTAGGCTCTATTTTCTTGAAGTCCTGAAATCTTCTAGTGACCTCGTCGTCCACACTCTGCAGATGATCCCTAATCTTTGCAGAAACACTTTCAGGCACTTTATGTTTTCCTAATAAAGGGAAATGACAAAAATTGCCTTCACTTGCTTGTCTTGCAAATAGACCTAGTTTTACTTCAAATGATTTTACATGCTTCCACATTTCATGTGCAAACAACCTCCTTCCTTGCAATGTCACATTCAGTTAATTCAATTTCTGAAATACATCATTTTGAATTATCATCTCATATCTCCACTCCTCACATGTCATTTTTGTAACAGAATCATGAGATATCTCCTTCATATTCAAAAATAAGAGGATTTCATTCTGCAATGCCCAGACCCTTTTTATCACTTTGCCTAGGCTTAACTACCTCACACTGTTGTGAAAATTCACGTCTTTATAGTCTGCCTCCACATCCTCAAGCAAAGATTTGAACTGTCGATGATGGAGTGCCCTTGCTGTGATTGTGTTCACCACACTAACCAAAGGATTTATCACATGCTTTAAGCCGAGTGCAGCTTTACAAAGGCTCTCCAGGTGCAATGAATAGACGAGATATCATTATCTGTGTCTTGTGCTTGTAACTTGTTTTTTAAAAGCTTAACCATACCCATATTCTTTCCACTGAAAGATATGGCCCCATCTGTTGTAATGCTTGCCATTTCATTTCAGGACAAGCCACTTTTCTCCACACAATTCACAGCATACTCAAGCAAGTCCTGACCAGTGGTTCAATCTTTCATCAATTCTAGGCCAAATTATTCCTCAGTGATGATGAGATTTTTATTAATTCTGCTGAAAAAGATGAGTAATTGTGCAATGTCTCCGTTATCTGTGCTCTCATCCCGTGCCAGAGAAAACCAAACAAAATCTTTGCTTTCAGTCTTCAGCTGCTCTGTGAGTTCGTCTCTAATTAAGTCAATGCGTCGCACTAGAGTCCTTCTTGAGAATGAAATGCTCTCAAATTTGATTCTCACATCAGGACATAATGCGCTTGCACACTCTACCATATGCAGCTCAATAAACTCGCCATCTGAAAAAGGCTTATTGCGGTTAGCAAGGTTGTAGGCTACCATGAAACTTGCTTTTGTAGCACATTTTGAAGTGCTGAGTGCAAATAAATAATGCAACAAGTAAATAATACTTGTTGCATCTTCAGCATTTTCACACATTCCGCAGCTTTTATTTTGCATTCTTCCTTTGAGAGTTTGCAGCCAAATTCGCTATGTTTCGTTTCGCGGTGTTGTTTTAAATTGTACTCATTTCATGACACAGTAAATGCACTGCTTTATTCCCTGTATAACTTAAAAAAATATTTGTTTGCCCATTCTTCATGAAACTCATGACATTCATCACCGATTTTACGTTTTTTCGAAGGGTTCATTTCATTCTTTCACTAAAGTTGGAAATTTATAGATTTGTTGTTGGAAAAACAAAATTGAAATTAATCTGATCAACCAGAAAAGCTCTTATATGCACTGTGCATGCGTATTTACGTGGAAAATACGAGACGAATCTTCGGCAGTGCACGGGATGGAAATCTCGATTCAAGGTGGATTTTTCTGGCCATTTTGGTCGGGCCACAATTTGCCCACCCCTTCCGTAGTTTCATTTTCTGTTGAGGGCCTTTTTTTAAAAAGTTTGCATTTAATATGAAAGTACAAAGATTTTCAATAGGTGGCTGTCATTGATTCGCATAGGGTCGTAGTATGTGTGTGTATTTTCTATGATTATCATTGTGGATGAGTTATGCCTCTCCCCACCTTATCAGAATTTGTTTGCTCTCAATGACACTGCGCGCTGGTGTCACCTGTAAACTCATTTTTGAATGGTCATTACAGTTATGAATTTGTAAAGTCGATATTTTTGGAGAAGTTGTCCTCAAATGTTTTTTAACGTCCCAAGATTGAGAGTAAAACATTCTAAATCCTCTTTCTCGGGATCTCCTTATTTTTGTTTTCTTAAACTATGTCCGAACCCAGGTTTTGAGAATACGATTTTGAATGAGCCATATGTGGATCAATATTTCGGAAGATATCGATCGCAATTTTCATTTTGAATTTTAATGGTTCAGCTTTTTTATTTATTTATTTATTTTTATTCTTTTAAAATGTGCATGCCATTCGACAGAAATGGTAATTTTTTTTCTAATTAAAAAAATTCAGAAATGTGTGTCAACTTCGAGAATCTTATTAATATTAAATATTAAACCCCTTTTCCTCTCCCTCCTTCCTCTTCATCCAGTGGTATCTGCAGAACTCCCACATTTCTGAAATATGCCATAGTAAAAAAGGTTGCCAACACCTGGCTTAGAGGCTTGGACACACCTTGAAGTAGAGATCAGAAAATAGAATATATAGAAGAAATGAGAATCTATTCATAAATGTAGCATCTAGTAAAAAGCAATAAATCTAAATTCATGAGAGTTAAATTAATTGAAACTGGCCTTTTAAATCACTCAAAATATGTGTTTTTTAGGAGGCTGGGTTACCAAAAAATGCTGGTTAATAACCCTTTAATGCATACCATAGTTTAAGCATAACTCTAATATGTATGTATTGCAGAATTTTTGTAACACTTGTGTAATTTCTGTGATATGATTTGTCGGATATTTTATTTCCCCAATTATATCTTATTATTAAATTTGTATTTCAGGTGCTGGGGAATCGGGGAAGAGTACAATTGCAAAACAAATGAAGTAAGTTTGAGGGCATATTTATTTTTGGAACATTTTCTTTTCTTTAATTATATGCTTGTTACAACTTTCAAATTTGCATTTTGCTAAGTAATAATTGTTCATTTTGTTTCTACATAGAATTATCCATGAAGCAGGCTATTCTAAAGAAGAATGTTTACAGTATCGTCCTGTGGTGCATAATAATACTATTCAAAGTTTGCTGGCAATAATCAAAGCAATGGATCAACTGAAAATTGAATTTGCAGATCCTTCACGAAAAGTATGTAATTTGCTTTTAGTAACTGGTATATTTAAACACACACTTATGTATGGAGAGAGGATGAGTCATATTAATATTGGTCTGAGTCTTTTTAGTGGCTTGTCAGTTTGAGTTTCAGTATAACAGGGGTTTTATACAACATTAGCTTGTACCATGTAAATCATTGTATGTAACATTAAATTTACTCTCATGGCTTTACAATGGATTCTATAATTAAGATGCCAGTTAAACATTACCTACCCATTTATTGCTTTTTTTTTGTAATAAGTTGATGTAACAGTAAAAAAAAGGTATTGGTAAATTAATTTCACAAAGGCTTAACTCATATGTCTAGTTTTACATGTTGCTACCTGATGTGATCAGCTGTGTGAAATTGAATTTCAGCTAGCTTCAGTAATATACACTGTCCGATTTCATGCATGGATAGATATTTACAACTGAAGAAAAGATTTATTTAGTAGAAGTGATATAAATAATGTAACATGACTTGAACATTGTATACAAATTTGTTGTAATCAAGTGCATGCATTGTAAAGAGGAGTAAAAATAAGACAAAATAATATACATAAAATTTATCTTTACATAATTCATGTAGTCACAAAGTTCAAAGTAACAACTTCTATTTGAGGCAAATGCTGTATGAAAATTAATTTCTGGGACATATATATTATCAACATATTAACTTTGAAAGATTAAACCATAGATGATATTCAGTTATTGGAATGTATCCCAACAATAGTAATAAAAAATCTAAGTATTAAGAGAAAATTGAGAGATTATTTTGATAGATCTTTTTTCTTACTATTAAATAACAAAAATTTATGCATGTGAATTTCAAATTATGTAATTATTATTATTGTTCATGTATATCATATGGAATGAAGTTGATAATTTATTCAAACACCTCCATTAGGGTGTCTAAAAAAATAACTTTTTTTCAAAAACTGCTGCTCCCTATGGTTTTTCCAGTTCCATTTGGGTACAAAAAAAAGTGTGAAGTTTAAATACTGTAGGTTAAAGGGAAAGTTTGCCTGTAAAAGATTAAAATTTAAAAATATAGTCAATTTTAATTTTTCACTCTTTAAAAAATTTATTTTATTTATTTTAAATGAAAGATATATCTATTACAAGTGTTTTATACTATTTAAAAGTATTCCAAACTATATTTATCTTTGAACTATTGACTAGATCATATATTAGTTTTAGAAAAATATATGTAATGAACAGAAAAATTGGCAAAACTCAAAAATGTTTGATAATAGTTGTTACTAGTTTTACATTGATCTGTGATCAATAAAAAAGTTTCATTTTCATTTGGTTTCGTTAATTTAGTTTTTGCAACAAAATTAAAAATAATTCAAACCTTTATTTCATAAAAATGACAAATGTTGATACATGGTTTAACATATATTACAAATTGTTCAAGTCTTTTTTCATGAATGTAGGTGTTGATTTTCTACTCTGTTCAACAGACTGGAGTAAATTTTGTTTTTTGGAATTTTATTTGAGAAATGTATAAACATGAGTCAGATTTTTAAAAATCCCGAGTTGGCAAATCATGTTCAAACTTGCATGGATTTTTATCTTGCTGAGACGGACAGAAATGAACATGTGAAGACTACTTGTTTAAACTTGGATAAAGACAGATTTGGTTCTGCTGTAGTCAGAGTATGATGTGCATTCTATTGTTTCTATACTATGTTGTAAATCATTATGGAATAGTCATTAGTTTTATAGTTTTGTTTCATAGTAATTGCTTTTGTGCTATTTTTTGCTATATATCATTTAGTTTGCTAGTTCGCAACTTCAATTTGCGTATGAGTGAAATGAGTGATACACATCAACTGCGATCTGAAATAAGTTATTGGCTTCTTGGAAGTTTAGTGAATGGATTACCTTTGTCTTGAATCATGCCAAATGGTGAGGTATCAAGATGGATGTCAACAGTTCTTTATGCAGCAAAAATGTATGCTTTTAGTAAGCAGCTCAATTATGATTCAAAGAAAGTTGAGAAGCTGCAACACATTTGTGTTTTCAATGTCTTGATATACATTAAATGCTGGTTTAACGCCCCCAGAGTAGCAGATACCACAGCAAATGACTTGAAGCTGGGGCAGTGCTTTAACAACTACAAAACAATTGATCCTGCAGTAACTGAGATTGCCTTAACATCATTCAATTGCCATTTCTGGTATCCGGCTGAAGAGACAGTACCATTGTTACTGTTTTCAAAAGAGATATCAGATAATGGCAAGAAAAAAATTGCTTCTTCTGTACTAAAATTTAAAACTGGACTGATAGTGTTGAAAAATGGTGTGTCTGTTTTCCCAAACTTGAATATAGGAACAAAACTCTTCCATTTAGTTGGTCCCAAGTCATGGCTTCTTTTCGAGAGGCTTCAACTAAATGGTGATTGGTTGAAAAAATCTCCATTGACATGGAAAGAAGACCATGAATACAAAATCATGAAAACCTTCGTAAATAATTCTTAAAGTTGTCAATGACTTAGCAGAACAAGGGGTCAAATTAATACAAGATTTCTCAAATAAAATTATGAAGACCAAGAACAAAACCTACTCCAGTCTGTTGAACAGAGTAAAAAATCAACACCTACGTTTATGAAAAAAGACTTGAACAATTTGTAATATACGTTAAACTATGTACCAACATTTGTCATTTTTATGAAATAAAGGTTTGATAAAAAGCTGCCTTTTTATTTACTTCGTTATATTATTTGTTTCAAAAACTAAATTAACGAAACCAAATGAAAATAACACTTAATTATCACAGATCAATGTAAAACTAGTAACAACTATTACAAAACATTTTCGAGTTTTGCCAATTTTTTTGTTTATTACGTATATTTTTCTATAACTAATATTTGATCTAGTTAATAATTCAAAGACAAATATTGTTGGGCATGCTTTTGAATATTATAAAAACACTTATAACAGACATATCTTTCATTTAAAATAAATAAAATACATTTTTAAAAAAGTGAAAAAATTGAAAATTTGACTATATTTTAAAATTTTAAGCTTTTACAGGCAAACTTTCCCCTTAACCCACAGTGTTTAAACTTCACACTTTTTCTTTTGTATCCAAAGGGAACCAGAAAAACCATGGCAGCAGTTTTCAAAAAAAAAGTTTTTCTTTTAGACACCCTAACCTCCATGTCATCCTTTGAAGAGAATTTCATTGCTAATTTCATCGAAATGATTAGCCTGCAGGCAATGATTTTATGGGCTCATGTCATGAATTCTTTTGTCATTTTGATATTGTTAAAACTTCATGTCAAATAAGATATCTTTTGCACATTGACTCTGCCATGCAGACACTCATAATATATTCCATAACTCCATTGGCTCCTCTATGGGGAAATAGAAAGCTTCATGTAATAAAATCAATTGAACCTCTTTTAAGTTGTATGCTGTGTTGGGAAGGAAAAGGATGGGAGGTATCAAATGATTACTGAAATACAAGTCCAAAGAAGCACATGGGAGGTTATTCCCAGGCGTACCATACCCTGAAGAATTTCAAAATGTAAAATTCGCGTTTAATTTACATGAGATTACAAAAGAAATTTATAAACATTTGTCTTTTTTTCATTTCAAAACAAAACATTTCTTCAAAAGCATTACTGATGCATATTTTCATTCTGTTTAAATAAATGTTCTTTATTTTTAGGAAGATTCCAGACAGTTGTTCACTATAGCTGGGGCTTCCCAAGACAGTGAAATAAGTCCAGAACTAGCAGCAATTATGAAACGACTGTGGCAAGACAGGGGCCTACAACTCACTTTCTCTCGTTCAAGGGAATATTTGTTGAATGACTCTGCTGCATAGTATGTAGAAAAAGAAAAATCATAATACCAATTTTTTATTGATATGTAAACTATTCAATATTTATTTCTGAATGTAGTGCATGATCATTCAACATAGCAAGTTTGCATCCTCTTTAAAGGGTTTTTGTAGATGGAATCCTTTTTAAGGATATATTGTCCATTTGAAGCAATATTCAAACGTTATATATGGTTTTTTTTTTTCTTTATTAGCATCCATATTCCTTTATTTCCGGTTCAAATCTATGAATTAAAGGAACATGGACACAATCTTTGCATAAATGCTTCCGTGAAGGTGTTCCTTAATATTCATTATTCCTTAACATTGGCAGTATTTTATGCTCATGCGTAAAACTTGACAATTTAAATCAGGGGTCAGCAACCTTTTTTACTAGGAGGGCATATTTCAGAAATGCGGGAGTTCGGTGGGCACTGCTAGATGAAGAGGAGGGGGTTAATATTTAAACATAAAAACATTAATGCAGCATTTTTTTAAAAATATATTTTAGAAATCTTTTCTTTTGTGAGTAACATTATACATGGGCCTGTATATAGCTAATATATGAGTTGCATACCAGGTACATGGAGCATATTAAATGTTTTTTACAGTAAAATTATTCACTGACCAATATGCTTGCTTTGCTGACTTTAAAATTTCAAAGCTTTTTGTTCTTATAATCAAATTTCATTCTCATCTTATTGTGAAATTCTTTTTTCCTTCTTTAATCCCCCCCCCCCCTCCTTTTTTTTAAAAATTATTTTTTAAATATTTTAAATAGATTTCTTACTTTTTTACAAAAGAAGTTGTTGTGGTGTTTTTTTCTTGTTTTAGGGGAAATTCTACTCATGGTCCCTGCCTGTGACACATGCTGTCATTGGCGGCTCGAAGGGGGGGGGGGACAATAGGGGTAATTGCCCCTCCCAAAAAAGCCTGGCGTATTTTTTTCCATAGCCTAAAATTATATAATCATAGACCGAATACTGAGTTTAAATTTAAAATGAGAATGTTTATTTCTTTATATATATATATATAGCCCCTCCCCCAAAAAAACGTTGCCCTCGTGACGTTGCTTGCTTGCCCCCCCCCCCCCCCCAAAAAAAAAAAAAAAAAAAAAAACTCTGGGCTGGAGCTGCCCCTGCATGCTGTAGCCAGTGGTTCAAATATTAGGAATTTACTGCAGTTAGTGTTGCCTAAAAATGCTCTTTAAATACTCTAAACTGACTGTTACAAATCATTTTGATTTTTCCTGCTCATAGTCCATGGGTCATTGAAGTACAAAACATCAAAGCCATATTAGATGATCACCGCTGACATTTATTCTGCACAAAGAATTGGTCAATGTATACCATCTTAAAGTGCAAAAAGTCTATTTGGCTGAGGGAAAATTGCAATTTTATCCTATTTTATTTTATTACATTTCATTTTGTGAGAAAATAGCACCAAGAGATAAAGGCAGTCAATTGTTTTTTAAATGTAATTGTCAAATTTTTCTGTTATTTACATAAAATAGTAATAAGAAGTTTTAGGCAGTATTAATTACAGTTCTTTGTAGATAAGTTTCAGTTTTAGTTAAAATTTGAAAATTGAGGTTATTCTGAGAATATTAATTTTTAAAAAAAGGCAGTACTTGCACATTTGTTTATGTATATTTAATAATTGCTTATGATTTTGCTTTCTATTTATAGTAATAAAAGGATAGTTTAAAATTTTTTTAATTGATACTTTAAAATAGGTTGTAATCTTTTTGCAGTTAGATCATAAAACAGTTTCTTAATGTCATTCATGACATATAAACTGAGTTTTTGAAATCAAATTTTTGTGATTTCATTATTTGAAGCAGTATAGAGAAAACTGCAGATAATTTTGGAAAATCATTGTAATGGTTTTCTTCAAATTACATGCTTTTTATATAGCTTGTATTTTATAATGAGATGTTTTAGTTATAATTTGCCATATAAATTTTTTTGACTTTCAAAAATTTTCTTCTTTTGTTTTCAGTTACCTAAATGCACTTGACAGAATAAGTCAGCCAAATTACATACCTTCCCAGCAGGATGTGCTGAGGACCCGAGTCAAAACAACTGGGATTGTTGAGACACAATTCAGCTTCAAAGGATTGCATTTTAAGTAATACTCCTTTCATTATTATTTAGGCATGTTCATTTTTTAATTAAAAAAATATATATAATTTATTCTTTTTATTTTCAGAAAAATATAGTTACCTTCTTTTCTTTTCAATTTTTTTTAAAATTATATAAAAGTAAACTCTTGACTTTGCAAATGTTGGAAGGCCTATATGTATATAATTTTGTTCTGCATTGAATGATATGACATTTAATCATAGGCTAATATGAACTAAAAATCAATGGCAGAAGTTGGGAGTTACAGTGACAATTATATAGTTGAATTTTTTCAGAATGGTTTTTTGAATTCAAAATTTTTGTTCTAGGATCCTCAACATCCATAAAGATGTTGAGGATCGCAGAAAAGAATCAAACATATCTTTACTCTAAATTAGGAGCTAGAAAAGAAAGTCAATAATGTGGGTGCCTTGCCAAGTACATGCATGTTTGTCTGATCAGGTTGAAGGAAGAATGTGGTCACCATATTTAATAGTAAACTCCAAACATACCCAACATGGTGATTTTGCATTTTATATGCACTTTAAAAAAAAAATTAAAAGTTAAAAAAATAAAAATAAAAGTGGGCATTGTAGCCTTACAAAAAAAAAAAGAGTAGGGAATCATATTTTATAAAGTAGGGAATCATATTTTATAAATTTGTTGGAATTTGTTTACTTCAGTCACATTATTACATGAAACTTTAAATATTTCTTAGGGCCAAGGATACTGCAATGGGCTGTTTTATAATGTCATGATAATTTTATATCAGTGTTTGCACTTTCAAGAAAATTTTTATTTATTTGGTAGTCATATTTTTCCTTGGGTTTTAAGTCATAATTATATTACTCTGTTGTAATTTGTTATTGATAAAAATACTAATTTTCACGAGATTGTTTTGTCATTCAAATAAATTTCCTTTTTCTCTCTTTAAATTCTCTAAGATTAGACTTACAGTTTCATTATAAATGACAAAAACAGTTTTTGAAATGTGTGTGCATTTTTCTGTAAATATTTTGCTTTGATGTGCATTGATTATGAATAGCCTCTCTGACTGATTCCATTACTGCTGCCTCATGGGTGTCTGTCTCTGAATTTCAGGATGTTCGATGTAGGTGGACAGAGATCAGAAAGAAAGAAATGGATCCACTGTTTTGAAGGCGTCACTGCAATCATATTTTGTGTTGCTCTTAGTGGCTATGATCTGGTTCTTGCAGAGGATGAAGAAATGGTATAAATCCTTTGTCTGTAGTTAGTTTTAAAACAATGAGTTTTTTTTTTTTTTTTTTTTTTAACTTTATGCCTTCAGTGCTTTCTCTAGCACATAAGATGCCTTTCAGTCCTGCATAGGAGGGGTTCTCAAAGTGTATGCCTCGGCATACGCCATACGGTTTTGTATCAACTTTGATTTCTCTGATTAAATCTAAATATAGAGTTAAACTTTATATTGAAAAAGAACTTAGCATTGCTATATTTAAAATAACACCATGAACTAATCAAAGATAAACAGGCAAATCCCTCTCATTAGGACAGAAAATTTAACTGATGTTTAGTTTTTAGATATTGAGAACTGATTTTTCAAATGGAAATCTGTTTCTTCTGTGATGTTAAAAGGTCTTATATTCGTATGTCTTCTGAGAATATCTTATATGAAGTCAATGTAAACAGTAATTGTTAAATTTAAATATAATATACATTTTTCTAACAATAAAGCCTTTTGCTCAAACTCTAATTTTTTTAACTTCATTTTATTTTACCTTTACCACCTCATATTTATAGTTATACTATTAAGCGAAAAGTAATATAGTTAGAAATATAATTAAAATTTTTCTGTACTGTACAATGGATGGTTCATAATAAGGGTGCTGTCAGCAATGATCTGTAGATCAAGGTAGCTGCAGGTCTAAAAAGTTTGAGAACCACGGCAGTATAGTATTAAAAAAGTACTGGCCTCCGAGAGTAGGGAAAAGGATCAAAATAGTAAACACTGGGCGAATAGATTGTTTACCTGTCATTTTTTTCAGTATTACATGGTAGGACAATAATTCAATAATAACCCTACCGTGAAATTTTAAACCAGCTTTATACTTATTTTGGGGAGAAGGCTCACTTAAAAAATTATTCGCTGCCAAACATTTCCCATTTCTTTCAAAAAGAAAGTTGTTTGAAAGTAATATAAATAATTTATCCATTGTATACCTTTAGAAATCTTTAATGTTCAATTTTCAAAGTTTAGGATCTCATCGAAATTTGCACATAACATGATTTTGTGCGGAGGCATTTCATAATTAAAGGTCTGAATGCTTAAAATGAGATATAGATTAAGTTTTTCTGTTAGAGTTTTAAATTAGGATTTTTTTTTTTTTAATGGCCTCATGAAATGTTTATATGTTGCATTTTAATGGTTGTGTTAATGTGTTTCCAGAATCGAATGACAGAGAGTATGAAGCTATTTGATTCCATCTGCAATAATAAATGGTTTGTGGAGACCTCCATCATACTCTTCCTAAACAAGAAGGATCTGTTTGAAGAAAAAATAACCAAGTCTCCCCTCACAATCTGCTTTCCTGAATACACAGGTAAATAAATTTTCTCCTCCTACTGTTCCTTATTTCTCTACCAATCTTACTTCTTGAAACTTCCATCTCTTGTTTTCCTCATTTTATTTTTAATAATCTTATTGTGTCTCAAACAAGATATTGTGTATCAATATCAATATTGTCAATATTTGTGTTGCATCCATATTGAACAATTTTTGAAATTAAATTGTACACAGACTAAAATGAGTGTCTAGTTCTTGTTTGTTTTTCTAATGTATTCAGATTTCACTCAGATCTTAGGATAAAATCTCCCCCCCCCCAAAAAAAAAAAAATAAATAAATAAATAAATAAAATAAAATAAAAATTTAAAAATTAATAAATTTCTAAACTTTTTTTTTTTTTAAATCTTATCTCACTCCTTTTTTTCAATAAAAATTACCTGTTCCTGCCTTTACAAGAAAATTCCATCTTTTTTACTGAAAAATTTTCTTGTTCAGGACCACTTCTTTTTAACAAATATTCTGCTTATTGCTCATAAGATAAATTTCCAGATGATAGGTTTTTTTTTTCTTCTTCTTTTTAAACTGTTGTGAGTTTAACTAAGGAGGTTAATTTTTGCACTCATTTGTCAGTGCACTGGAGAAAAGACTAAAATTAATTTCTGGGGTTAATTTTGATTCAGAAATGTGTGATGTCTGTGCCTTGTCATGTCTAATAGATCATGCTGTTTGTCTCTGTAAATGCTGTATCAATTTTCATGGATGTAGAGTAATGCATGCAACTCTCTTATTTGATTACTACCAATATCATTGATGGTCATCAGATTAAATCTGTAGGCATAACTCAGTGTCATAGTAGTAACTTAAGTTATGAAACTATTTTAACCCCCTACCTGTGACATATTTCAGAAAAATGCACCAAAAATAGAAATTTTTATCTGACTAACAGTGTGAAGCACTCATTCCCAATTTGTACCTTTATAAGTGACCACACCCCCATTCCTCACCAATGAAATAATTGAAGGACAAATACTGCCATCTATTGGGAAACAAGTAAAATTCCATATTAAATGTCCATTCAAAAGGAAAATGGACATCACGGAAAAGAATCACCAATTATTTTTCTTGCCCGAACTGAACTGGTAAGGAGTTAAAGGAATGCATTTTTCAATCATGTTTTGAAATTAAAGATTTAGGCATTAAAATGCTTATACTGTAACACATAGAAAGTTCAGGTCAAATGCAGATGACTCTATGGCCTGCGAGTTTTTTTACAGCCAATATCCTTTATCTGTATTTTTGGTATTCTAAGACTATAGCGCCATTAAAAATTTTGTGTGTGTGTGTGTGGGGGGGGGGGGGATTGTTTTAATCTATGAAAGACTGGAATTTTTTTTTCTTCTTCCCCTGAACCCCTTTTTTAGTGCAAACATTGTGCTATGAATGTCATAAGTAAATTTCTGCTATCTGCGAGCTAAATATCAACTTAATATTCTTATGTATAAATGTATCTGTGTATAATAAGTGGAAATCAGCAAAACAGACAAGTGACTCTGAAAACATAAAATAGGCGGGCAATAGCCAAATGGCTGGGGCGTTGTAATTCGGGACTGGAGTCTATGGGTCCTTATTATTGGCATGGATGTTTGTGGCTGTTTGGAACCAGCTTTAAGCAGTAGGTCCCAGTCTAATTAGCCCTGAAGTAGCAAAAAATGACCGTAGTGCTCTAAACCAAACTGAAGAAGTAAAATAAAATCTAATGGTCTCATTCCAAGCATTGAGACATAAAACCATGCAAATGATGCATACATACGTATACACATTATTACTTTTATATATTTGAATTTATATTCATACTTTGATAAGATTCATAAGTTTAAAATTTTGTAAAAGATTCCACTCTGTTTGACACTGTTAATTAAATTTTTACCTACCATCCATACTTTTTTTTTACCAATTTTGATTTTGGAGGAAAAAAGACAAATTTTAAGTCTGGTAACTCTTTTAAATCTCATTCGTATTCTGCCAATAATTAATTGTCCATTGAAATGTATTTTTTGTAATTATCAAAAAGAATATTTGAGTTTTGTTTGATAGTAAGGTGTTATATCAGTTTCATTTCATTGATACTCTGTCTAATGTGGTGTTACTGTGCTATGTACAGTATGGAAATATATTAAGTCTTCGTCGAGAGCTACAATTAATTAAAAAATATTGTAAAATGTTCATTTTAAAAATATACCTTCATAAAATCAAGCTTATGCCTCATCAGTCTGGAATTTTTTTTGCTTACCAGCCCCCCCCCCCCCCCCCCCCCAAAAAAAAAAAAAAAAAAAAAAAAAAAAAGTAGTTGTAGTAGCCATTTGTTTATTGCATTACATAAAAAGAATGTTTCTCTTCTTTTTTTTTTCTTTTTTTGCAAAATGTAACAATGTGTTACCTAGATGGTCAACTGAGATTTTCATTAATTTCTCTACAAAGCTATTCTAAATCATGTAAAAAAAATGATAAGCATTCCTTAGACGGAAAGGGAAAATAGCCATATAAGTTCAGACTCCTTTTTTTTTGGGGGGGGGGGGGATTCTGTGCCCTATGGTTTTCTTGGCTTCTACCTTCTTGACATGTTTATCTCACATTCATTTAGAACTTATGTACATTTTCGATGGTAGTTCTACATTCTCAATGGCATTAGCTGTATGATGTAGACTGACAACCATTGGTTTATCAGATCACTATCTCAGGTGCATGTGTTTGTATAGTGTGCAATTTTTTTTTCTTTTTTAGGTGTATGCTTTTTTACTGGTCAATGTAATGCTGCCTAATTATGTTGTGTGATATAAGTTTTGCAAATGTCTGCCTGTTTTTTTTTTTTATGTGTACTTAACATGTTTTTAGATTAAAAGATGTTTGGGTTCTTGGTTATACATCACTGTAGAAGCAATCCTTGTTTTATTAGGAATGGCAAAGATGACTCAGCCATTTGCGGTGGGAAATGTAGTACACAATTCCAGACTGAGTAATCAAAGAATGCAGCCTTTTTCTTGGGTGGTTTTCTAATTACTGATTTCTCCTCAGGGTCGAACACATATGAGGAGGCTGCGGCTTACATCAAAATGAAGTTTGAAAGCCAGAAGAAACAGAAGACGACCAAAGAAATCTACACGCACTTCACCTGTGCCACTGATACCAACAACATCCAGTTTGTGTTTGATGCTGTCACCGATGTTATCATCAAGAACAACCTCAAAGACTGTGGCCTCTTCTAAAACAGAATGTGGTTTGTAAGTGTTATGTCTATTCTTTCAAATCATTTAAAACAGAGAGATGATTGCAAATTTTTTGCAAGTGTTTTTTTAAATGACACTAGGGGCTTCGCCCCTAGGCTCGCTACGCTCGCTCCTCTGGTGAATCAAGTGAATGAATGACTCAATAGTTGTTTACAGCGATTGAGTCATTCATTTGTTTACAGTTGAAGCTTCCCCCTCCCCCCTCCCGGCGAAATGGATGAAGCCCGCCTATGGGTGGAAAAATCGGATCTTCTTTCATGTCCTTCTGCAAAGAAAGCGAATGAGAAGATTTTTTTTTGAAGTATTTCTTTAAAATTCAATTAAAAATCAACATTTTAAGATAGAGACTTGAAATGAAGTTTATATGAATGAGAAAGCTTTCATCTTCCAGTTGATATAAATATTTTCTTTGTAACATAATAAGTCTGAGAGTATTGAATTTATATATCTCGAAACGCATAAATTTTTCCAAAAAGTGGGTTTTCAATTTTAATAAAAATATCAGTCTGTTTTAAATTATTTTTAAACAAATGAGGTCTTGTTTGAAGGAGAAATGTCTGTAGTCTTAGATTGTAAAAAAAAAAAAAAAAAAAAAATCTACGATCCTTTTTTGGCGAGTTATCGTAATCTAAACATGAAAAAGTCAATATTTTCCCCCAAAACATAAAATTAAAATAAAAACTTAAAGTCCGACGAATATGAGACATGTCTTACTTTCTTCCCCACATTGTTCTGCATCGATTGGTATTGGTCTCGATCTCATACCCCCAGCAGTTTCGGAGGAGATAGCGTGACAAGCTTTTGACAGCGGCTGCGGCAGCGGCAGTTACTTTTTTTTAGAATAGAGAGATTTACATTTTTTAGTGTCCAAATGTTTAAAATATTGAGCAAACTCCATGTTTTTCTGTGCAACTCTTGAAAATGCAATGTGAAATAGGCTCCCATTTTAACCCATTAGTAGTTGTTGTTGCATTGACGCAATGGTCAAAATAAATGTGTATAAAAATTAGTTATCAAATAAATTTTTTATTAACAGTAGTTTTTGAGTAGGGTTAATAATTCAATAGAAAAATATTTGCCTTCAACTGTTCTTTTAATTTAGTAATGAGTTCCAAACTTAGACCATTAAATAAGCATTTTTGAATGAGAAATTTCCCCAGGTCTTTTTCGCAGAGGAAATATAGCGAGACAAATGTGAGCTTTAGAGGTGATCTATTTTTAGCCAAGGTCAAAGTTTATCAGAACATTCCATTGATCAGTTACTTTTGTTTGGGAAGAGATGTTGTGTTGGTGCATCGTCAGCGGGAATAGGGTAGTTCCCATATTCACTCATGTTGTTCAACTCTGTTGAAATTTTTCGCATTCTGTGCTTATAGAAATGCCTAAAACTAGATATCTTATGAAGAAGCTCTTCAAAGAACTTTCGATGAAGGTTCAGATAATAATGACGAGAACAAAACTGATATTGTTGTTATTTCACCAAAAGTTGCTGAAGCTAGTGATGAAGAAAAAGGAAATTATAATATTTTAACCCGTAAATGGTAACATCTGTCAGATTCACTCTAATAGTAACATCCATCCATGAGATTTCATAGCTCATTTATTATGTAATTTTCAATTTTCATTTAATTTTAGCTCTTTTTGAGGTATTATTGATTTATAAAATATATTACACTTGGTTTTAATTTTAATATAACTTTATTCGGTAAAAGTCAATCTAATTTGTTCTAGAATTTCAATAAGATCTACAAAAGAAAATTGAATTTTTAGAAATAGATTAGAATAAAAAAGTAAACTAGTGATAAATATAAACATGATTAAAATAAAATTTCATAAAAGTTTTACAGATTTTGTACACAAATTTTACATATGTTTTTTGAATGCTCCAAGCAATTAGGTGTATCACACTTCATACACTTGTAGTTCGTCATTCTATTTTTTTGTCTAAGGGCAGTACCTAAAGTTTTTCCTCTTCTCCAACTTGTCTTTTTTTTTTAAGGATTGTATACTTAAACTTGCTTCCTGGTCATCTTCTGGATGAATAATTTCCATTATAATTTTTTTTAGTCGTCTAATAGAAGAACCAAATACATAATATCCGTCTCTAAGGTGGAATGAGTTTTCTCGGATTGGTAAATGTAAGGTGATAAAGTAAACAAAACTTAAAGATAAAGAAACACAACCAAGGTCATGGAATAATTGAAGCATAGGTTGAACATGAAGGTTTCAAATTGATAATTACGCACCCTAGGGGGAAAAGTATGAACTCTACCCATCTGAGAGGCAGATGTTAAAATTTACGGGTAAAATAATGACTATGTTTTACCATATGATACTGCTGGCGAAATTGAAGTCTGTGTAAAAAAGAAGTTTTTACCCCCTAAAAGCAGTATAAGTCATGCGAAAAAAATTTTAAAAACAAAAAGCTGAAGACTTGAAATTGACAAAGAAGGAACTGTTGAATATGTCTCAGCCAAAAAATGAAGAAAAAGATAGAATCGAAACTATGAAAAATATAATACAAGATAAAACTAGTACAGAGATTTTGGATCTTCTCTTTGGCTTAGTTTTTTTTTTCCCCTTTTCGTCTAACAGATAAACTTATATGCCCAACAAAAAAAATCGTCTACATTTATTTTAGCATCTGAAGCCTACATGAGATGATTCATTGAAAATTGTTGCTGACTGGATATCATTCTTTACCTCAGGAAGAAATATACTGGTCTCTTGATAAGGACATTTTTGTTCCTATTGTGCGAGAATCGATATCACACGTGTGCAGTACAAGAACATGAAACAGAATTTGCATTCGGCTGATAACAGTCGAATAGACAGCAAAGATATATTATATAAGGTGAGACCATACCTAAACTTGCTAAATAGAAAGTTTCAACAATTTGGTATATTCTCCCATGACTTGTGTATTGGCAAGCAAATCATTCCTTATCGAGGCAAACATTCTGCAAAAATGTTTTTAAAGGGAAACCAATAAGATTTAGATATAAAGCTTGGACTCTGCTATCCTCTGATGGTCATGTGTTCCACTTTGATATTTATTCCGGTAAATCGACAAAAATCATCAGAATATGAAGATTTTGGTCTTGGAGGAGAGTGGTATTAAATTTGCTCAGTGTTGTTGAAACTCCCGCTGATCACACTATTTACTTTGATAACATTTTAACCTCCTTTTATCTTCTCTGTCATCTAAAAAATAAAGGTTTCAGATATACTGGTACAAATCAGGAAAACCGCATCCAAATGTGTTCATTGAAATCAGTGAAATGTGTTCGAAAGAAAGAGAGGGGTTATTACAATTTTCAATAATAAGATGAAAACAAGATAATTGTTGTCCAATGGAACGACAACTCTGTTTGGACTCTTGGTTCAACGTTTCAAAAATTTCATCCTGTAAAAATTGTTTCCTATTTTTCAAGAACACCAAAAAAGTGTTTGTCCCTTAACCGCATCTTATTGAACAGTACAATGCCAAACTGGGAGGAGTCTATTTATGCAATAATTTAGTATCCAAATACAGAATAAGAATTCATTCTTATAAATTCAGAATAAGAATTCATGGGGGAAAAATGGTGGTGGCCAATATTTACCATTTACATTGATGTAACCTAGAAAAATGCGTGGAAAATATCAAGATTGTCTCCTGAAAATAAAAAGTCTGTCTTAGATTTTAGACGTGTTGCATTGTCACTTTTGCAAACACCATTTGAAAGTGAAGAGTTATCTGGAAACAGGAAGGCCTAATGAGCTCAGAATGCAAAAGCCATTATGTGAAGAACGTGGACATTTTATTGTCAAGTCCGAAGACAGCAGAAGACTGTATTGTAAACAATGTCATACCCAGACAGTTTATCGATACAAAGTTTGTGACGTTGCTCTACATCATGATTGTAGTGAAGCTTTTCATGCTAAAATGGTTTTCTGGATATAATCAGTAATTTGTAAAGGAAAAGTAAGATAAATCTTTATAATAAATTACCTGTAAAATGATCATTTGCTTTCTAAAGTGTAACAAAGATAAACAAATTTCCCAGTGCTCAAATCAAAGAAAATCCTGCAGAAGTTCAGTTGAACTCACTTAACGCAAATACTCTTATTCTGCTGACGTTGCATGAACACAACACTCGATTTTTTGAAGAGTAAGAGCTGTTTTGTTATTTTACCCACAAATTAATGTTGTATGTGTTCAAATGAATAACCAATAATATTTCTATAAAAAAATTTCACCCCTTATAGTTTTGGCGGTTAATGGGTTAAAAGATTGCAAACAGCATTATGAACAAATTATTGCATTTGTTACTTGTGATATCAGAGTAATGTTAATTGTGTTAGATATGCATATGCTAACATCCATCTGTCTTTGGTTGTAGTCTAGTTAATCAGCCCTTTATGGATTATTTATTGAATCTGTTTAAGTGCTTAAGTATTGTAATACTCTTAACTTTAATGCTGATTTTTTTTTCCCAGTTTGCTTTCTGATGGTTGCCAAGTGTAGGCTAAATGGCTTGTTTACATCCTGTTAGTATCTTATTCCTGAGGCTGCAATGCTCAGCCTTTGTTTCTTGCAGTGTATGTATAATAGAAAATTACATCAAGGATTTGTTTCTCTAACCACGGTGGCCATACTGACTTGGTTTAGATGGGCATATGTACTCAGCATGGTGGTCATGATCATAATGGACAGTATGAAAGGCATGCTTTCTTTTTTTTAAATATGTCTCCTGAAAGATGAAGAGGATAGTGGATCAGTATTTTTAAACTCATGAAGCAGCTTCAAATTTCATTGAAAATGGTGACTTAATTGTGAATATATCCGTTGTTTGTTTTGTAAAATTACTTAGTATATGTAAGTGAAGAGAGAGTGTGTGATGCTGATGAAACATTTATATGTTAGAATTTTGAAGCTGTCTTTTCAGTAAAAATACTGTTCTAGATCCATTCTTCATTGAGAGACAAGAAAACCATTCCTTTTACTCTGGCAACTCTGAACAAGAGGAAATAAATTATATTGTGGCTTCCTTGTTGAGTGCATGCTCATCGAGCCACTACTATTAATAAAACATGCATGCAGAGTGAGAAGGAAATGCCTAGCTCTTGTACGCGAACACAGGTTGTACTCTGTAGACCAGGGGTGGCCAAGCGGCAACCGCATAACTATTCCTATGCAAGACAAACAGTCCGACAGAGATGGTGTGTCATCAAAACATTGCTCCCGTTTGACAGATGACCATTTGGCAGCATGTTTACGAATAGCTATAAGTAGATATGAACCACAGCATGAAAAGCTTGCCGAAAATATGCAATGTCATGTTTACAGAGTGTCCTCTGATACAAAATAAAAATAATAGTTAAAATTAATTTACAATAACATTGTTCACATTAATAATAAGAAAATGAAAGAACATGTTTTATTTATAAACTAATTAGTTTGTAAGAAGAAAACTTTTTTGTCTTATTAAAATAACTTGATATTGAATATTAGTAATATCTATGATTATGTTAAATTTAAACTAATTTTTGACTTTAAATTACTAATTTTCTTCTGATCACTCAACACATACGATGTTGGTAGACTGCCGCCTATAATTTAAATTACAGGTCGCCCTTAGTGATCAAAAGTTTGGCCACCACTGCTCTAGACCAATGGTTCTCAACCCTATGCCTACAGGCACACGTGTACCCACGAGGTTGTCCGAATGCACCTAGATTTATTTTTAAATTTCTTTTATATATTTTAATATATACTGCATTGAATAAAAATGTATAAACACAGACAACATGCCACCGACAGCACATTGTTCATTATTTGGCAGCAACTTATTGATGAACATCTGGGTGATTGTTTAGGAACAGGAATATCTTTTTATAATTTCAGTTCAGAGTTAAAAAATCACATTAAATTTTAATGAAAGTATTTATAAGTAATAAACCCATTTATACTATTTTTTTTTTTATTTCCATGTACCTACTTATAAAATAAAATAATCAAAATTTTATTTATCCTTATTATTTTTTCCAACATAATCATTGTAATAATATCAGAAGGTTGGTAACGTACTGTTGAATAAAAAATATTTCTAATATGTAAATAATGATCATCGGTTATACAAAAACCATTGATTGTGCCTGCCATGCTCTCTGAAAACTTAGATGTGTTCATGACCATGGGAAGGTTAAGAACCACTGTGCTAGACTATGGTGTGTTCTGAGGCTACATGAAAGAGCAAAATGACCTGAAGTGTAAATAAGGATAAAAGTTTTCACCAACTTAAACAGATTCAATATGCATGCACCCAATAACACTATCTGAATGATTACCCTGTACAACAAATGTGTATTTTCATACTCCCTTACTGTGTTTGTCAATTTGCTAAGCCGATCCTGTCTCCCACAGGTGCGAGTGTTGAGAATAAAAGGGGAAAATTTCTTTATCTGATGTGACGGGTGCTCTGTAATCTTCATTGAATTTTGAAAGAACTCTACATTCCTTTTCAATGGTCTTCAAGGCGTCACCTCAAGACTGTGCCAATCACCTTTTCAGAGCGGTCTTCCCATATTTACACACACGTGTGCCTTCTCCACTTCTAAATTGAAACCTTCTGTGCCAAAAAAAAAAGTGGTATATTTGTTTATATAACCTATAATTATTGGAAAGGCAAAGTGCAGTTTGTTCTTCTCACAATTCTAATATCTGTTAAATTTGCTTTTTCTGACAGGCCACTGGTTTTACAAATCTTGCTAGTGAGATTTGTTTTTCATTCACTTATTTCAACCCTTTCTTTTAATAGTAATTTATAATTTTTTTGCTTTGGGTATACTTTTGTATGCATTGATTAACAGAATGATTGGAACTTTTGTTTCATCCCCTATTAATTATTGCTTTCAATTTAGGAAAATTTTCTTTTTTTCCATTTGGCTGAGACCACCGTATTTTTTGGCCTGTTTCTCATTCAATTTTACAAAATAAGAAATTAAAGCTTTTTCCTGTTTTTTTTTTCTCTCTCTCTCTCTCTAAATGTTAATGTTATGTCAATTTATAGTATCTTGTGAATTGTTGTTTACAATTTTCTATTGCAAAAAGTTGCTATTTTAAGCACACAAGGCACAGTGATTTATGTGTGAAAGAATTAGTGTGTATATATTTGTATCAGATTACTGAGATTATATTTTTGGACTCTTATCAGAAGCACTTTTATCTCACAATTTTTGGAAGATTTTACATGTCTTATTGCCTTTATCAAAATATTTGCTGTTGTATTCAGAATATATTTTGTATGTCTTTAAATTCCTACAACACTTGTCAATGTTACCTGTTATAAGTTTTCCAAATGTGTATTTTTACCATGAATTTGTATTTATTTTGAAGCAAAGTTTCGCCGCTGGTAACAGTTTAATAATTATGCATATATTTCCAAATTACCGTGTCAAATGTTGCTTTATTTTATTGACGTAGTTGTGAAAAGTTTATTGAACTGCTGCCTCGGATAAGTGCAAATGGATGAGGGAAAAAGAAATTGTTAAAGTAATGAGTGCAGGGAAATCTAGACCCCTGATTTATTCCTCATACTGAGGTTCAAGTTAATGTGGCAGTCAAAAATTTCTATGCTGAGAATGATTCAATTTTCATTATTTTAGAAAATGGAAGCAGAAGACAGTCAAAAGTTGAATGCCTAGAGTTGTTTTATGGAGTTGAGGTCATGTGTCAGATTTGAATAAAATATCAGTTTTAGATCAAACTGGATCCTGTCGTTGGTGAAATTGGGTCAAAAGTCTGAATAATAATTTGTGTGGTAGTGAATTAAGTTATTATTTAAAAGATTTTTAACCTGAAAAATTAAGATATACAATAATTGATTTATATTATAAAAATTGAATTGCAGTTCATGAAGGCCCATTATTCCATGAGGGCACATTGGAAGGAAATCAGTTGTTTGGCATCGGAAGGTTGCTAATTATTAAACTATTGTTTGAAACTTGTGTTATATAATTTTTTTAATATTTTTATTTGTCTCTGCAGTGTGAGTTTGTGTATATCTCTTCTGTATTATATGTGTAATATATAACTGATATAATGAAATTTTTTTATCAGGGGTAAATTCTTGCTTTTTATCTTAAATTTTGTCGTGTTAGTGATTTACAGTTGACATTGAATAATCTCTCATAATTTTGAGTCATTCAATCCTTTTCGATATTTGCTTTTATATGTTTCCTAATGTGATATATACATTAAATGTATTCAATAAAAGTATCTGGTGAGAACAGTTTTTACAGAGGCAGTGGTAGACTTCCCAAAAATGCCAATATTTGTTTCACATTTTAATTAATATATTAGGAGTATTTCTAGTGCTATATCTTTGGCAAGTTGTTCTTATTTGGAAAATGCTAGTTTTAGTTATCATTTGCTTTCATTGGATTCCTTCCCCCCCCCCCTCCCATTTTAGATTAATGAGAGAGGCATTTCTACCTTTTTAAATATCAAACGATTTCTGTAATTTTGTATGTTATTTACAATTAGTACCTGAATTACATACATATATATATATTTGAGATACATATACATATATATATTTTACATATGTATATATATATATATATATTTGCATATATATATACATATGTATATATATATACATATATATATTTTACATACAAATATTTAAAATAATTCTTAAAAATAATATTCAATCCTTATTGAATTTATTCTATTATCAAAGAATTCCTAAAATTATTTTTTAAAGTAATTGTTTATTTTTAATTGTTGCTGTAGCTGATTTGGGTGAAAATGAAATTTCCATATTGATGTCTATCCTAATTATTATGTGCCATATTGTAGATGAGTTGGCCCAAACAGACTCATTGATGGGGATCTGTAGTCTGTGGAAAAAATGTTTTTGTTTTATTAGCTTGTGTCCCGGACGAGCTTAGATGAAACTTCAGCATTCGTACTAACTTTGGAATGACCCGGTTCTCACCCATCTGAGTCATTTTATGAAATAAAATATCAATATGTCTCTGTTCCATGGGGAAACTCTGATCCTTCGCATAAATGCAAAGCTATCAGGATTGCCGGAAATGTGCAAAATGGCATTCTGTGTGTCCTTGGCAGGGGAAGTTTATGAAATAGGCAGGAAATTCACACAGTGACCCCAAATGATAGTCGTACAAAAGTAAGCATTGTTCAGAAGTCGAGAGGGCCCATACATAGTAATTAGGATAACGTGCTGTAAGGATAATATTTTTTATGATATTGTGTCAATTGTGATGGATTTAATAAAACGCCATTGAACATACTTGACACTTAATATAGCTGCAATTCGAATCTAGGTCAAGATTTTGCTATTTGGAACATTGTCTAGACTTTTTGACACTTGGAAAGAAAAGATTTGGGTGTATTAAATTATTGAATTTGTTCCTATGCTTTGATTGCATGTATGTGTGTGTATATATATATATATATATATATATATATTTATTTCTTCTTCCCCATAATTTCTAGCTTTTACAGTTCCCTTTTGCAATTTTCACTCAGTTTTAATGAATGAAGAAATTCAAAATTTCCATTTTTATGCTTTTAATTTTAATGGGGGGGGGGGAGGGTTGCTCGTGGTTTAAAATTATAATGCATCAGATGGTGCACATAATGCAAAGTAGTCATTTTTTTCCAATTCTTAGAACTATTGTACTTTTCATTGAAATATATATATATATATATATATATATATATATATATATATATAATGCATACTGCTTCTCAAATACCTAATTGATTCATTCATTTTGCCTATTCACAAAGCATTCAAAAAAGTTATGTCTAATTGAAGAATAAAGTTATGAAGTTTTCCATGCTTAAAGTACCATACAAAGTCTGACTGACTAGGTAGGCTGTGCAACTTTGTCATAATATTACACAGGTCGTTGAATGAATGCCCGAACAATTCAAGTATAAGAATAATAAAGCATCTTCCTTCAATGCACACTCTTCATGGTGACTTTGATGAGGGAAGCACAGTATAGGGATAATATCTGTTTTTAATGGGTGTTGATTGTTGAGGTGGAAGCCAGTCATTTCTTTCTCAGTCTTCCCTGTCATATGCCTCGAAAAGCTCCAAACTCCCACTTTCTTTATATGGAGTAAAGAATTGATTCATTCCTTGAATTCATGGAAGCAAAATATTTCTATATTGTTCATTCATGTATAATGTGTGTATTTTACATATCAAAACCTTTCAAGCTCTTTTTTCGGCATTGAAAGTCATGGCCAACCCAATTGTGACGTCTTTTCAAAATTTTGGACGGATGTATCTCTGTTAGAGATAGTCTAAAGCGGTGATCCACAAATTTGTTTTGGATGGCGACCCACTTTCTTTAATACCCTTCCCCCCCCCCCCCCCCAATTAAATTTTTTTTGGGGGGGGTAGAAACACAATTTGTTAAAAAAATTAGGAAAATCTTAGAAATAGAAAATGTAGAAATAAATGGAAACCATACATTTTGGGTGTATATTTATTTTACATAATGGCAACCAAAAAAAAGTCTTGCTTACATCTGCACTTTTTTTTTTTTTGGGGGGGGGGTAAAACTGACACCTTATTATTCTATATTATATATTTTTTAACATATAAAAAATATAAACAAAAATATTAAAGTAATTTTAGAAAATTTACAGCATTTAAAAAAAATAAATAAATGATCTTATACCTGTGACTTGGTACAAGTGCCCAGGTCAATTTTTTCAATTCCTGCTATTAGTTCACACTCTCCCTATATATATATATATATATATATATATATATATTTATTTATTTATATATCTTGTTCAAATTTTCAATCGTTAATAAAATACTTTTTATTCATCCACTCAAGTTCAAATACATTTTTTTAAACTTGTAGTGGATGACACTTGATGTTAATGCAGTTTTTTCAAATATTAATTCATTAATTAAATTTAATTAATCAATTTTAGTTTTATATGGGAGCCCTTTCAATAGGAAGAGACCTAGAGTGTCTCTTGCTCTTGAATGGTAATTTCCCTCTTTTTAATGTGTAAACAGTAGCACTGCGGTAGCGCGGGCTTCTCCCGTCCTGTAGGTTGCGGGATCGAATCCCCAACCTGACAAACTTTTTCTCTCTCTTTCCCCCCATCCTAATCTCGCATAGTAGGCAAGGTTCTGGCAGGCAATCCTTTTTTACAATTCCTACTATTAGTTCACACTCAAATTTTTCTTTGTTGACCTAAGTAGGAATTGACTTAAATTTTTTTTTTTTTTATATTACTTGTTTTTAAATGATTTTGTTTGCTTATGTCTCTTTAAAAAAAAAAATACTACTTTCCATGTAAGAAATACCCAAGTCTGTACAATGGTTTAGAAAAACTTTTAAACCATCGGGCAGACTTGGGTACTTCTTACATTGAAAATATTGTTTTAGAGAGACATAAGCAAACAGTCATTTTTGAAAAAATTCACTTAGGCAATTCTTGTACCAAGCCACAGATATGATATATTTACTTCAAACTCTCCACGACCCCTCAGTGGGTTGTGACCCACAGTTTGTGCTCCACTGGTCTAATGAACAGAATAACTGACGTTTTTGGAAAAATAAGTATTGAATGAAAAGAAAAGGTTTATTCATTTTTTAAAATGACAGAAGTAAACAAAAAGCATGAAAAGTAAATAAATTTGTTATGTAATGAAAATAAGTAGTCAATGATTCATTTATGCCATTTATTGTAAACATGTCTCATTTTGGTGGCTATTTGAATTCGGTCTCCTTGTTCAATGTGACAGGCGTTGCTCCATTCAGAATCATTAACGGGATAAGAAGTTTGAGAAGCTGCCAGAAATAGGGCCACCAATCTGTAAGTCATGGGCATCAAAATATGTAGTGTACATATGCATTCCAAATCAGGTGAGCCCTTTCGACCTAAATTGGGGAATTTTCTGATTGTCGCCTCAAAATGGATGGGTCGCAGTGTTGCCAACCTCTACGAAGCGCCTCCCCCTAGCGCCATCTCAGAATTCCCCTGTTTCCCCCTAACCCCAACTTGAGATCCCCCTAGACCAGGGGTGTCAAACTCAAAGGCTACCTTCGGCCAAACAAACAAGGTTTAACTGTAGGTGGGCCGCAAAAAAATCAATATTAATAGAAACGTAGGTTTATTTACCTAATTGCAGTATATTCAACATAAATATATGCATTTTGTTTAATAATAGCAAAAAAGAATATCATTAAAAAAACATTTAGCGAATTCTTCCTATCTTATTATAATCCTGCGTCGGTTATTTTATTATATATTATTGTGGGCCAATATATTGGCCGGGCCGCAAAAATCTTCGTCGCGGGCCGCGAGTTTGACACCCCTGCCCTAGACCTTCCTAAAAGGAAATCTGGTTCCAAACAGGCATCCTGTTTGAGAGATAAATTGAAATAAATAGAAAATACACACTTATATAATGAAAAGGAGGTTTATTTACATTTGACATATGTATGGAACTTATAATCTAATAAAATAACGCGTCTCGATTGTACAAAATATTAAAAAATGTTCCCCCCCACAAAATGCCCCTTAAAAAATGGGGCCCCTAAAAACACCCCATTTCGTCTTATTTTCCCCCAAATTTAGGGGGGAAAACCCCCAAGTTGGCAACACTGATGGGTCGTCTCTTGTTTCCTCTAAAACTCATTTCAGTTCTCTCTTTTACGAGGGTCGCCACCATGAGAAATTTGGACGCCAATCTTCCTTTTCTGCCGTGTTTTCTCTAGCGATACGTGTCTCGGTCTGTTGGCGATATTTTTCGAGTACAGTATCTTTACATGCCTTTTTTTTTTTTTGGGGGGGGGGGGGTGATTATTCTTTTTAACGACGCTGGTAGTAATGTGTATAGTAGACGTATTTTATTTGTATAGATTGTGAAATAAGATGCTTGGCGCCCTGCTCTTTCCAAGTTATCCGACAGGCTTATTTATGATTCGCTTTTTGTTTTGTACAAATGGCATTTTTACGAAATGTTATTTCCCAGCAGTTTCTGTATCACGTTGCATTTATGTATGTCTACATTCCTGTTCATTGTACATTAAGAGTGTAGAAAATAAATAAAAAACTGCAATTTTCGAGCCTCCTTTTATACCTACAATGAAATGTCGAATAAACGTTTCGAACCATTTGCCGTTTTATGTCACTTCCTTTTGCGTCTTCGTTACCTGGATGACTGCATGCCGTGATGTGTAAGGTGCCACTTGCTGAGCTATTTCAAGGTGAATTTCGTTACATCCCACTTGCAGTGATTTTTTGCCTCGATATCGGTGTTTATTTTTTCGCAACCTGACAATTCATTTCGGCGTGTCGAATCGTTTATGGAGGGTTTTTGCAGGGCCTTTTTATCGCACGGGTAAATCGGGACTTTGCCCAGGGCCCCAAAACTGTCCTCTTTAACGATGTTTCTCAAAACTAAAATAGATAGGGTGCCAGATAAGTGAAAGTTTTTAATTTCGCTTTCTGCTTTAGGAAAAATGTTTATGAATGTTTCATCTTATCAGCCATACACTGTAATAGGCAAATATATGACTCGCATGCAGGGCTGTTTGGTTTAAATCGTTATTTGAATCAAAATTTAAATCAAACGATTTTTTTTAATCCTGATTTTTAACAACTTTTCCTCACACGCTTGGTGTATGCACCTAGTACTTCTAATTTCTATAGTCCATGAATAGTTCTTATTTTTATAAATGTTCGTAAGGAGGGTCCCCAAATAACATCTGCCTAGGGGCCCCCAGCGTTCATAATCGGGCCCTGGTTTTTAGTCTCGATGAGGGATTTCACCGAGATCTGTTTTGTTTGGATCGTGACGAGTCATTCGACAGATTTCATCTCCGCACACTTCGAGATTCCATGAAATGGTCTCGGGATCGAATGCCGGCCGAGGCATGGACGTTCCTGTGCCAGAAAGAGGTCTTTGGGAACACCTTATTTTCAGTTTCCATCTTTAAGGTCCCTTGAAAACCTTTTAAAAACTGCTTATCCGTGCTCTCACGATCTATTTTTCGCGTGATCTCCGGTTCTTTCTCTTCTTGTGACTCGAGTCAGGTCATAAGAACACTCCTTCCCCTTCATTCGTGTGGCCTGTTGCAGCCATAAGATATCCTATGGCAGCGACAAGTTTCTTTTTCATCATACCCAATGAGTTCTCGACAAAAGACTATCTTCGAAAACTCCATCAAAGTGCTGACCTCGTGTGTCTCCTGCATTCTTATGCCTGTGCGAACGCCTTCCAGAATCCCGCTGTCCGTGGCCGAGAAAATCGTTGCGTTCAACGAGGACTACTCTAAACATCTGAATTAAGATCCCCCCCCCCCCTTTCTGAAACAAGGATAATGGCGTACGAAATCCAGAAGAGGTTCTTTCTCTTGCCTGAAATGTGAGAATAAGAGTAGAATGGACTCACTTGATGCCACAGTTTGTTGCTCACATCGTTTCCGTCTCTTATCCAAACCATCGGGACAAGATTTTTCACGTTAGAATGTTTGTGGCCACTTTCTTGAGGCGTGCAAATGTCGTAGTACCTAATGAGTCCCGTACAACTTTCCATTTTGAAGATATTTGTAAATATACGAACTTTTTTTGTTTTAATTTTTGTCAATGTCCATCAGTAGATGGGTTCGCTCTGGACTCGTGAACCTCAATAAATTGAGTTGATCCTCGAACAGCCCGGGCAAAAAAAAAAGTCAACGCAGACAATTAAGAAAAACTGAAAAGGAGTTGCAAAATGCAACACTGGAATTTTATGAAAAATACTTTCGTATCAAAAACAAACAACCACCCAAAAAAAAGTGTTATTTCGGATAAGTGTTTTTATTATTATAATTATTTTTTTAAAGTTTTGAAAATCGTAATTTTCTTTTGCTCGTCTTTAAAAAGTAATTGCGATAGATTAGAATGCATAAAAGTATATTTTTGAGTTGCCGGAGGTCACTTCCTCGTTTACGTTTTTATTGCGAAACTAAAATATACAATCTAAAGCTATCATAAAGTGAATTGAATGGAAAAATCAGTCAAAACACAACGCACTGAAAAAGCGAATGATTTGAAATAGGTACTGACCATCGAGATAAGACTCTGGGGTCAGGTGAAGGGTGTCGATGTCGGCCTAGGTCCTTATCCTTGCGGGCCGTTTCTATTAAATCATTATGCAGACCCCCAATTCTAAGAATTTCCTAGGAAAGTTGTATGATTTTGCCTTTACAGTGTACACAATAGTAACTACCTAAATAAAAAAATGTTAGCATGTAAGTAGCTAAAATTATTTAGTTGATTTGGGGGCTCCACTGCCACTGTTCCTTATTTCATATCGTACGAACCGTGTGTTGGTTCCCCTTCAGCAGGGGCCCCCAACCTTTTTGTACCTAAGAGCACATTCTAGAATACCGGTCGGACGGCGGGTACCATTTGTTTTTTCAAGGGTAATTTATAGTTGGACATAGTTAATAATACATACACATAATTCCAAAAATATAATTAAACATAAAAAAATTATTGTTAATATTCTTGTGTAAAATAAAAGATTACTAAATAATGCATACAAAATCTACAAAGTATAAAAATTCTTTATAAAAAACGCCATTTCTACCTTTGTGTGGTTAATCATTAAAAATAAGAAAACTTTTACATAGCATTTTATTGAAAATTGAAATATTTTTATCATGGGCACACGTAAAACGATCGGCGGGCATAGGGTTGTGCTCCAGCAACATCGCGGTGTGTGTATAGGCGAATGATTAAACACTTTTTTAAAATGCGTGTGACATATCTCAAACTAGGGGTGGATTTTCAGCGTTCCTACATGCGGTCTTTCATCCAAACTGTTTCAAATCGATGTTGTCATTCGATAGGTTCCAGAATGCAAAAAGAAGTCGTGTTTAAAAATCGATGCCATCTGCGTGATTAAAACAAACTTCGTAAGCCGCTTACCGTTTTCTATTCGAGGCTTGTTAAGTCGACTCGTAGGGTAGGTGAAATGGCGAAACGGAATCTTCTTAAGTTTCCGTGCCTCTTATGTCGCGAGGGGGGATTTCCGCCCTTTTGGCTAAAGCGTGTTCATTTTTATCGAACTTGAAAACCGATTTTATTTCAAAACAGCCGTACGAGTCCGTCGAAAACGAATGCAGGGTATGAGCATACATAAACACGAGTCAAACGCCCGATGCCGGGAGAAAATATTGGACCGATTCGCGTCATCCCATACCGACATTGTTATTCAAAATGGTAAAGGAAAAACAAAGTCCAACCTAACCGAATGATCCAATGTCACCCATCCCAACGGGAGTTTTGAAGATCTTTCATGAAACACGATGGAAAACCTTTGTCTTAAAAGTTTGAATGGATCCCATTGAAAGGGGAATCTGAGAAAGAGTGGCGAAATCGAACGCTTCGAAACAATTTTCGTGTACAGAATAGGAGACGCTCAGCAGATCGAGTAACCCGTTCGACGTCATTCTAAGCCGCATTCGATTCGAGCCGAAAAGCTGCCCGGAATGATTGCAAGGGAAATAGAATTCTTTATGACGAAACTTTATTTATCCAATATTTTATGAGATGACTGACATTGTTCTTTTTACCAGTTATTTTCTGCTTTTCAAATCGCCCTGAAAAATCTAATATTCGCGAATTTTGCGTTTACCCACTGAAGTAATAATGATGATCGAGATAAATTGAAGACCCCTCTCGCGGTATTTTATGGAGGAATTCGGTTCCCTGTCGTACTCGAGATGTTTATGACGTTCTTCCAAAGTTGCGATAGTTTTCTGCCTGAAAAAAACGTGTCCATCGAAATGAGAGATGTTCAGCAGAACTGGCATGAGACCGCGATTCGATCTTCGTTTGTACTAAACTCTCCTGTAACAACGAGTCAAGTTGCACAGTGAAAAATAGGCCACTGCTGTAACAGCGCTACGACCCCTTCCATTTGCCGTTCATTGGACATTTTTGAGGTGGCACGGGAAGAAGCAGAAATTCTATTTTTAATTCAACAGTTATTTATATTTCTTGCTTGAAAGGGAATACAGAAAGCCAAGAAACAGACGAAAGGTTGAAGTTTTATCTGAAACAGATCATTTTCTTGGAATATTCAACTTTGGGGAGAACATTCTCAAACGGAAAGTGCATTTTGGACATATCTCTACAGCTTTTGCGATTGCATTTTAACTCTCGAACAGTAAAAAAAGAAATATTTCTATTCACTGAACGACTCGCGGGAAAATAAAACATTTCGCGGAAGCCCTATTTCCCCCACAGTCATCCATTCTGTGAAACGGATTTTTCGTGGATTTATCCACAAACATAGGATTTTTTTTCCTTTCAACTCATAAAAATTGTATACATAAAAACCCGAATTATTTTTGGAATTCTCCTTTGCACCAAATTTGAACACGATGCTATCGGGTTTATGACCTTGGCACATGGCTCGCGATGTCCATTCGTCTGGTTTGGGCGCATTACACTGCTAATCCCTGGCACACTTTCAGATGAAAACAATCTTTTGGAGCATCCAAAATGGCCTTTCTGACCCACAGCTGCTCTGTTGTGAACTTGACGTGCTAATATTGGATCCATTATTTAGAATAAATCAAAACGAAACCTCGCTTCTTTTCCTACATTTTCGTCGAGTTTGGATGGTTTCATTTGATGATTCCATTCTGTCACAATGCGATCCCCTTTCTTTCAAATTCGTCCAACTTCCCGGTATGAAAACGACTCGTGGTCCACACAAACAATTATTTCATTCGCAAACTAAAACTAACTCGAGACACCGAGGTAGGGGAATCCATTGAATGTGCCACAAGATTTTTTTTTTTTTTAAAGAGCACTTCTCCGGGATTATTTATTTATTTTTTAAAAAAAGGCGGCGTCTCGATAACTTGCAGAAATCGGCATTTTATGGAAGTCGCGTCCACCGAGCGACCCGTCTCATGCCGGCGAAAATCGAGAGAGAATCCGAAACAAAATCACTTTTTTGGATCACTTTCATTTCTGGTCCCAGACGCACGCAAATCCTATTCCGTGCCTCGGGAGATAGTTTCCCGTTCGATTTCCGCCCTGGAATCGATTGCGAACGTGAATCGACGTTCTCCACCATTGCATGAACCTCCAACCCCCCTTTCATTAGACGTTACATCCCCTCCCACACGCACCGTTCAATCTTTGTTTTTGAGAATTCACGGCTCGCTAGTCAATCCCTGGCGAGGAATGAAATCAAAATATCTCGAGTGTCATAAAAGGAATGCCCCCTCGATATATTTTCTGGAGAACCGTACCGATTGCAAAAAGAAAGTCTGGCTTCTTGGGCTCGAAGAAAACGGCAATATTTCTGGATCAATTAAAAGTTGTTGGATTCGAATCTGAATGTTCTCCGGAATTCCACTTTTGCCTCATGAATGCAAACGAGATGACGTCACTCACTCGCGTGTAAAGGGATCGATACCGCCTCAGTTGTGTGTGTATATAAAGCAGAGATAGATTTCGACCACTGTTTGGATAGACGGGAAAGATGTACAGACGAGTGTAATTTCTCTCTGTACTTTCGAATATGTAAAGTTTTGCAATCAATTCCTTTATGCCACGAATAAAAAGTATATTTGTTGGGACGGTGTCATCCTCCAACAAAGATTCCTGTCCCTTGGGATGGGTGTGCAACTCCGCAAGGAGTAGCGAACGCCCTAAAATGTGTCATCGAGGGGAGGAATGCAAGAGTGGGGCAAGACAAACAGTTGAACCTGGAAAGCTCCTGGATGAGACATGCATTCAATAAGCGCAAAGATCTGCGTCCTTTTGCAACCTTCAAAATGAATAGCTACTAACAGGGCGTCGATCCCTTGTGGACTCGTAAATGAATAAATCCCTTGTAGGTATACAGCCTCGATCACTAATAAGCATAAGAAAGGGAAATTATTCTGAAATATCCATATATATATATATACACTAATGGACAAAAAAATTAGCGCACCAAGAAATAATTGCGGGATCGTAACGAAACTTGCAATGAAGGTACATGTCGGGGAGATATGCGGGGAGTATACATGTATGCATACTTGTTTATAAATATATATATTTGAACCTCGATCGTTCCCCGAATCATCGTTCCCCCTTATGTGTCGTTTATGTCATCCACAGTTCTGATGATCATATTTCAGCGTTATGTTCCCGCATGTATTGTTCAGTGCAATCGGTCTCTTGAAAAAGGATAGACCGAGGTTTATATATATATATATATATATATATATATTTCGAGGTTTCACTATATATCACTATATATATATATATATATATATATATATATATGTCGAGCGTAAGACTACGCCCGCTATATTAAATGATGTTGCAGTCCGTGGTATTCCGGTGGCGTAAAAGAAGGCAGTCCAACTCAAGAAAATCACATTAATCCAGTTTAATCAGGTTTATTTCTTCTTCCAGCAACCACTGTTCCAAGTAGCGCATATTTGAGCGCTCGCCATTTACATTTTGGGGAACACTGCGAACACACGTCCGTCCTCAACAAATTTCTCCTGCGCTCTGCCGAAACTGCTATTGTCTTTAGACCATCTAACGCCATCGCGCATGCGTCTGACGTTTAAACCGAAGATGAGGCATAGGCGGAACCACAAGCTGTCACTCAAAACCAACGAAAAACCGGGGATTCCCCTTTTTCTCTCGATGTGTTTCGAACTAAGATATAAGAATAGTGGCGAATTACGCCACGAAAATAATATGATTCCTAAGCCCCCTTTAATTTTAAAGAAATCATTCCTTTCCCAATTATTTCCTCACACACACACACATATATATATATATACACATACACATACACACACACACACACACTACTACCGTAATATAATGGACCGGACACGGATTTGCATAAAATTCGACTGTGTTGGATTTCATGCAAATTCAGTGTTCGCACGTGACCTGTTACGGTTAAATACGATACGCGAAGTGGTAACGTCGTTAGTTCTGTGTGAAATTGTGACAATACGTCGAAACGAAAGGAACTTAGTGACTTTGAAAGTGGTGTTACAGTTGGTTGTCACATTAGTGGTAAGTCTATTCGCGCAATTGCGGTAGAATTATCACAGCCACGGTCAACTGTTGGGTATGTTTTGAAGAACTGGAAGACTACGGGAGTTGGGATACGAACTGTACAAGTTGGCCATCGCCGTAAACTGACCGAACGGGATCGGTATGTCCTGGAGCACGAGATTCGTAAGAACCGCAAGAAACCACTCCAAATTTTCAACAGGCAGCAGGAGTTACGGTGCACCCCAATACTTTGCGGAAAGAACTGCACGCCCGCAATATCCACGGATGTGTTGCCGCACACAAACCAAACATCACCCGATCCAACAAAGTCGGCAGACTCGGTTGGGGTTTGCAATGTCGCAACTGGACTATGGACTACTGGAAAACTGTTTTATGGAGCGACGATTCACTCTACACGCTCTTCCAGTCGGATGGGCGGGCTTGGGTTTGGCGAATGCCAGTTACACGAGTGTATTGTTCCAACTCTCAAGTTTGGTGGTGGTGTTGTACTTGTTTGGGGGTGTTTTTCGTGGTATGACCGGGGACCTTTGCATGTTGTTTCTAGTAAATTGAACAATGACGCCTACATCAATATTTTGGACAATCAGGTTCTTCCTACGCTCTGGCAATTTTATGGAATGGACGAATGTTACTTCCAGGACGACAACGCTTCATGTCATGTTACAGCCTCTGTCAAACAGTGGTATCAAAATATGGATATGAAACGTCTTCCCTGGCAAGCTCAGAGTCCCGACTTAAACTCCATAGAACATTTTTTGTGGGACGAGTTAGAGCGGCGCTTACGGACCAGGGAACCACGTTCGAAATCTACAGCCGAGCTGGCGAGTTTCTTGCTGCAGGAACGGACACAAATACCCTTAGCTGTGTATCAAAATCTTGTTGAAAGTTGCCCAGATGGGTTGCTAGTGTAATTGCAACACGTGGGGGACCATCCTCCTATAAAAGCATCTATTCTGTCCCTTATACCAGAGCTCCGCAACCTTTTATCTTCCACGGCACAACAACGTTTTTTCGATAATTCCGCGGCACACCACAAGAAAAAGCTTGCAAATATATAAATTACAATAAATACGTATATGTTTTTATTAGATAAAAGACACAACAAAATAGCTCTATGTATCAAGATAATTATAATCATTTAAGTTTTATATAAATCATTTTGAACTGTACGCCAACACAAGAACAAAAATATAAAATTATAGTTTACAAGTAAAAAAATTTTCTCTTTAATTTTTTATATTAAAATTGGATTTTTGGTCTTACTTAAGCCTAATAAATCAAAGTTAATTTAAACATAACTAATTTATTAATGAGATATTTGAGATTGTTTTAATAAATGTGCGTTTTATATTTGCATGTTTTATATTTTGGCTCTATAATAGAAAGAGCTACAGTTCTTGGTCAAGGCCCTATAAATATGATCGTTTGTCATTTTCAATTAGAACCAGTGTAGAAAAACTTTGTTCGCATAAGTATGTCGTCGAAAATGGGAGCAAAATTGCAATGGCCTTGTCAGAAATTTGTGGATATTCTTTCTTAACTGAAATCCAGAAATATGACGCTCGAGCATACCTACAATGTATGGCTAACAACACGTTTTTGTTTTGTATATAATTTCAACCCAGAAAAATTACATATTAACAAAAAGTTAGAGGAATAGAAAAATTTCTATTTAATGCGGTGGTTAATTTTTTTATTATCATAATCGATAAAATCACCGCGGCACAGTCAAGATCACCTCGCGGCACACTAGTGTGCCACGGCACAGCGGTTGCGGAGCACTACCTTATACCATCACATCTTGCTGTCCAGTCCATTATTTTAGGGTAGTGTATATACGCATACACACACACAAGTATGTATGCATTCAAACATATACACATGCCAGGGGGGGGGGGTGTCCCACTTCTAAGTGAATCATTCGCTTCTTTATCCATCCTTTTTTTTTGTTATTTGGAGGAGGGAGTATGAAAGAAATGGTGAAAAGTTAACAAAAAATTAGACGTTATATGAAAGCGTTGCAAATTTTTGCTAATGATTTGCAGGATCCGGACAAAATAATAGGAACACCCATTTCGAAATGTGTCGTACTTCGATCGTCCAATACAACCCCGCCACGTGTCGCAACAGTCTGCCGTCTAGTGGCGGCATAAGGGAGGGTATCAGTAGATCATTTGCCGGTGTGACAGTTGTATGAGAAAATTATTTTCCCAGCAAAGCGCCATTACATCCGACGTGCGAAAAGGCATGATTATTGGAGCTCGCCTAGCGAGAGCTACCGTGTCGAGAACAGCCAACCTTGTGGGTGTTTCAAGGGCCACTGTGTCAAGGGTTATGACAGCCTGCACAAACCTGGGAAATGTGTCCTCTGCGAAGCAGAACAGTGAGCGAAAGTCGAAGTTGACCGACCGGGATAGACGAGTGTTGAAGGGGATAGTAGCCCGAAAGACTATACTGTCGCAGAGATGAACACACATCTCAAGAACCCCGTATCCACCAAAAATATTCAACGGGAGCTGCATGCTGCGACCATTCATTGCAGAGTGTCTATTTCAAAGACACTGGCATCGCCGCGGAATGCTATGAAGCGACGACAGTGGTGCCGAGATCACCAAAACTGGATATAACAACAATGGGAACCGGTCATCTAGTCTGACGTATCATCATTTCAGACACCCGGACGTGTGTTCGTCTGGCGAACACTGGCAGAAGCATTAGGAAGGGGCTCTGTGATGGTATGTGGCGTGGATTGGGGCCGCTCCTGGACCTGAGGGGGAAGCTCGCAGATCATTTCCATCCTATGCTTCAGACATTGTTTCCTGGAGAACGTCCTGTGCTCCAAGATGACAATGCCTCTGTTCACACGGCTCGCTGTGTACAAACATGGTTAGATGAGCATAATAATGAAGTGGAACATCTCATGGGGTGTCCCCATTCCCCTGATCTCAACATCTTTGAGCATTTGTGGGGATTTTTAGAGAACAAACTCCGTGCTCGGTTTTCTCATCCACGCACACCACCTGAGCTCGAGACCGCTCTGCCCGAGGAATGGAAGCGAATTTCCTTGAACTTTGTGCAAGACCTTTATTTGTCAATTCCACGTCGAACGCAAGCTGTAATTAAGGGAAGGTGGCCCAACCCCCTACAAATACAAAAAAATTGCATTATTTCACAGGTGTTCCTATTATTTTGTCCGGAACGTGTATGTGCTTGTGTGTGTGCGTGTACACTGCCTGTTCACGAACATTGAAGCACGGTGAAAAATGTAGACTTTTCCAGGTTGCACGTTTTTTAACCCAGCATGCGCAGGAAAAACAATGAAAACGGTGCTGTTAAACGAATTTTATCCTCTGTATCACGAGTTGGTATTTTTCATTGGAAGTCGGAAGCGGCGAATGATCGTGCTGTCATCCATGATGGTTTCAGATGGCAACAGTGCAAAAGCGTCACTTCACGATTGAAAAACAGTTACTACAGCTCTGCGAAGGCGGCCGTAGAAGGTAGGGTGTAGCAGAAACCTAGCTACAACTGTAACAGGCACTCGTGTACGAAATCATGCCGGCTCCTATGCACGGAAGCGGTCAACAAGAGTCGGTCACGTGAATCTCGGGTTACCGTGATGCTGGGCATCTGCTCCCATCACCGTCATGGTATGGGCGGGCATTATGCATGCGTATTGATACCTACGCATACGTGGTTGGTCGGTTTGGGAGCCGTCATCTCTCTGCTCATTAAACCTTCATATTCCGAACCGCCACACAAATACAGCTGGAATCGAATCGAAATCCCGAACCGGCATTGTTTATCACCAAATCCAGCTTTCTGGAGAGGGATCTCGGACATGGAAGAAGCGGTCATCGGGCTTCCTGCGGGACCCAAATGAGCAGCTCGAAAAACAAAAGGGAGTTATATCTCTGCCGAGTACGATCGCTGGAAACCTCCTCCCAACTAAGGCCGTCTGCACACGGAGCAACTGAAAAGAAACTGATAACTGACTACAATCACAAACCAGTCTGTGATGAGTCGTAACCTATGTAATTGAATGGAGCCACGCACTGCAATCACAAACCAGTCCGTGATGAGTCGTAACCTATGTAATTGAATGGAGCCACGCACACGGCGCAACTGGTTACAAACCCGTCGGGTTTGTAATATTAACCACTGGTTATATACTGGTATATTAACCACTGGTTAATATTAACCAGTTGCGCCGTGTTCGTGGCTCCATTCAATTACATAGGTTACGACTCATCACGGACTGGTTTGTGATTGCAGTCAGTTATCAGTTTCTTTTCAGTTGCTCCGTGTGCAGACGGCCTAAAGTCCCCGTCACAGGTCATTGATTCTGAATCGCTCTTTGTATCTTACCGTATTAGTTGAAAAGGATTATAGTTTCGTCGATTCGGGTCGTTTAGGGTCTACACCTCATTTCAATAAATAGGCACGTTGAGTGCTATTCGAAAACTGAAACGCTCTCTACCTAACTATGACTTTTTCCAAACCGTTTTTGTTAAACGAGCCCCGAGGAGATATTTCTCGACCCATTCGGAGTGTCTTAAATCGACGTTATCGTCAGGAGCGCGGAGTATTGATTGCGGACAGAATGTATCCGTCACGTGATGCAGGGTCGGATCGCGGCCGCTATTAAGAACTGCTGCTTTAAGAGATTCATCTCATTTTAATACATGAAAATGAAAACCTTCGGCACCCATTTTAATGCCGATACATATAATTTTAGACCACATTTCAAAAATTTATATTCTATTTGTTTTTGAGTTAAAATGAACTGTTTTATTGAAACGCTGCATGTCGTTGAAGTGCAGTCCCTTTCCTCTGTGGTTTATTCGTCATTCTGTCTGTGTCCAGGTTGTGATCAGGGAACAATTCCGTATTTGACCAGTCCTGTGGACTCATCCTTATGGGCTGAATGACAATGGTAAGAATATTTACAATAAAGTAATATTCGAGTGAGAGTGCTTCCGCGTCAAACCCCACTAAAAAAAAAGAGAGAGAGAGCCCATTTGGATATCTGTGCCGTGCGGAGGTTTGCCGTTCAAAATTCTGAAAACGCAAACCAAATTCAAAGAAATTTTGACGAACTATTTTAAAAATCAATGACGTATTTATTTACTTCGCATATTAACAACTAGCTGAAAACCCGCACTTAGCTACGGAGTACATTCAAAGTAAATAAAACGGTCAATGTATGCAATTAATGCAATATATATATATATATATATATAATAAATACGACGATCAATGTATACAATTGATGTAATATATATATTTATATATATATATATATATATATATATATATATATATATATATATATATATATATATATATATATATATATATATATAAGAAAATCGTAAGGGATATTTTTATAGACAAAATAATGTAGAAGAAAATATTCAAATTAAATCTAATATAAATAATACTAAAGAATATAGTACAGTTTGTAGAACATTTCTTTTACTGTATTTTAATATTTTTTTGGATAATGTCCAATCGTCTGCCGCATTATCAAGAAAAAATATATATACAGTCGAACCTCCATATATCGAACTTCCACATATCGAAATTTTCTATATATCGAACTCTTAGAAAATCTCCAGGTTCATTACATAGAAAAATTGTTTTTATATATCGAAAAAATCTCTATATATCGAAATTTTTTTCAAGACAAATTGGGAGATTTTATTCCACTTTAGAATAAAATCTCCCAATTTTTCGCATTTGAAACAATATGTCGTGAACTTCAATTCGCGGAAAATGTCCCTGATGAAGTTTTTAGTGGAATTGAATAACTACGAACATTTCTTTGAACTTTCCGCAAAACTGGCTGTTTAGCAGGATATTTGTAGTTTTTTTTTTTTTTTTATAGAATGTAACTGTGATCATTGTAACCACTGTCTGCATTATTGTTTTTTTTAAGGTATGTAGTACTCAATAAATCTTTCATATAATTCATTTTTTAGTTATTAACTTTCATTTAATGGGATTCGCTTATAAATTATAAATGGACTTTCGTATACGAAAATCAGCTTTGATTTTAATGTTTTAGGAGAATTATGATAAAACTAAGCTCAATTCTATATATCGAAATTTCTATATATCGAATTTTTTGCCGGCAATTTGCTACTTCGATATATGGAGGTTCGACTGTATATTTTGTCTATTTAGTTGTTATGCACGTGACGATAAATTTATTTAAAGTACCAGAAAAAGAAATCACGTGATCAGCATTTAATAAATTAAATTCTAAAAATTAATCTTTAAAAATTCACCAAAAATCAGGAAATGGAGGTAAAGATTCGAAAAAGATTTCATTTTAAAGGAATTTTTAGGATCTTTCTCGTGATATAAATTTTATAACTCTCAAATTATTATGCAAACTTAAAAAAAGTTAAAAAAAACAGCTAAAATATTTAATTTTAAAATATCTAAGAATTTTCGAAAAATCTTTCTTAGTGCACCCCTACACTATAAGAAGAATCGCCATGCAAAATGTCAGCCCTTTAGGTCCAGCGGATTGGTCTGTGCGTTGTATGTCAGTTAGTCAGTGAGTGAGTTACGGAACTGTTTTATATATATAGATTGGAAAAATATATTGCTTCTGTACTTGTTTTTTTGCAAATGGCACGTGACTAGAACTTCCTATTGAAATATTAGTAGGTATTCGTATTTCATGTGGGTAAAAATGAACATAATTTAAACTCACAAAAAAGAGTACGATTTCAAAGTTACAAGCCATTATATAAATTGTCTTGAAACGACAGGGGTGAGAAATGTGCGTTCCCCCTATTGGGCGCGCAGGCGAGGGTTGCGCGCGCGGCCCGTCCCTCCTCTGTCCGCCAAGTTCGCGCCTCGTCACCGCAGCGTGGAAATGCTCTCTCGGCCCAGCTACACCTCCTCACGGGTAGGTGCTCTTCTTTCAACTCTTTTCAAATCTCTCAATCATTACGACACAAAACTCTACCTTTATCACTTTGGTTTTTTAATCATCTTTGCTCCCCTTGCTTATTTCACGAGTAGGGAAAACTCTTGTACCTAGGGTCGGCTATTTTCAAATGGCAGTATCTTTACTTATAACTAACTTACAATAATAAAAATAGTTTGTATACATTACGTGCTTTATTCTCTTTAAATGAAAATCACATCAAGTGTAGAAAAAAGAATTTTGTAAATGATATTGAAAATTTAAAAAAAAATTACAAATGGCCCTAGGTACAATAACACTATTGTACCTACGGCCGGTTATTTCCAAAAACTGAAATCGTTGTTTACAATTAAAGAAAAAAGCAATTTGTATGCATTATTTCTTTCATGCACAACTTCTAAAATCTTCGTATGGAAGAAATGTTAATTGTAGGCAATGTCTTAAAGGAGGAAATGTTCATCACTTTCTAATGTATGTTTTTTCTCCATTGTCTTCTTAATGATCCCACATAATTTTTTTGTTTCAAACACAGATTTTGTAACCTTTTTTTTAAACAATTACTTTTTTCAATATTTGTGCTTGAATTTAATTTTTCTCGGGGGTATCAGTGAGAATTCTACACCTGCCAAGTTTTCGTCCACCTCTTTTCTACCAGAGGCCATGGCCCTAGGTACAAGATCATGTTGTTTTTGGCAAAATAGCTTCCATAGCCAAAGACTTGCCGAAACCAAACTTTGTTTTTATATCATTTTTTCCTTTAATGATTACAAAAATTATCTGCTATACATTAAAACATAAGTTTGCACTTACTTTCACAAAATAAGACTTCAAATTGAAGTGAAAAAATTTAGTTTTGATCATTAAATCAAGACTTTCTTTTCTATTTAACAATACCCTTTTCTTGCTTTCATTAAAAATGGCTGTTATGATTTGAAACTGTGTTGTCACTCACTCCAATGAGTAAAAAATGCTGTAAAATAATAATTATTTAAATAAAGCATGGTGGCCCTGGGTACAAGAGTTTCCCCTACTGTAAGAATTCTGATAATGTTCCACTGTGGCGCTGTCCCTTCCCTCGTGGTTTCTGACCGTTCGTCCCAAATTCAAAACTCGGTGACCCCTGTATTATTTTATTATTATTTTTGAATTTATATAAATTGATGTTTTTTATTATTTTAAATGCATACACGCACACAAACATATATATATATATATATATAGATACAGTCGAACCTCCATATATCGAAGTAGCAAATTGCAGGGAAAAAAATTCGATATATAGAAATTTCGATATATAGAATTGAGCTTAGTTTTATCATAATTCTCCTTAAAAAAAAAATTAAAGATAATTTTCGTATACGAAACTCCATTTCTAATTTATATGCGAATTCCATTAAATGAAAGTTAATAACTAAAAAATGAATTAATATGAAAGATTTATTGAGTACTACATATCTTAAAAAAAAAAAAATAATGCAGACTGTGGTTACAGTGATCACAGTTACATTCTTTAAAAAAAAACAAACTACGAATATCTTGCTGAACAGCCAGTTTTGCGGAAAGTTCAAAGAAATGTTCGTATTTATTCAGTCTACTAAAAACTTCATCAGGGACATTTTCCGCAAATTGAAGTCCACGACGTATTGTTTCAAATGCCAAAAATTGGGAGATTTTATTCTAAAGTGGAATAAAATCTCCCAATTTGTCTTGAAAAAAATTTCGATATATAGAGATTTTTTCGATATATAGAAACAATTTTTCTATGTAATGAACATGGAGATTCGATTGTATATATATATATATATATATATATATATATATATATACACAGTCGAACCCCGTTATAACGAACTTCAAGGGACTAAAGGTTTTGTTCGCTATATCCGGTGGTTCGCTATATCCGAACCATTAAGAAAAATGTTAGAGTTCTCAAAATGTATAACTCAAAATGTAATTGAATGGAGCCACGCACACGGCGCAACTGGTTTGTAATATTAACCACTGGTTATATACTGGTATATTAACCACTGGTTAATATTAACCAGTTGCGCCGTGTGCGTGGCTCCATTCAATTACATAGGTTACGACTCATCATGGACTAGTTGCGCCGTGTGCGTGGCTCCATTCAATTATATAGGTTACGACTCATCACGGACTGGTTTGTGATTGCAGTCAGTTATCAGTTTCTTTTCGGTTGCTCCGTGTGCAGACGGCCTTAGGCTCGGCCGTTACCGTGTTGTCCCCTCATAGGGAGCCATGCTGGCTCACCTAAAAGGTGCTTCCTCAATGAGGTAGACAGCAAGATTTCGCGCTCAATAACAAAACGCGAATGTCTCACGACAAGTGCCTCCGCATTACAAGATTTTATGTGTGTGTGTGTGTGTGTGTAAATAAGTAAAATTAATTAATTAGGAATCCAAAATCATGTTTGCTTCGTGGAAAACAATTTCTGGATTTCCCTCCAAAATTAAATGAGACCCCAGACAAAACGGATTGGACTTGTGTCCAAAACGCGCGTGTCAAATGTCTGTCGATACTCGACCTTTTTTCCCCCTCCTATGCCTCGTCATACAATACATAAAATTTCAAATCCGAAACGTTCGCTTAAAAAAGGGAGTCAAGTTTTTGATGTCGAAGCACATAGGGGTCTGCGCGCTTCTTTCGTTACGTCCTCGAAGTTCTATAGACGTTCCTTTTGGAGCAGGTTTTCGAAAAGCGCGTGCCCGATAACGGTTGCAAGTGTTTGAAGCTCGGCTAGTTTCAGTTTCGACGCAAAGCAACCGTCCCCGAGATGGCCAAAGCCATTGGAAATGCACGAGGAGGGCCTTCGTACTCGAACCGTCCCCAGAGAGTCAGTCATTCGTGATATTACTTGCTTCGATGTCGCACACAAACAGTGACGATCGATCAAAGTGACGTGTGCTCATACTTGGTATTCGCATCTCCCGATTCGAGACAGAATATTCGGGTTTTAGAAGACATAATAAAAGTACAAAGGTCGTTCAAGTGCACGGGGGTAAAATTGTGGCATTCCCAATACGAGTGACTACCAGGGCACGATTCTCCATTTTGCGTAGCATTCGTGCTGGCCAACCACCGTCTGACATCGTGGGGAGCTCAAGTACACTCGACGGGACTGGAATGGGTTTTTGCGGAGGCTTGCTCATCCAATTTTTTACCATGTTTTTATTAACTTGCTTTCTTGCTTGTGTGTGTGTTTGTCTGGTACAAATCTTGCAATCGATTTTTAACTAACTTCCCGACTAGCTAGACATTTGAAACTTTTAAATAGCTCAGAACACGATGACAATGCATTATTTTAATACTTTTAGCCATCTTTATTCCATATTTTAAAATCCATTACGTAAAAATACGAGTAGCGTCTGGAGCCAAAAGTAACTGCGCTACAGGCGCCATCTATTAACGTAATAGTGAATCAAGCATATTACATTTTCATTACAATGGGATAATTTCTATTTATGCCCACATGCTAGATTCAACAGAAAATTTAAAAACATGGTATATAAAAAGTCTTTTTATCTTGTAATTATTCTCTTTGCGACTACCGTTCGTGTGAAAGCGAGAGCCAGAACTATAGTATTTTAGTTTTTACTGTTACACAGGGAATGAAAAGAAAATTGGGGGATGACTTGATTTCGAAATCCACTGCCTAGTGGAGCACGTTGGAAAACGGGTCCTACAACCCATTTCTATAAACGGATACATTTACCTGCCTTTGCGGATTTAGAAATTCATTGAATGGGTTTATTCAGTGAGGTGGGGGCTTACTCGGTCAAAATAGTGGTGGCACCTAGCTAAGACGGACTCCGAAAATTGTGGAGCCTATATGGACCTGGTCTGGCCAGGATAAACAACAACAACATGTAACAGGACTTGGTAATAATTCGTTGTCTCGAGCGAGTGATTCATTCGAGATATCTTTTCACCCCAAAGACTGCCAAAACATATAAATTGTCCATGTTTGAGTGAAAATGGAGTACTTTGATCTCGAAGCTTATAAAGCATACTTCGCGATGAATACAGTTCGTTTTACTTTTTCAGTTCATTAGCCTGCATTTAAAAAAGATTTTTGCCGGAGTCGGAAAGGGTTTGAATGGACATTTTTGTACCCATCAGCATAGATCGTTTCAATTCTAAAACGATAATATTCATTAGATAGTATGTCTCTCTCTCCAAATACCTTGAAAATTCCCAATCTGTGTAAAGGTATGAATTACTACCATTACACATTTCATTCTGTTTTCTATAAAGCTAAAACGATTCCAATCTGTAAGAGGAGAAATGAGTATAAAAGGAATTCGTCATCTAGATAGACAGTTCTTTCTCTCCACACATAAATGGAATATACAGCTGAATTTTAAAAAATCACCCTCTTGTTCATCCAGTTGGACCATGCCAAAAGAGTTTCTATCGCCAGAGTAGATTTGGATTTTGCAGATACAAACTTGTAGCTTTAGATTAAACAAACTGCTTTCTTTCACTTTTCGGTGGTTCTGGGTTATTTAAACTATTTCGACGGCTTATCAGTGAAACACGGCTCATTCCTTTCTGCACTCAAAAAAGTCTTACTTTTTATGCCTGAGATGTTACGAAGCTGTTATATCGATAGATGTCAAAAATGACTTGCAACATCAAAAACATAAAATGCCCAATTACTTTCAGTCCTAATTCATTTGTCGGTCATACGCGAGTGCCGTAACTTATGCCTAAGGCCGTCTGCACACGGAGCAACTCAAAAGAAACTGATAACCGACTCAAATCACAAACCAGTCCGTGATGAGTCGTAACCTATGTAATTGAATGGAGCCACGGCGCAACTGGTTACAAACAACGGGTTACAAACCCGCCGTGGCTCCATTCAATTACATAGGTTACGACTCATCACGGACTGGTTTGTGATTTGAGTCGGTTATCAGTTTCTTTTGAGTTGCTCCGTGTGCAGACGGCCTTACAGTGTGATTTCGAATTAAAAGAAAATCCCAGTGTCCCCTTTTCATTCCATTTTTGGAATAACAAATGTCGTTCTATCTTGCGCAGATCAGTGCTTATCGAATTTTAGCATTGGAGCAGTCTTTGAATCTAATTTATGAACTTGAAGTAAAGAGCCGAACGGGCTTTTCAGTTATTGAGAAACTTCTATCACAGGTGCAGTTCCTTCTGTCTGCTGGACACCAGGAAAAAGATTTTGGTTAGTTTCAATCGTGTTGTGTTGGCAAAACTGTTATGACACCTCTCTGGCGGGGACAATGGTCACATTGACTTCTTTAGTAGAAGATTATGACTGTTATAAATAGTATAGTAGAAACCCGAAATTCACGTGCCTGCCTTTTCTTTTTTTTCTTTCTTAAGAGCAAACTCATGTCAAGTAACAATGGTAAACTTCAGATGATTGAAAACAATTTACAAATTTATTCGAAGATCTCCATTTTTATGCCTCAACTTTATTACTATGTTTTTATTAACTCGCTTTCTTGTTTGTTTGTTTGTGTGTGTGTTTGTCCGGTACAAATCTTGCAATCGATTTTTAACTAACTTTCCGACTAGCTAGACATTTGAAACTTTTAGAATAGCTCCGAACACGATGACAATGCATTATTTTAATACTTTTAGCCATCTTTAAGCCGAATTGAATTAATTTTCAGTTATTTTAAGTTAATTTTGTTTTGTAGACTGGTGCAGCCATCTATTGGCCGGAAAGGGAACTAGTAAAATGCAACAAGTCAAATGCAAGTTAACTTCCAATTAACTTCATTTTCTTTCAAGTGGATGGGATAATTCATCAAAAAAATTTTTTTAAGTATTTATTAATACATAGAATTGTCAAGTTTATATGATTCCACAGAAAATTTAAAAATATGGTATATAAAAAGTCTTTTTATCTTGTAATTATTTTTATGTTCAGCCGTTCTCTCAAAATATGTCTCCAAGTTAAAACATCGTAGATCTAATAAATAGATAAAGTTATTTACTTACTATAAGACTGATCATAGAACACCTTGAGCAAATGGCGATTTAAATTTAAAAGTTCAGTATGCGAGCAATAAAAGCAAATGCTCACTGTAAAATCTGGCACTCAAATTCCCCGAGTATACTTTGATCAGATCCTGGTCTTTTGTTCTCGGTGAGAAATTATTGCGTTCCATACACAAATGAAAACAAAAGCATTTAATGATCCGTTTTAGTTTGGATTTTGAGTTCGTCATTATATACGCCATTACAATTTCAAAGCAATTGCGCTCTGAACCTCTTGGGTGACGCAGCGCCATACATAATAAGAAAATCTTTGCGCACGCTTTTCCCGTAGACCTTTCTTCTGATACCCCAATCCTATTTTTACGTTCAGTCGTTCTCTCAAAATAGGTCAAGTATAAAACCTTACAGAAATAATATATATAAATTACCTTTAATTATGAGACAAATTAGAAGTTTTCCCTCGATAGCTTGGTAGAATTTTATCATATGCAATTCAGTTGTGCACATAGAATTGAATAAATAAAATTAAACTTCCAAAAGGCATACCAAAGAAAAATATCACTCATAAATGTTCTTCATGTGGAAAGCAAATAGATTTTAGTCCATACAAATTGTTTTTCCACGCAAAAAGAATAATGTGCACCTACGCGGATGTTGCCAGTAAAGGAAATTATTAATTAATTCACAGAATGATAATAAAAGTAGATGATTTTAAAATTTAAAAGTTCAGTGTGTGACTGACAACAATGGGGAAAAAAATTAGCCCGCGCACGCCATTTAGCGGAAGAGAAAATGTTTGCATAACTTCGACGCTCTACCACGCCCAAACCGTTGCCCAAGTCTCATTTTTCTCTTCGACTGGCACATCTACACCCTTTTGTTTTCTGATACCCCAACCATATTTTTACGTTCAACAGTTCTCCAAATAAAAAAAATCTTTTAGAAATAATATATAGATAGTAAATCTTTCGTTGCACATTTCTATTCTGTTGAAATGTGCTCGGATTGACAGGAAGGATGATGCATGGATTTTAATGTTCAAACGATTCAAAATGTGCTTACATTTTCTACAACACGTGCGACTCTCCGTTTTCCAATCACTCCAGCAGTTGTGAGGCGTGAGTCGAAAAAAACCAAAAATTTAATTTTTGAAACTTTTTTGGATTAAATTATTCGTATTTAACATTTACATAATAATATCGAAAAATATATTTTTTAAAGTTGATAATAATTTTTTGTTTTGTTTTGGTGCTGAATCCCCTTAACAGAACAAATGAAATTAAAGTACAAAGGAAGTTAAAATTGCCCGTAGCACTTGTGCGGGTATTTGAACCGGGGACCTATCGCTCCGCAGTCCGATGCGATAACCATTCAGCCACGGAGTCCATTGAGAGAAAGGTCTTCTGGAGGAGGCATAACGCTTTTTCGTTACGTGACGATTCCTCCTAGTTCACTCTGCTGTAAGCAGCGTAAAAGAACTTCGTTCCAAAAAGGGGAAATTTCTTCAACTAAGTTCGAATCGAGTTTGTAAACGCGTCAAAAGAGACTACCGCAACTACAGGAAATGGGTTCAAAAATCCGAAACCTCGGAATTTCTGGATCTATTTGACCTTTCACGATGTCCCCTTTTTGTCTTTCGAACCCACCCAAATAGAAAAATCGAGGACGGTGCAGATATATTCCAAAAGAGGTCATCGGATAACAGCTTATTCTCATTTTCACTCCCCGAACTTTTCATAAGTGGAATTTTCAGAGAACTCGGACAGAAGACGTCCATGGATTCGCCGAGTATACTTTGTTGACTGCGTTTGACCTCACGACCCATTCTATACTCTTAAAGATACTCTCATTTTTACGTTGTTATTAGTCCCAACATTTAAAAATACTCGATTATTTCCGGTTTAAAAGCAATCGAGTTATCCTCTTCGGGGAATCGTTGATGACAGCGCAGTGAAAGAAAAGGATTTTGAAATAACAGTAGTGTCTAATGAATAATGAACTCACTTTCTTATAATCAGTGATCTGAAAAAAAAAAAATGACTGTTTTCTTAGGAAATTTGTTTCGCAACATACTGTCGAACTTTTTGAGTCAATAAGGCCACGCGTTGGCGATCGTTTACACTTCATTAGTTCCCTCTGTTCTGGGCATTTCAGCAAAATAAACAAACTCCTAAAAAATCCAATTTCCGCAAAAAGTGATTAGCCAACTCAGGTTTGGAAAACCCGCGGGAGATGGGGGTCTTTTTTTTTCGCGTAATGTGTTTTGAGTATTTGCCAATCTTGTTTTTGATCGAGCTTTCACGTCATTTCTTTCATTCAATGTTTTCGAAAAAATCGTTCGACCAACAAAAATAACCAGTAAAAAGCATTCGGAGGGAACTATGAGCATCCAGCGACTATTTTGTACACCGCTTTCAACTGAGGTAAAAGACACATTCGAAAAAAAAAGTATATATATATATACACTGCTAGCAATTAAAATTGCAACACCAGGAAGGAAAGCAAATATCAAAACTTTACTTATTGTACGTATACAACATATTAGGAAGAAAACATGATTAAATTTGTAGGCAGTGAAGGGGGGGGGGAGGTATACAGGGTCAGAAATTAGTACACAGCCGTTTCAGCTGCCGCCTACGGCAGCTGAAACGGCTCTAACCCGGTTAGGCATCGAGTCGAACTGGGCTCGGATGACGGACACGGGCAAGTCATTCCATGCTGCTTCAAGTCTACGCCACATTTCATCAATCGTAACGGCTGGAGAGCGGTGGCGGCCCAGTCTCTCGGCAACCCACGACCAGATGTATTCAATGGGTGAGAGATCTGGAGAACATGCTGGCCGGGGCAACAGTCGAACACCCTCTATTTCGAGGTAGGTCAGGGCACGACGGACAACATGCGGTCTTGCGTTATCTTGTTGAAAGATGACGTCTCGAGACCTCGAAGATAGGGCACAGCAACCGACGTTTAGAACTGAGAAATGTAACGCTGGCTGTTCAGATTACCGACGACTAGAACAAGAGGTATTCGTGTCGTGTACCCAATGGCTGCCCATACCATCACACCAGATGCAGGGCCCGTATGACGCTATCGAATGCAAGCAGGCCACGTGCGTTCTCCTCGGTGCCTCCAGACATGGATACGCCCATCATGATGCTGCACGCAGAACCGTATTACCACTTCTGTATCCAGTTTTGTCTTTGGGCGCACCACTGTCGCCCCGCGTCTCTATGCTCAGTGTCAAGGGAATCCTCAATAATGGTCACCGTGCGGACAGTCAGTGCTGCTCTAGGCGCCGTCGCACTGTCCGTGCGGATACTTGCCGTGCTGCAAACAAGTCCATTTCCTGACTCAAGGTCCGTGATGTTGCTGTACTATCCTGCAAGGCCGACCTGACGACATGTCTGTTATCTCGGGCGTTAGTGGGAGGCCTTTGAGATTATCCTGCATGGCGTTCAGTATGATTCTCCTGAACCCATCAATTCCATAATCGCATGACAGTCGTTGGATTCCGACCATTGCGAGTAGCAATATTGTGGTACGATAAACCGCACTATCGATAGGCCACGATCCTGCCGCTTTAGAATTCTGACACGTGCTGGTAGCCATTTCTTCTAATACGAGGCATAACACGATCTTCTCACAAACAACCAACATTTAAATGCGATTCCCGAATGAGAAACCCGCTGAGTAACTTTCCTTTTATACAGAGTTGAGATGTCGTTTCTCCCCCCAGCGACGTTCGATTGCGCTTACATGCTAATCATTTGCATATCCTAGCATATTCTTCTTTTCATACGAATTTGACGTTTGTATCATCTCTCCTTCATGGTGTTGCAATTTTGATGGCCAGCAGTGTATTTATGAAAAAAAAATAGTGTCAATAAAGCTATTACTTTTAAAAGTTTTAATGTCAACTTTTCCAGTATCTTCAAGCGAATGCGAGTGAAGATTTTCACAAATGAATTTGATTGTTAGCCCAACTAGAGCTTCTTTGTTGACGAAACTACAGTAACCACCGCTTATAGTGATCACTGGTTATAAGAATCAACCGTTTATAAGAATCAATATCGCGAAAACAAAAACAAATGTATTATTTCCATGTTAAAATTTTCGCTTTAAAGAATCAATACACCGGCTTTAAGAATCAGTTTACACTCTTCGCTTTCCTTTCATTTTTCCAAAAAAGCTACTTAAACCCTCAAAAGGCACGAAATTCTTTCTTTTTTTTTTAAGAAAGATTGATAAGATGGGATGGAATATAGTCGTAAAATTCACCCCTTTCTTTATTAGACATAACATAATAGTTTCCCCTTAAACGCTTTACCACAACACTGTCCTATTAGCTTGAACCGTGGGCAACTTTACCCGTCCGAGTAAATCTTCGTCTAAGACTATAAGTATTGAAAGAGGTATAAACAGCCTTCTGAAAACTTCATTACGTCAAACTACCATAGAAAACTTTTTCTTGCTCCCTTCCTGTAGTTGAAATGTTAAAACTGTTAAGCAGGTATGTTGTAACTTGTAACAAATATTGTATTTTTTTCTTCTCTTACTATAATCATGTGTATCTACTTATAGGTCTAAAAATTAAGTTTATTTTTAAAACTATAAAAAATAATTTTAATAAAAGATAATTAATGTAAATTAAAGAGTATTTTATGGTAAATTATCTAATATATGTATATATAGGTGTGTGTGTGTTCCTGTCCAAAATCCTAAATTTCGGTTATAAGAATCAACCGCTTATAAGAATCAAAAACAGTAATAATAAACGTGATTCTTATAAGCGGAAATCACTGTATTTCAATCAACTTAATCGATTCCAAAAGTGACATAGCCTATTTGACAAACTTGTTTAATGGATTCAATGACGCAAATCAATAACTCCAAGGCGATGAGCTGAATTTAATAAAAACAAAAACTCTGATTTCCGTGTTTGTGACAAAATTTCTATAATTAAAAAAGAAAAAAAAATAGGAAGAGGGGAAGTCAGCCAATTTTCACATTTATTAAAAATAGAAAAACATGATGAAGACATGCTTATCTGTTGTCAACATTTGGAGGCTCTCTCCATTCTGAATTCAACCAACGGTTTGAAGACATTCTGAAAATGAACATACCCGATTGGGTTTGGACCCTGTTTCAGGATCAAACTCAGAAGAAGCTGTAAAATTACAAGAACTAATAGAAGTAACAACAAATGGCAATTAAAATTGAAATTTAAGCACAGCTATCAACAGTGCTGGCTGTAAAAACAGATACCGACACTTTACCCTGGATTATGGGCTGTAGTACAAAAATTTTTAAAAACTTTTCCTTCATCATATTTAGTGGAACGTGGGTTCAGTGCGGTCACAAATGTGTTAACTAAAAACAGAATCCGACTGCAAATTGCTAATCGCGGTGATTTAAGCACGTTGCTGACTAAAACAGAGCCCAATATAAATAAATTGATTGCTGTGCACCGAGTTCATCCTTCTCATTAGTTTTACTGTTATTTGTAATATTTCTTAAACGATTATTATCCTTCGCTGTCTTAATTTTCCGTGTGTAATGCGAATGTAACTATGGTTGATTATAATAAATAATTTTATAATTTTAAGC